>CM056599.1:8408148-9008148 GCA_029721355.1 Tegillarca granosa
GTTTTTGGTAATAAAAATTGAGCAATGGCTTTAAGCATCCATAGAAAAAAATACGCAATTGTGCTCAATTTACGTGTTAAATACATGTACTACACTTAAACTCTCAAACAACTCACTTCACAGGGATACCAAACTAAACAAATAAGTCTCTAGAATAGTATTCTTTTAAAGCTGATGACACCTCGATATAAGTGATTAATTATTTAATGAGACGTAGAACCTAATTCAACCACTCTTACTCAATGAGATTAATCGTCAGACATCAGGCCATAACTTTATCTGCAGTTTTATCTGTAACACATTGATAGGTAGACAACCTTCGAGTTTGCAAACATTGGCGATTTGTTTACCAATATCAATGAATGTAACAGAAAATTTTAATTATTTGTACAAGATAATTGAAACAAGATAATACAGATAAAGTTAACACGAGAAAGGTCACGGTTTTGCTTTAGTTAGTATTTGTTTCAAGTGAAAAATTTTTTAATTTAGATATTTTGTACCTATGAAGAGAATGGTGGTACATTAATATAGTGTCTTGGTAAAATTTTAAAATGTTTCAAATCAATATTCAAAATTCTTGTCATCTGCAGAATTTTTAATATTTTACATGACAATAATAATACCAATAATAAACAACTAAAAATAAAGAGAAATATTTACAATTCCTATTATCTTTCTTTCTATGACTCTATTACTCTTCTTTGCGGTCATATGCTATGAACGCTAATGACCTTTCTGAACTTTCTGACGTCATGACATTGGGATATTCCATTTTGACGATGTGGAGGATGGCAGTAAACTGGCATATAAAAATGGTGATTTTTAGGATATATCATCTGAAATTGAACTGAAATTTTTTAAGAAATTGTAAATATAAGAAATGACATTTTTTTTGTCAGTGTTCATGCGTAATGAACGACAGTGGGCTGTCGCAAATTTGCAACAGCCCACTGTCAGTTCATAACGCATGAACACTGACAAAAAGAATGTCATTTCTTAAATAACAATTAAAAATGAAAATAAACGTAAAAAAGTAAGGGAAAAAGCAATAAATCCACTAGACAAAGTGTCACTAGTAAGAGCAAAGTGCAGGAATGTATACAAGAAATTTAATTAGTTTTCATAAAAAAGTTAAATGTACAAAAGAATTGAAAGCAAAATGTTATGTTTGCTAATTTTATATTTCTTGTTTGGGTGTTACAAAACGATACTATCAGTGACAGTGTGTTCCAAGTTGCCTAACAAGAGGCAGACATTTCAACTTTAAGATGACAATAACGTCATGAATCAAAGACGATATCGTTTCACGTATTTTTCGAGACGTATTAATGTCGCAATATTTTTATTATATAGTGTTCAAAATGACTCGATCAATGTTTTCAATTGAATTAAAGCTTGCAAAAACTACAATTTCCGCCAAGCAACCAGCCACACCCGCATTTTATTTTGATATATTTATATATGTACTTCAGTTTAATGTAGGTAACAATGACGTAAACTTTGTAGTTTTCAACATCTGATTTGTATGGAGTGCTATATAATACAACCCATTCCATGTATGGTTATGCATTTATCTTTTTTTTTTCTGTATCACCTAGGTAACGAACACACAACAAATACGCGTGATGTAACAATAAAGTAAATTAAAGATGACAATGAATAATTTATGTCAAACCTATTTTTTAAAATCGGGTTATCAGGTTATTATGGTTGTTTCTTAATCTACCGTGACAAATGTAACCCATTTTACAGTGACTTGATCTAGAAATTTGTATTTGAAAAAAGGATATAATTATCGATTATATATAACAAACAAGTGAGAACACAGCTAAACATAAACGAAATAAGATACAAGTCATCTACAGATTAAATTGAAACCACTGATTATAAAATGACCGACTTTAGACTTAGAGTGACTGATATTGTTTTACTAAAATTTTCCTCATTGCATTCGTGTAATTATTCTCTGTGTCCTATTCTCATTATTTACCCTTTCTTTTCACCTTAATTATTGTAAATTTTCTTTATTTATTTCTTTATAGAAACACTATGTCAATGTCGTCATATGTTGAAATTGGCTAATAGATAGTCTAACTATTGATAACGAAATCAAAATATAATACAAAATATATATGCCTTGTAATTATAGAGTAATAAGTCGTAGTATAGAATTGTATTTATTTTCATTACTACTACTGGTATTTCTATTAGTCTGATGGCGTATTGCAGTGTATTTACGTCTGAACATTGTACAAATTCATACAAGATTGATTATTATTTCTGTAAGGTATCTTTAATATTCAATACAAACATTATCGCATATCACTTTTATATGAAATAGAAAAAAAATAATGAAAAAAAATAATAGATGAAATAAGTAGAAACCAATGTAACCAAAGATGAACACACACACACACACACACACACACACACACACACACACACACACACGATAACAAAGATCTGACTTTGAACGAACCCAAGATCTAATAACAAAATGTTGTCTTTAGGTTTCAGGCTTAAATCATACATGGCTATCTCAATATTTTAGAATTAATATATAATTAACAAAAAATAAATTATAAAACCTATTGAACCATTTTTTTCACAGAAATGTATGAGTAATTGTGTCAACGATTTATCATTTACTTTCTAAAAAACCCAGCAAATTATTAAGTTCAGATGTTCTTATTACACCATAAAAACTGGAGGATGGCAAAGTATACGTAGTGAAAAATAAACAATAGGATAGTCATACGGGCCTCGATCAATCCTTTCTTTCACAGAATGGACAGTTTTCGGCTTTTCTCTATAACGTAAAGGTCATTAGTGTTTACTATAAAATAGCCCTGCTTTAAGTTGCGGTATGGGAATTTTACATGTTGAAATTCTGGCTAGTGATAAATCCTCGTGCAACTACAAAGCTATATGTCAACTTTGGCGCCACTTCCGGTGTAAACACAACCAATTTGAACATTGTCACAACAAATCCTTTCCTACAGAAATGTCCATGTGCTACTTTTGAATTTTTATGAAATAATAATTGTCATGTGTTACTTTTAAATTGTATTATTTCATAAAAACTCAAAAGTAGCACATGGCAGAAATATTTCACGTTAAGCGATTTTCAGTTATGACTAAGTCCAAGTAAATATATAATACAAATACCAGTTAAATTTTGATGTGCCAGATGTGCACATTTCGGAAATTCATTCCTCATCAGTGACACTAAGACCGAAAAGTTTGATAAGCCTAAACAGTTGAAAATAATGAATCTAAAGTTTCAAAATTATATAAATCCAAATCCAGCTAAGGAATGCTGTGCATGAGGGAACAAACCTTAGTTTTAAATTAATTCTAAATTTTAGACGACTGAAAATTTTGCTAAATGGTACATTTTCTGACAGCACAGAGTACTGCCTACTGAGTTATGGATAAAGTAAAGTAAACAATACAAAGGTTTTATTGATGTTATGGGATTTCTTTGAGAATATTGCGTAATTCTTTGTCAAAAACTTAGTGAATGAATAGCATGTCTTAAGATAGCACGACTTAGGATGGTTAGTGGTTGGACCACAGATACCGCGGCAGTTGTATGATTGGACGGGTGTCTACAATGAAGAACCATCAACTACATACGTAAGCCAGAATTGAACACTATCAAAGAGTAAAAAACAGTAAGTTAAGCGACGCGTTAAAATCAATTTATAATAAAGCGTGTATCACGCCATACAGGAAAGCAGAAGCACTCTGTGTAAATTTTATATATATTTATGTACCTAGTACACAATGTAGAGTGATGAAGATCTTATTTAATCCATTTTATATTGATTTTTCCATCTCTTGTAATTTAGCAACCCAATAAACAGATAAAATTATATAGTTGTATTTTAGCAGGTCTATACACTGGTTTTTGTTTGATATTAATCTGCATTTGTCGATACAATCACAAACTATAAACATTGAAGATAACAGATCGCAATACAGACAGAGAAAACTAGGTCATATCCACACTTCAGGGTTTAGAGTACTTGACTGTTAAAAAGCAATAAAATATTACCATTTTGATTGTAGCTATTGAAGAAGATTGAACAAAATCGATATAGAAAGACGTCATCTTTTTTATTTTATTACTTAAAGAAAGTGCTTGGTTGAGTAGAATATATGATTATATCTTGTGTCTTATTTGTGTCTTAAGTTGAGTACATTCATTTTATTTCCTTCTGATTAAAACTATGCTTATTCCATATATCTGTATTTTACCTATACATCTAAACACATAACCAAAAAGTTTTGGAATTTTGTAATTAGTTAAACTTTGAAATTTAGTGCAACATTGGAACTTTTCAATGTTAAACTACATAAATTAAACCACCATGTTTGATCCCACCGAACCCTTTTATAATCAAACACACAGCACCCTTCTGAAGTCTGAAGCTTATTATTTGAATATATCAGCAGTGCACTTGTATTTGTTGTGATTTTGGTTTCACTGCCTATCCCAGGAACAAGGTATTACTTATTAATTTTTCCTCAATTACAGTTGTCACAAAGCATTTTTAAATGTATTAAAACGGTAAATTAAAAAAATATGCTTTATAATGCAGTCATTGATCTCAAGATTTTTTGAGCTTTTTTTTAAATAAAGGTTTCTTAGTTTGTTTATTTTACTTGAAGTTTCTGTAATCCCTGTTTATTCTATAACTATAACACCATAATTTTGTTAAAATGATGGAGTAGGTGGTATAATATATAATATATATATGACATAATGTAAATCTATAATATATCACATGGTTGTATATAATTACATTTTGTAACAAAAGTAAATGTGTGTGTGTGTGTGTGTGTGTGTGTGTGTGTGTGTGTGTGTGTGTGTGTGAAAGAGAGTGGGTGATAGGTTATAACATAAAGCATATAGAAATATAGTTTTTTTTTGTGGCATGAACAACTAAGAGAATCTTAACAATAAAACAAGGGTTCCTGTATCTATCATATACATTTAGTATACAGAAATGGCATACTGTAAAAGTATAAACAGAGATGTTTAGTAATTGCTATGATTTTTTTGTATCGCGATTTAGACTGATCCTCAAAAGTGACTCTTCGATAATGCTACAACAACATAAATCTGGAAGATGAACACTCCTATTAATGCCAGTATAACTTGTGTTGTTAAGCACTTTATTTATCATAAATCTAGTCAATAGTTATTTATCTACTTATTTTAACCACTTATAGCATTAGATTCGACTTTTTGCTTCTAAAATACATTGATTTTTGCATGGAATTGTTATATTGTAATAGTGGAATGGTATTTAAAGTTGGTTTATATTTAATACATCTGTTAAATTGAATCGACACTCCCTCAAATCCAACCATTTCAACATCATTATGTACTAGTGCAAAAACTTTGTTTTCAGTATGATTTGTCATTAAGTTATTAAACAAGGAATCAACCACAAACACCATACGAACCCCAAAGTGTTGTGTTCTTTAAAAATACCTGCCATGTTTCTTGAGTTGATGTCAATGTGTAATTTGGTAATAAAAACCATCAAAGAAAATAATGATATTTTTATTTTTTTCTAAGGAACCGTGTATATAGGAATAAAACTTTACTGTAAAATGTTTTATGGATATGAACCACACGTAAATGCTGCAAATTTTTCCAACATTTTAGGTTTTATTAATAGAAAATTAAAAATCGAAAAAAAAAGAAATGAAATATATTGGAATTTTAATTGGAGAGACACTGGATACCATGACATAGCTGAATTCATCAAAACAACTGATGCCATCTTTGTATACAGCAAATGTTATGAAGGTAAAACACTCATTAGGGGAATTACAGACCTTTTTTATCGAAGTTACTGAAGTGATACGCAAAACAATACTCCTTATAACAATAACATTTTTTTCGAAGTTAGAGCATAACACTTTATGAAAGAAACAGCGCTACATGGAATCTTAAAAGAAGCATCATTCCTTATGAAATTTATAGCAGACCATGTGGAATCGAATTTGTTTTTGCGAAAAGTAGGGACTGATACAGACATAGAATAATCTTAGTACAGCCAGTTTATGCATCTTTTGCCTTAATTAAGAAAAAAAAAAACAGATAAAATAATCTTAACAAAGGATAAACTAAACATTGAAAATTCATTAATTAGTTCTTATGACTATATAAAATATCTTAAGATAAGAGTGATTAGTTTAGATTTACAATTGTTAATATTCCTTTACTCGGTAGTAATATGCTTGAGCTTCTCTGATATCTTGTATATATGTCTGATTTGCTCGTACTTGCTTCTATTTTCAGCTATCGTTCAAGACAACTAAACAACTTTGAAATAGCAACCCAAAATTCCAATAAAAAAACTTTCGAAATCAAGCAGAAAATATTAACCCCTAATTGAATGGCGACTCGTAAAATGATTTTTCTGCTCTCGTAACTTATTTGTGATGGAACAATGAAATGTTATAATACACCTAATACCAAAATTACATGCTTGAAGGAACTGGTACAACCTAAATTCATAGTATTTTTTCCTTTAATCGACTTTGAGTTCTAGGGAAGTGGCTAGACCATTATCACTGTCCCATTATATACGGTCAATTACTTGCCTTCTTAAAATGCATTTAAAAAGACATCATTGATTTGGTTAAATCAGAAATCAAGCACGGTCCATGATAGAAACATTAACTTTTCAGATCTATAGATTATTGTTGAAACAATTAGCACACAATTTTTCACGTAGATTTTATAGTTCATTGGTTGTAATCCTTGTCATCTCGTGATCCTAGCTAACGGTGCATTTGACATAATAGGCGAAAGGATAATGTTCTGAAATCTAGATGAACGAGGCCAAAAGATCGAAAAGTCAACTGTTGTAGGAAAATGTCGCTAAACATATTTCTTACGTTTTAACTTATTTTGGATACATCATTCAGAAACAGTTTTTATTTAAAATGTTCGTAAATATCAGAAAATTTTGGAAAACAAATCAGACATTGATGTAATTTGTAGCAAAACAGCAGAAGACTTATCATACCTTAATTTTGATCACATGATTGATTGAAATGTAAAACATCTTGACAATTTTCTAATCTTGAAATTTGAGATAAAGAAATAAAAACAGTGCTGAACAATGCTTTTTAATGAGATCTATCTTCTTTCATTTCTAGATTACTACTTTACTTTCCAATAAGTGTTTTGAACAAATTAATTGTTTGTTATATCTTTTGTCTGACAACGTTATATTAATGAATACAGAGTTTGAAAATTAGTCCAAAATAGTATTTAGGAAAATGCCTTTTCTTGAGATATCTTATCCTCCTATTCATTTGATTTGTCACTGATGAGGAATGAATTTCCGAAATGTGCACATAAGGCACATCAAAAGTAAAACAGATATTTTTGTTAAACATGCATTTAAAAAAAAATTATAATAATAATTTGTTAGACAATAAGATTCAATAGAATACCAACATATATTACTGATGTGGTAGATTTGTCGAATAAATATTCTTATTTAATTTGTTTGTTTCATTTTAAGCAGTTGTAACAAAAGAAACTTGTTTCCATTTTAAGAATTTAAACGATTCTAAAAACCGTTTATATGACGTAATAACCCAGAATTTATTGCAAAAGGTTTTATCATTGTTTTCATTGTAATAGAATCTACTTCTGTTTTCTGATCAATATAATAGAATATTTATTTTTTTCAGAATCCTTAGTATCATAAATAAATTTTCATCTTTATTTTCTACAAAATTAAATGCAGAGATACAAAGTTACGCCAGATTTGGAAGGTCTTTGAGGAAGAGAATAACAATATCATTATAGAAAAAGAACATAATATAGTAGTTTTTTTTAAAAAAAAAGATATTTGGTTATTTAGGACGTAAAAGTGTTAAACTTTGCTTTATATGTGAAATCGATTTTATTTTTTATAAATTGTATTGGTTCCTGGATCGAACCAAATAACTTTTTTATGGATGGTTTTATTTTCTTCCTAAAAAAGTAAAACTTTAGTTCGACTTTTTTCTAAAAAATCACAAGTTTTACACAGTAAAAAGGTATATCAGGTATATTACGCAGTTTTTATAGAAAAACATTCAACCGTGTTCAGTATATGCAATTGAATTGAAAACAATTGAATTAAAAAAAATTTGCTTCTTGCAGTTACATTTTTATAAACCTGCACTGTACATTAATTCTGATTCATGTCATACCCACATCTATCTTTTTTGACAGTTATTTAATATTTATGGTTGTTCTATCAGCTTTAACCTTGAATTTCAAATTTTTATCAAATCTATATTTGCATTTAATGCAACTCATATATTGTTCGACACTAAAAAGTTGGACCCATTCTGTGTAAACGATCAATGTGTTTCTTAACATTTAGTATGTTTATTGCTAGATGTAGTTTCTAATTATATAATCATCAGGTACATTTTTGTCAAGGACCAATGTTTCTGTTTACGTTCTGTTTTATGTCATTGACATGTTGACTCACGTTCTTTGCTGCTTTGGCAATTAGCAAGTACATGTTTTCAGCTTTAACAAGTACATGTGTTCAGCTTTAACAAGTACATGTTTTCAGCTTTAACAAGTACATGTTTTTAGGTTTAAAAAGTACATATTTTCAGCTTTAACAAGTGCATGTTTTCAACTTTAACAAGTACATGTTTTCTGCTTTAACAAGTACATGTTTTCAGCTTTAACAAGTATATGTTTTCAGATTTAACAAGTACATGTTTTCAGCTTTACCAAGTATATGTTTTCAGCTTTAACAAGTACAAGTTTTCAGCTTTAACAAGTATATGTTTTCAATTTTAACAAGTACAAGTTTTCAGCTTTAACAAGTACATGTTTTCAGCTTTAACAAGTGCATGTTTTCAGCTTTAACAAGTACAGGTTTTCAACTTTAACAAGTGTATGTTTTCAGCTTTAACAAGTACATGTTTTCAACTTTAACAAGTATATGTTTTCAGTTTTAACAAGTACATGTTTTCAACTTTAACAAGTTCATGTTTTAAGTTTTAACAAGTACATGTTTTCAACTTTAACAAGTATATGTTTTCAGCTTTAACAAGTACAAGTTTTCAGCTTTAACAAGTACATGTTTTCAGCTTTAACAAGTGCATGTTTTCAGCTTTAACAAGTACATGTTTTCAGCTTTAACAAGTGTATGTTTTCAGCTTTAACAAGTACAGGTTTTCAACTTTAACAAGTGTATGTTTTCAGCTTTAACAAGTACATGTTTTCAACTTTAACAAGTATATGTTTTCAATTTTAACAAGTACAAGTTTTCAGCTTTAACAAGTACATGTTTTCAGCTTTAACAAGTGCATGTTTTCAGGTTTAACAAGTACAGGTTTTCAACTTTAACAAGTGTATGTTTTCAGCTTTAACAAGTACATGTTTTCAACTTTAACAAGTATATGTTTTCAGTTTTAACAAGTACATGTTTTCAACTTTAACAAGTTCATGTTTTAAGTTTTAACAAGTACATGTTTTCAACTTTAACAAGTATATGTTTTCAGCTTTAACAAGTACAAGTTTTCAGCTTTAACAAGTACATGTTTTCAGCTTTAACAAGTGCATGTTTTCAGCTTTAACAAGTACATGTTTTCAGCTTTAACAAGTGTATGTTTTCAGCTTTAACAAGTACAGGTTTTCAACTTTAACAAGTGTATGTTTTCAGCTTTAACAAGTACATGTTTTCAACTTTAACAAGTATATGTTTTCAATTTTAACAAGTACAAGTTTTCAGCTTTAACAAGTACATGTTTTCAGCTTTAACAAGTGCATGTTTTCAGGTTTAACAAGTACAGGTTTTCAACTTTAACAAGTGTATGTTTTCAGCTTTAACAAGTACATGTTTTCAACTTTAACAAGTGTATGTTTTCAGTTTTAACAAGTACATGTTTTCTGCTTTAACAAGTTCATGTTTTCAGCTTTAGCAAGTACATGTTTTCAGCTTTAACAAGTATATGTTTTCAGTTTTAACAAGTACATGTTTTCAGCTTTAACAAGTACATGTTTTCAGTTTTCTCGATTATATGTAGTTTCAGATTTTTATTACCATTCTTTTAACTTCTAGACTCTGCGAAAATTTATCATTTAATAAAGGTTATATTGAAAAGTCATCAATTAGTCGATTGCGTGCTTGTTCTTTACAACCATTAAAACCACGTGACTGCAGTAACCCACCTATGATCATAGATATATACTGTATATACATGTATATATATGGACATATTGCTAGATGTGTTATACATTCTGTTTTGTGTCATATAAATAACTGTTTTATACTTTTTACACTTTTCTCCTCTGTGTGTTACATTTTCTGGTTTTCTTTACTTCCTTCTAGCACTCTAAAGATTGGTTGAACGAATAACCAATCACATTCAATTAAACTGACACTGCTTATGTCTTCATCATCTGAAGCTAGTCAAGTTACAATTCACATTTAAATGGTTTATTACTAAGCTGCACAGAAACGTTTTTATATTGTGTATGTAATTGGATTTGTAAGTAACATATATAAATGAATACTAACAAAATAGAAAAATAAAAGATAGAAATGAGGATTACTCAGATTCTTCAGCCTTAAGTACTCACATGACTGATCAGTTAAAAATAAGCCTTTATAACATCTTCAAAGAAAATAAAATGCTTATAAATTATTACCTACAGACGATTATCTTTTATTTTATAAAGGATCTTGTGTTCAGAGCATTGTTATTTTTTTTTTAAATTATTAATCATCTTGTTATCAACAGTGCAACAAGAAAATAGCTGTTTTATTGTTTTATGCTCATTTTTTTTTATACTTATACCTGCGCTATAGAAGATTGATACTTTGTGGGGGAAATCGGTTGGTTAGACAGTATGTTTCCGTATGGTCAGATCGTATGTTTCCGTATGGTCAGATCGTAGGTTTCTGTATGACGTCATATAATTCAAAGTAGGTCAAGTAATTAGTGATCACATTTAATATTGAACTTTTTAAACGATTCATGTCAAGATCTTTGGGACTACTCTAATTTTTATTCAAAGAGACTTTTTGCGATTACATTTTGTGGTTGTGCCATTATTGTGCAGTTTTTAAGCAAGTTCAAAATGATTCCAAACATTCCATTCAAAATGTTAGGTCAGGTAAAGACAAGCATTTACAATGGACAGGCAACTTCAAGACTATTTCCTGATAATAAAAATTATAATTTATAATTTGAATGTTCGATTTTTTAATGAAATAATACTGTTTAAATTCTACCATTTTAGACGTAAATTACTCGAAAATAGAGAGCAATAACATTAGAGAGACATTGAACGGATGATTTTGCCCTGGAAGTCAGAAAATATACCATTTAGTAAAATTTTCAGCCGTCTTTATTTTGAAAATTATTTAAAACTAAGGTTTGTTCCCTAATGAAAAGCATTCCTTAGCTGGATTTGCATTCATATAATTTTGGAACTTTAGATTTATTAATTTTCAACTATTTGGCATATTTTATTTGTTTATCAAACTTTTCGGCCTCTAGTGTCACTGATGAGGAATCATTTTCCGAAATGTGCATGTATGGCATATCAAAATTTAACAGGTTTTTGTGTTATATATTTATGATAACATGTAAAATCCCATTTTAATCTACTGTAACAATTGTATTTAAAAAGGTATACTGCAAATAAGCATGTTTCTATCATGAAACCCTTACTAAATAGCATGGTGTTCTTGGCAAAGTGTAAACCTACCTAACTGATGAATGAATGTTAAAAATGTGTTCAAACACATAAAAAACACATCTGTGTTGGCAGTTCTACAATAAATATTTTGTGATAAGTTGATGTACTCAGTGATTTCTAAAAAAAATACTATTAAAATATATCCATGTAGCTTGACACAGCTGTGTCTTCTCGTGCAGACATATCATTCTAATCTGAAACTTACTTTTTGTTTGTTTCGAGGACACTGACTTGCTAGTTCATCAAGTAGTGTCTGGTAGAACAAAACCTTCAAACCTTCAATACGTCTTCACAATGATCACAATAATCTATAAAATTTTTAAAAAATCTTAATATGATACTCAAAGAGAATGTAGAATTTACGTACTAGTCTTCTCAATTTTTTTATACTTTCACAGATTTTATATATTCAAAGTAATTATCTCAAAGATACTTCGTAAGTATGTTTTCACACACACACACACACACACACACACACACACACACACACACACATATATATATATATATATCGTCCAAAACGACGATCTTGGTGACTGATGAAGTCAGTATGACTTGGAAGTGGAAGCATGCTTCAAAAACTTATGTGAATTTGTATTTTTCTTTGATCCAGTATTTGATCATATCATCTATTTTGTATAAGAACAAGTGTCATATTTTACCGTGCTAACGTCGTTATCTGTATCTTATCGTTTGGCATCAATAGGTTGCCGTAGCAGTATAATTCTCGCACGTTTGCAGAATGTACATGTAAATCGATTAATCAATCGTGAGTTCAGACAGGACATTGACACTGTCCTTGAAAAGCAACTGTTGTTTGATTTTCAAAATAATTTACTAAAAAACTATGAATATTTTAACACCCGGCCTCACTTCCTTGATGGAAGTTCACGTGTATAACATATTTTGCAAGTTTGCAAAGTTTTTACTTTGTTTTTGGGATGTGATATGGACAAGGACTGGTATGTTTGTTTTATTTATAAATATTTAACATCTAAACTGAATGTTCTGACAGAAAAGAATATATCAAAAACAAACTCCAAGATATTTGATATCCTATTTACATCCTTTATTTTTAAGAGGATTTTACCACAATTCGCATTTTCCTTTTAAATTTTATTATTATTATTATTATTATTATTATTTAATTTATTAAATAATTTATTTATTTGTTTGTTTTATAGCAAATTTAACATACCGAACCTTAAACTTAAAGAACATTTATTTGTTTAAAACTAAGGTTTGTTCCCTCATGCAAAGCATTCCTTAACTGGATTTATATAATTCTGGAACTTTAGATTCATTATTTTCAACTGTTTGGCTTATGTTTTTTATCTATCAAACTTTTCGGTCTTAGTGTCACTGATGAGGAATGAATTTCCGAAATGTGCACATCTGGCATATCAAAAATTAAACTGGTATTTGTTTTATATTTACATAGTTTTTACATTTGTTAACTTACAAGTAAAGATATAAGAACTTTAAAAAAAATCTTAATTCAAATGAAATATCATATTTTATGTGGATCAGTTATAAATATGATTTATCATCAATACAAATAAATAGTTTATTGCAAATACTAAGCACAACTTTTTAAAAAGTATGTGTCATTATCGATCTCTATTGCCTTTCACAGTTATTAACTGATTATGAGGTATCAGAGACACGCTGTTACATCAGCTTCTTTTTAAGAAACACAATTCTAGATTATTATTTTTTTAAACCTGTCATTGCATATCAGACACAGGACACAAATGACATCATCCCATCGGAACCGAGTTTTATTATTATTTTTTTTACTTTAGTTTACCAGAAAGAACTTTTAGTGTTTAAGTGTGATGTTCAAAGGAATTTTGAATTATATTGCATATATATAAACATGACAATGGGCTTACCAATAATAATCATAAACATTTAAAGGAAAGGACAATGTCTAAGTTTTTATGAGACCAAATTAATTATTTATATTGAAAACGACAAAATATAGTGTTTTGTTTTTAATGAATTTTAACTATTCTACACGGCTTTTGTATCGGCCAAATAATTTTTTTGAAAACACTTTTTTGTTTCTGTGAAAAGTAACTCTAGTGATTATTTCCGCTCTAGTGATTATTTTTTATTTTTCTAGTGCTTTTATTGACTCCAATAACTCCAATTTGATTTGTAAAGCTTTCAACAAACTTCATTTTACTATATTTTCATTTGCCTTTTAAAATTCCCATAGCTGCCAGCTTGAGAGCCGTTGCGTTCATATTTGACAATGAACGACAAAAACCTTGTCACTCCGTGTATGAATACATATAAAATGCAATACACAATCAGGAACTACATTATTATAGATAAAGACAAACACGGCTATCACGTCACTTTTGTTTATATTTGACAAAAGCTTTTACGAAATTTTACAAGAATGGTTCAATGATTCAAATGCACAAAATAAAATCAAAGAAATTTATCAATAAATTTTTAATAACATACATAAACACTTGGCTGATATTCACTGTAATAATGACATTGTGAGAAACAGAGTCTAAATAATCAAATGGTGCTTGATGGCCTGTTGAAAGAACAGACAAGAACTGGTCTGTTAAAACCATCAAACCACAAAAAAATTCTTGAACAATCGGATCTTATAACGCGCGTTATTCAGTTTGCTTGCAAAGTTGTTGCCTTCATACTGACAATGAACATCATTTTAAAACAGTTTAATTGTTAATTAAAGTCCTTAATGAACATGATCAGACATGACCATCTATCTCCCACAATATAAAGTCCGTATTAATATAGTGAGTGAAGAGAACTCGCGACAATTTAATTAGCTCATTTTACAGAACTTTATTGTCCTTAATGTATCCCTGTTTCTTTAATACTTCTTATTGTATTAGAAAATATTAATCAGGCTTCGAAAGGCAGATGAGTCTGAGCAAGACATGAAATGTGTAGACTGCCCAATCACCAGACATTGTGTATTTAGAAACAAAAGTCACAAGTCTTTTAAATTGAACTTCTAAACTGACAGACTAGAAAACCCTTTACCAACCGCGCATCGCTCTTAATGAATTTCAAATATAAAACTACTGTCATTTCATCTAGATTTGTTGACGTCAAGATACAATTCAAAGACTGGAATAGGACTTCCACCCATTCAATAAATAAGTCAGTGAATCAAACTTATCATTGTTTTAGGTCACTTTAACATTTTAAGTATCTTGTACCAGACGAATTAAAAAAAATATCAATATTAAATTTAAAAAATGTTGTGTTAATGTTACACAAAATATATAAATATAGAAATAAATAAATAAATAAATAAATAATATTAAATGAAATAATAACCAAATCAAATTTCTCAGTCGCCAGAACTCGTAAAGGTAATAATTTAAGCATCATTTTACATTGCTTTGCCAAAAACAACTATTTTACGTTGTATTGTTAACCGCATATAAATAGTTTCGTTTCAAATGGACATATGAAACAATTTGTATATCGTCAACTTATGCAGAATTAATTACAAAATGATTAATTAAAATGTCTTTTAAATTTAGATTATACACTAGTTTTACGCAATACGTACTTTCAGCTGTCGCAGGTTACTTTTTAATAAAATAATGATACACTTAATGAAACACATAACATTTTTATGGCACAGCTGAGAATATCGAGTGAAAACTATCTCTAATATAACTGCAATTATAGATTTTCTTGTGAACAGACTAAGTGCAAATTGCCTTCTTTTTAGTCTAAATAGTTGTATGTATGTGGCATTAGCAAACCAAGTGCAGATAAGTAACAATTGTCTTATAGGGAATATAGAAATTCAGTCAACACACTACAAAACGTCCGTAATCTGATCACTGATTACAAATTATATTAGATACAAAGGACAATACAACACATTGATTTACAAACAAGAGGCACAATAAACAAGAATTGAGACAAGCGGTAACAAGTTCTTAGACTTAATAAACAACAGCATAATACGAACACTCCCAACTTAAGCTTTCCATGACAAGGAACGTCTTTACAACCTAATAAGGGCAAAAATTATCGACTTATACAGTGCTTTTCACTGTGCAAAACCTAAATAGAAGACAACAATAAACGACTTATCATTGAGCTGAAACTGAACGAAGACACAACAATAGATTTATCACTCTACAAAACCTTAATGAAGACAACAACAAATAATATCAAATGATGTCGAACCTTCGTTATGACAGCACCAACCGACTTATCACTGTTAAAAAACCTGAATAAAGACAACATTTATCGATTCTGTGCCGAACCTGAATGAGATCAACAAATACCGACTTATCATCATGCGGAATCTAAATAAAGACAACAACTGACTTATCATTGTCCAAAATCAGAATGAAGACAACAACCGGCTTACCACTGTACAAAACCAGAATGAAAACGGCAATTGTCGACTTATTACTGTGTCGAACCTAAATGAAGACAAATACAATTGGCTTATTACTGTGTAAAACCCAAATGAAGAAAGCAATTATTGACGTGTTACTGTGCAAAACATGAATGAAGACAACAACAACCAGCTTACCACTGTGCAAAACCCAAATGAAGACAAGAATAAACGACTTATCTTGTGCAGAATCTAAACGAAGACAACAATTACCAACTTATACGAGTGCTGAACCTAACTAACGACCTTACTATGTGTCGAACCCAAAAGGAGACGACAATTACCAACATATACGAGTACCACACCTGAATAAAGACAAAAGTTACTGAAAAATCACTCTGCGAAACATTGATCAATACGTGTCTTTAGTAAAAAAAATCGTTTATGAAATTTTTTTAAAGAGATAGAGAGAGAGAGTCACATTACGTAGGCATAAAAAAGTCATGTCAACATTCACGTGTGCTTATGTACATTCTGATGATCAAGATAGTGATAAATAATTACATTATTTACTAAACACTACAAATCATTTTTCTTGTAGTATGAACAGTAAAAGTTAATTATTGTGTAACGGTTAACAGGTATCCTCGAAGGACCTGAAGATAAATTTTGTTTACCAGAAAACCCTGATTTTAAGATCGATAAAACGGTTAATTGTAACTTTGATAAATATTTATGTACGTAGCAGGCACCAATACACTAATGTTGTTCCTTATAAATGATAAATGATATTTTTACAATGTTGTTTACGTTTCTAGCACAAGGAAGAAAAAATCTATCATACATAATGTAACGATACCAATAGAATTTTAGAATTGAATGCAAGTTCTTTCATGCTGTTTTGGATAACAAAACACAATAAAAACAGCAACTGACAATTAATTTTCCGTTGAAAAAAGCCTTCTGTCTTATCAAACGTTACTCACTTGATTGATAGATGAATGATTGATTGATCGATCGATCGATCGATCAATTGATTGATTTGACTAATTGCTTGATTAATTGATCGATCAATTGACTTATTTACCAATTTACTCATTGAATTATAGATTGATTGATTAGCATGATTGATTGATTGATTTATTGATTGGTGTAATTTAACGTGCTCATCATATTATGAGAAAATTTGACAATGTGAAACTGTGGCTTGTTTCAAACTCAGATGTAAAGAATAGAAGGTTACATTTATTTGGTTGTTTTGGTTTCGTGACGTCAATTTTCTTGACTATTATCTACCAAATGTTAAAGCATTAATGATGCCAATATCACATAACAACAAATAGCACATTCGCAATCAGTAGTCGTTTTATTTAACATTTAAATGAAAAACTCTTGGTAAAACAACATCCTTTTGAAGGACTCTTAGCCTTTGAGGTTCTATAAAAATTGATTAGAAAACAAACTTAACACAACAATAAAATTGAAACCATTTACAAAATAAAGATCTTGTCCAAAAGTCCCCTTAGCTTAACCAAATAGTGATTTTTTAAAAAAAAAAAGTATGTATACATTTACTGATTTGTTGTAGCTAAGATATCTTTACATACATAGCTTCCCTTTGATAAAAATAAATGTATGCAACAAGTTTTGAACGAAAATTGAAAATAATATTGAATGCATAACATTTATATACATATTTTCTCTAATGGACTGGTTAAGATAACCGAAGTTTGACATGAAAAATTAAATATCAGTTGTAGTCCTATAAGTTTACGTTTTACTGAGATTAAAGGATTCTCACATATAGACACCTGATCCAGATGGTTCGTCAATTAATACAAACAGACAAAAACCGGTCAATGTCCTGGAATTATTCCATAACATGATGACAATGTTACAAGTGGCACCAGATTGAATTAAATTTACTTGATGAATCTGAACTGTTAACAATGGCACTTGTCCCTATGTTTATTTCTTTAATTAATGTTTTCTATATTTAATTAACTTTTGATGGTGTCATTTGGGTTCCAAGTCTCCGCCGTTGATTTGATCAATAAATGACCTAAGTGTCTGAAGGATTATGATTACGTGTTAAATAGATGCTTGTAAGTCAATCTAACACAATTTTCCCTATCCTATCTTTGGCAATGTTTTCAAACGCATTTGACATATTTTCCCAAAGAAAATAATCAATTAATTGTATAAATTCTAGTTTTTTTATGATAAATACTAATGTTCTATTACTATCACAACTCCGTATTAACTTAAACCTTAATAGCAGAGTAAAATGTAGGTATACTACGTAACCATGGCAACATAGAAATCCTGTCTACAAATTAACTACCATTTACAGGAATAGAAACAAATGGTCCACTTAAACAGAATCTTACAAATAAACATCAACATGATTTGTTTGTCTTCAAATAATCCATTTGAATTTGGCATTTATTTTACTCAGTAAAACGACAACTTATCATTCACATAAGTACAGAAATTTAACATCAGCCCAAAACTAAGACATTTCTCCAAGTACAAAATATTGGTTTATTTCTTTCACTTTTATCTACTTTGTAGTTGTTCTTAGTTACATCAGTTGTTAATAAAAACATAGTTTTTATCTGCAGATTAGTTTGTTCAATTGTATTCGTAATCCATTGTACCACTACAGTAGCTCAGTTGCATACGTGGTATGCTTAAAAAAACCTCCCTGCACATTGCCTTGAGCGCACTGCAAATGTCAAAATTTCTGCCACTTCGCCTATAGCAGGTAACGTCTCGATATTAGTGAAATATACCAGACATGGACGTAAACCAAATTCATTCAATCAATGTAATGCATATGTTCAGAAATGAAAAAAAGTTCATCGGCACGAATCGTGATAAAAATGTAAAACTCCATCCCTTGATGTTTACAATTAACATCAACAGATAATATCCTATTGCTTTAGTTTTGTAAATGCCAGATTGGCCATCTTTAAAAAGTTGAAGCTCAATAGATTATGGCAAATATTTAATACAAACCAAGAAATTATAACAAGATGGTTAGTTTAACCAGATCGGTAAAATAAGCTACATGTACTAGTTCATGTATCTCAAGGCCTTTTTAAAAAGGATATGTTCGAAAATATTTGCAAGGTAACATTTTGCGACATTGATTTGCCGACACAAGATTAAAAATATTAAATTATTCAATGTTTTCCCTTTCTGTTTAAAATTGTTTATTTGTATAATTTACATTTCATTTATAGTAACAAGGAAATTGAGGCCAATTTATCCATCAATATCAGACGTAAAATGTTTCACAACTAACGGAAATTAGAAAGTTCCGAGAAAATTAACAGAAAAATTATTTTCATGCCCCCATCTTAGTATAGAAATAACCATGTACGTCTATGTGTCCGTGATTCGGACATTTGTTAAAAACATACATGGTTGTGCTCTACAACATTACAACATTTACATAAATGGTTGGATTTTGATCACACACACACACACACACACACACACACACACACACATATATATATTTAACAATTGAACTGTTTTAAAATGGTGTCCATTGTCAGTATGAAGGAAACAACTTTGCAAGCAAACGGAATAACGCGCATTAGCGCGTTATGAACAGTTTGCTTGCAAAGTTGTTGCCTTCATACTGACAATGAACACCATTTTAAAACAGTTCAATTGTTATATTTTCGTTTAATATTTTTTAAAAAATTATTCATTTATTGTAAGAAAAAAAATCCCATCTATAACTCATGCACATCGGGGGGAGTCCAGTAGACGCGACAGCTGAATTTAAGACCGAGAACGACACATTAATAATCCGCAATATTTTTAATGTGGGGTAACAACGGGAAGTTTTGGTTTGAAAAATTATAGTGTTATCAGGTATTTTGATGGTATTTTCTCGATTTTTCATTAACATAATGATTTTTTTAGAATATTGGATATAAATAATATATATAAAAATTGAATATCAACGATAAATGTGTTGTTATTTGTGGACTACATTTCAGTCGAAAATCAGGTGCACCTGTGTGGCCCCATTTCAATTTGCAAAGAAGTTTGGAGTAAAAGATTGCTGGCTAAATGTTGGAAGTGAAATTGGTGAATCTGTAACGGGAAGGGGGGAACTGTAGCTGAGGGATAATTTTCAATGGCCAAGCATTTGGGTTTCGAATCTGTGATATGTGAGTAGACAGGGATTTACCGAGATATTTCTTCTGGAATGTCGACATTGTTAGGTTGAGATTCACTCTAACATAATGTGCCGAGTTTCATACTCGGTATCATTCAAATGTAGACAGCAAAGCAGTGAGAAGTATATTTATTCTTTACGGCAGGTGTGGTGCAAAAATCTCTCAAAGTTTAGAAAATTATCGTTTTAAGGTTAGCAAGAAGTTGTGTAGTACTTAAACCATGTATTGTACTTTTGAGGAGTTCCTATTGTATCCCTTGTAAATTGATTAAAACCATGTAGATGATTTTTCAGTTTTTCCGATCAACAAACACAGCATGTGAAACGGACAATTTTCACTGGATGTGGCATACATGCGTGAATCTAATTCCGATTGAAATTTACATCACTTGAAATTTACATCCCGCGAGACACAAAATTGATTGACAAGTTGTACCATTTCACATGTCTCATAATAAAAGGGGATGTAGAAGCTTTGTCAAGGTAGGAAGAATTTTTTAAAGATCCGATTGTTCAAAAAAATTTGTGGTTTGATGGTTTTGACTGATCTGTTGTTGTCTGTTCTTTCAACAGGCCATCAAAAACACCACTCTGTCTCTTACAATGTCAATAATTCGATGAATATTAGCCAGGTGCCTATATATGTTATTAAAATATTATTTTATTAATTTCTTTGATTTTACTTTGTAATATCTCGTAAAGTGTTTTTCAGTCTCGTCTCGAATGTAAACAAATGTGACGTGACAGTCCTGTTTGTTTACCTACGATAATGTAGTTCCGGATTGTGTATTGCATTTTATATGTATTCATACACGGAGTGACAAAATTTTTCGGCATTCATTGTCAGTTATAATTACAACGGCTCTCAAGCTTGAGGAATTTCACAAGGCAAATGAATATATATATATATATATATATATATATATATATATATCCAAAATAATGATAAAATATGTCACTTTAGCATAGCAACAACAATCAACTTCATACTCCTGATAAATGTAAATGAAACTAGTTTAGTAAAATGAAGTGATACAAAGTTTTTAAATTCTAGTGAAGTCTTATCATTATTTTGGATTATATACTACCTTGTGCAAGATTTTATTATTATTTGAACTATATATATATATAAATATATATATATATATATATATATATATATATAAAATAGATGATTTGCCACACTTTGTTATGTGCAAACTCAAAATGGAAGATGTAAGAGCTGCTTTATTTGCTTCTTAGGTTAGTTTTAGTAACTTTTGCACATCTACCGAGGAACCTGTGATCACCAATTTTGGATGAGTGGGTTTGCTTTTGCACATCTATGACCACACATTTTTGGATAAGTGGGTTGCTTTTGTTTATTACAGGGAATTTGTGACCATGAATATTGGATGAGTGGGTTTGTCTACGTGTATACAATGCCCGATTTTATATGACAGTATCTTGGAGATGTGCATATTATCATATTAATCATAAGTTAACTACCGATTGTTTTTTAGATTAATATATCAACATATATTTTTATAGATAAATGCAATCAAACTATAAACAACTAAATGATAGGTATTAGGGTTGACAATCTCTCTCTCTCTCTCTCTCTCTCTCTCTCTCTCTCTCTCTCTCTCTCTGTGTGTTTTGGTACTCTAACACCAATAAATGGTGTTAATTAGTCAATGTAACACCAATTAATATCAGTTTATCATCAGATAGGCGGTCTTAAATTCATTTGTTAAATTTGTTTTCCCAAGGCCGTCTTCACGCGATAAATTAATCAGTTTTATTGTGTTAAAACGACTAACGTCATAAGGTGTTGGGAGTGTTCGTTTGATTAGCCCTATAAAATCAATACGTCATTCCAAGTGCTCCCAATACAAGTTTGGTTGCTGATAGCTTTATTTGGAAAGAAATGCTTCTCGGTCTGCACTCATAGTTATCAAGTACTTATGTACAAGATCAATTAAAGGTAATTTGCAGAGAATCCACATTGTATAAAAGGTGTTTAATTTAATTGTTTACCAGATGTAAAGCCCTCCGATCGATTCTCTGACTTCCGTGTTGCACAAATTGTACTATTATACGTCCACCGCTGACTACTCCTGTTCCGTGTTACTGATACGGTCTATTGTACTATCACGCCAACAGACATTAAAGGATTTCCGATCAGAATAAACAAACTCTTTAAAGTACAACTGACATGATTTTTCAATGCATTCTTTCATTTTTTCTAAATCTTTGTTGTGCTGGAATAAATTAAGTTAACAGAATTTAGAAACCAGTTTTAATCGACAAAAATGGAATATTTTACAAAATAGTGTGAGTTATGGTCTGTAACTTTAGAATTGACAAAAATGTACAGTATGTATCGGTTTTCAACATAAATTTATGAAATTTGAAACACTGAATAATGATAAACAGAGAATAAAATTTAGAACACACACACACACACACACACACACACACACACACACACACACACTAAATCTACACTTTTCAAACAGCAATAAAAAGAATATTTTTGACAAAACTTCTCAATTTAAACAATAATGTAGCTAGGCTTAGTTATATTAAACTATTATTCCGTAAATCATTGCATATCAAGACAGGTCCCTAACTCCGACTTGTAGTTTAGTTCTTGAAGACTATTAAGGTTAAGAAAATGTTTTATGGACCTAAAAAATTAATTCATTAATTAATAGTAATAATAATATAAATTATACATAGTAATAATAATAATAAAAATGGTCAATTTTCGAGGTCTTCATCTGGTAGGTTAATTCTATAAAATTAATAAGTATATCTTTATGTCACAAAACGCTACAGACACTCGAAGCCTGGTATGTTTAACAAAGCTGTTAATAAATGAAAAAGTTTTAATCGAGTAATGCAGTCGATAAGTAGAATTAAAACTTGCGATTAAAATTATACAAAGACGCCATATCAAAAATACAAACCTCGAATGTTGTGTATAAGATAGTTTGCCTTTGTTCACTTAATATATACCTATTAAATGTTTTCATTATCCCCATATTGGTAAGTTTAAATTAAAGTTTTGGGGTTTAATGGAATTAATTTTGTCTCGAAATAATTTAATGAAACTTGTTTAAATCTCATTTTATTATCATCTACAAACATGTGATAAAATAGACACAGCAGAAACGAGTTCAGGTGCTACAGAAGGCCGATGAAGAACCGCAGTAAAACAGACACAGTAGAAACGAGGACAGGTGCTACGGAATATCAATGAAGCACCGCAGTTAAACAGAGGCAGTAGAATAAAGAACTTCAGTAAAACGGACATAGTAGAAACGAGGACGTGCTACGGAAGGTCGATGAAGCACCACAGTAAAACGGACGTAGTAGAAACGAGGACATGTGCTACAGAAGGTCGATGAAGCACCGCAGTAAAACGGACGCAGTAGAAACAAGGACCGCAGTAA
The DNA here is from genome assembly GCA_029721355.1 of Tegillarca granosa. Lineage (NCBI taxonomy): Eukaryota > Metazoa > Mollusca > Bivalvia > Arcoida > Arcidae > Tegillarca > Tegillarca granosa. The sequence goes on from CM056599.1 coordinate 8,431,917, forward strand.
AACGGACGCAGTAGAAACGAGGACATGTGCTATGGGAAGTCGATGAAGCACAGCAGCAAAATGGACGCAGGGGCAACAAGGACAGGTGCTACGGAAGGTCAATGAATCAACGTCGTTGCGGTTTAACAGTGTTCTTAGTAAAAACATCATTATCTTTAGTAATATTTATGAAGCAAGCAAAATAACAAGGTTTACATAGAGAACAGATGTAAATAACTACTATAAAAATTATGTATTTTAGTATAAATAGGTAACGTAATGAAATAAAAAAAATAATAAAATTACTGTATCTAAGATAGATCGAGACATTTTATTTGACAGGTTATATCCTTATTACTACTGGAAATGTCAAAATGTGTTCAAATTGTTTGTAATGTAATCCAAAGTAAGTATAAGTTTAGGCATATACAATTTTTAGAATATATTTCCATCTAATGGAAAAACAACCACGACAAGGATATTTGTATCAAATTACAACTTATAACTCCTCGAGTCATGTTTATTCGTCATCCATTACATCCAGTATTCGTAGGCGGGTAAGATATTGTTTATGTTACTGGGTACAAACCACGGATAAGGGAGTCAGGCATGACAAAATGTCATAAGTGAAAAAATTAAAGAATATAAAAAATCATGTGAAAAGAAATTTGATGCCATTATTTTTCAAAATCGTGTTGAGTTTATTTGAGTTTGAAAAAGAAATAATTAACTGCTAGTAATAAACAAAATAAATTTTACCAATTGATACACTTTTTAACTGTTATATATTAACCACTGAAGATGTTATCTGCGTTCAACATGAAACCAATAATGTTAGTCCGCCATTACTCAATCCAGTTGTTCAACTTCTTTCCCTGGATGGATAGTGACTGTTCTTTTGCCAAGCACTCGGCATAACGAAATGAAAGTCACGGTTCTTTCGGATGGGAACTTAAAATAAACGAGGTCCCATGTCAAGGCAGGCATGGCACGATAAAGAACCCTGCTGTATAATGCCATCAGCGCAACGCACAGGCAAAATTTCTGCACTTTCGCCTATAGCTGGCAACGTCTCGATATAAGTGAAATATTCTTGACTGGGACGTTAAACACCATTACTAAACTCTTTCCCTGGAACGACATCCAATTTCACAAGAAAACATTACAATTCTACAAGTGCTGAAAAAAAAATTATGGATACGCAACATATGGACTGACAATTAACTCGATTGGCAATTTACCTACCGGCAAAATTATGATAATGTACTAGATATCTTAACAGGTTTGGTTGGGTTTTATGTATAAGTAACCATCCGATTTTGATTAAATTTGATTTAATGGGTTTTACGTCTAAGCCAAGAATATTTCACTTATGTTGAAACGTCATCAGTAATGGGGAAGTGGAAAACTTTTGACCTTTGCAGTGCGCTTAGGACAATGTGCAACGTGCCATTTTAAAATATTGGCTAAAATTTCAATGAAAAATTATAAGTGCTTCCAGAGAATTGTCTCCGAAAAAATAAAAAAAATAACTTTTAAAGTCTAAAAGTTTTTTTTGGTCAAAGATTTTGATCAAAGTTTCAAAAAGTGTACAACTTCCATACTTCTAAATATTCAAGTTATCATAAAAATCCTCCCGGGTGTTACTTAAAGTTAACTGCACTAAAGGTGGCAGCACAGATTTCCAAAATTACCTAGAGCTTTAAACTACCGAACATTACAATATATCTTACTAAGAAATATACACTCGACAGGTGAAAAAAGACAACGGAAATTTGTTTTATATTTTCTGTTTTTAACCATATTATATCTCGATAAATTACCTAAATGGAAGGTACTTTGATTTTAAAATGAAAACAATCAAGCAGTATGAGAATCAACAAGGGTTTTAAGTTTTTTAATTTGAAATAGCAAGCATAACCACATACCATGATCATTTCACAACGGGTTTTATGCCATATTTAAGCTAAACATGTTAGATTTAACAAATATGGAAAATTAATTAAGTTACACGAAAATAGATGTGCATTTTGAATCATTAACAAACACATAACACTAATACAACAGGGACACTTACGACGTACTTTTGATGAAATTTGGTCGCATTAAAGAAAAACCAAGGCGTTTTATTAAAGATTAAAATAGCTGTGACGTCTACAGTTTTATAAATGTTTTTAAGAAATCCCTTATGAGTCAAATACGAGAATGATACTGTGACGTAATACCAGTTTATAATCTCAAAGAAACTTCTTAGATGTGCTGTTAACACAATCATAAACCACAGGATTGCTTGTTACGTCAAAAAGTTTTTTCTTTGCCGTAGTATATAAAATTAGCTAAAATCTCCACGGACTTTTAAAAAAGGAACTTAAATTTATGTACTTTGAGATGATTTCTAATTTTGGAATACATGTATATGTCACAAAAAATATCCACCTTCCTATTGATAAATAAAAAACATGGGCACTTAAGAAAAAATGCAAATTACAGGTTTAAGAATTGGTTTTCTTACGATCTGGAGATTTTTTTTCCAAAACTGTGACGTCTACAGTTTTATAAATGTTTTTAAGGAATCCCTTAATGAGTCAAATACAAGAATTATACTGTGAGGTAATACCATTTTTAATCTAAAAAAAAACCTTCTTAGCTTTACTGTTAACGCAATCATAAACCACAGAAATGCTTGTTACGTCAAAAAGGTTTTTTCTCTGTAACAATATATAAATATCAGATAAATTCTCCACGGAGTTTTAACAAAGGAACTTGAATTTATGTACTTTGAGATGATTTCTAATTTTGAAATATATGTCACAAAATGTCCACCTTTCTATTGATAGATAAAAGAACATGAGCATTTAAGACAAATTGCAAATTAGAGGTCAGGTTTTCGAGTAGGTTCTCTAATGATTTAGATACCATTGTTTCCAATACTATGATGTTCAAAATGATAAAGAAGAGCGCATACATGTACAATCACTTCTTCAAATATTGAATATCTCTGATTAATATAAAATAACATAATTAAAATTATTTATAGTTTCGTAGTTTGCCATAGAATAAAAGTTTTTCTCCGGTTAAATAAGAATGTTTTGAAAAATCACAATAATCATTCCTAATACGTCTATTTGTAGGCACCGTTTTAACTCAATCTTCCCCATCTTTCTGCATTACGTATTCTCTATATGTATGTATTTTACATCTTGTTACTTCGTTCTTCCATCCTCCTTTGTGACAATTTTTGCTTCCTTTTGACTATCACACGTTAATAAGCTCAAACGATTCCGTATTCTGTTTCATGTATTTTTGATTTTTCTGTCAAAACAATTACCATTTTTTTCAGTAATGTGGAAAAAAACATTATGCTGGTTTATCATTTCTGTTGAGAAAAGAGCTTTTATCCTTATTGTTTTTCTGTTCTTATGGATTCTTTGTCAATAGAGCTACCTTGTGTTTGAGTACATGTACCTAAAACAAATAAAATTACATTATTGATTTTAAAACAGACAGACATTTATATATACGTCAAGATTTTTGTGGAGGTTCTTCAGACAGAAATATAAGGTTCATGTGTTTTATGTGTTGGTCTCAATATAATATCAACTGATCGAATTTTATCAGTTAAAATGCTAAAAAGCAAAAAGTCTTCAATATTTCCTTTTTTAATCAAAGTGTTGATGTTGCAACAGGAAACCCTGTCGTGTACAGGATTTCTTTACACGATGTTAATTTTAACTTGCTATTTTGATCTATTTTATATCATCGTGCTAAATAATTTTCCTGAAATAAATTATATTGCAATAATTAATTAACTGTGGTTAGTTGTATAACTTGTTTATTCAACAAGTGAGAATGACCGAGAGGAACACGTCCTAACTAAGCTAACGATGTAAGGAACATCACTGTTTGAGACACTGAATCCATAGAAGATTTAACGAATTTTGTTATAAATAGAATTCCAAATTTTACCTAGTACTGGCACATTTAACTTGTTAAAAATATACAAAAATAATGAGTTACAAGCACTTACAGTTATATACCTCTCCTTTTAAATAAAATGGTCCGTTTTACATGTATAACCTATGAGGCGACGATGTAAATAAGGCGCAATCGATGCAACTGCCTCTGTTGTCAAGTAACTGTTTTTACACAGTAGTATTTAACAGAAAGGAAGAGAAAGATCCGTTTTCAGTAAACAACCTTTTTGGCAGGAAATAATTGCTTTATCTTAAACACACGTCCTAATAGATTTTATTAATCTTGCAATTGGTGTATTAAATTGCAGACATAGGTTTTACTCTTAAAAAAAGACTACCTGAAAGGACTAGTCGGTCGCTTTTGCTCAATTATAACTTTTTATTTTTGTCTCTGTATTCAAGGCCCAGTTACAGTACTAGCATTTTTAATATATGTTTTATGTATCGATAAGACTAGTATAAAAAATGAAGCAAATGCAATCATATAAGACACAACAATAACCATCACAAGTGTATTATATGGTGTTTTACGTCTAGTCAAATTTTCAAGGTGTTCGGATAACCTACCTTTCGCTAGCGTACTAATACTTTTTTGAATTAATATGTTTTAATAGAATTCGAACGCAACTTTTGCAACTGATAAACGTTTTCAAACCTCGATTTTTCAGTATGGAATGTACGTGGCGCATTTTAAATGCCCGCAATAACAATCTGCCACAGAAACCACAAGAGCCATCAGGGTACTAACACGGAAACCACAAGAGCCATCAGAGTACTTACACGGAAACAACAAGAGCCATCAGAGTACTAACACGGAAACCACAAGAGCCGTCAGAGTGCTAACACGGAAACCACAAGGGCCATTAGAGAACTTACACGGAAACCACAAAAGCCATCAGAGTACTAACACGGAAACCACAAGAGTCATCAGAGTACTAACACGGAAACCACAAGAGCCATCAAAGTACTAACACGGCAACCACAAGAGCCATTAGAGTACTAACACGGAAACCACATCAGACATTAGAGTACTAACATTAAAACCACAATGGCAACCAGAGTACTAACACGGAAACCACAAGAGCCATCAGAGTATTAACAAGGAAACCGCAAGAGCGATCAGAGTACTAACACGGAAACCCCAAAAGCCTTCAGAGAACTAACACGGAAACCACAAAAGTCATTAGAGTACTAACACGGAAACCAGACGGGCTACAAGATTAATTACACGGAAACCACAAGAGCCATCAGAGTACTAACACGGAAACCACAAGAGCCATCAGAGTACTAACACGGAAACCACAAGAGCTGTCAGAGTGCTATCACGAAAACCACAAGAGCCATCAGAGTACTAACACGGAAACCACAATGGCAACAAGAGTACTAACACGAAACCGCAACAGCCATCAGAGTACTAACAAGCAAACCACAAGAGTCATCAGAGAGTACTATCACGGAAACCACAAGGGCAACAAGAGTACTAACACGGAAACCACAAGAGCCATCAGAGTACTTACACGGAAACCACAAGAGCCGTCAGAGTGCTAACACGGAAACCACAAGAGCCATCAGAGTACTAACACGGAAACCACAAGAGCCATCAGAATACTTACATTGTTACATCACTGTACTGGATAACTATTGTTATAAATATATAATACACATACCAGTTAAACTTTGATGTGCCAGATGTGCACATTTCGGAAATTAATTTCTCATATATTACTTAGTAATTACCAAAGGTATGACTTTTTATAGTCAGGTGTGACATTATTGTCCGTTCTTATGTCATTATCTTGTTTGCAATGGTTATTGTATAAACATGTTTTGTGAGACGTATATAATTGTTTTTCAGTCTAATCATTAGTGTTATGTTACGTGAATCTCCAACTGAAAAGTCCGAACACTTATTAGCTAAGGCTCTTACTGTTACAACAAAAAATGTAATTCTAGGAAATGAATAGATATATGAAACCAAACAACTGTTTCCATGTAAATGCTTATTTATATCATGATCAAATAGGTGTTAATAGTTAATTTGTTTTTGGACAAATTGGACTAAACATCAACAAAATGGAATCAAATTAAACACCTGAATGAAAAGATGTTAACGGTAAGGAAAAATGCAATTACTGAGTCTAATTAAATCGCTCAAGAAAAACTTCGTCATTTCTGTCTTGTCCATCTAGTACTTGAGCTAATTTTTAAGTTTGATGGATTTTGACGATGGTGGGTAGTTCTATTATATGCATGTAAAAAAACTCTTATCTTATTTTGTTGTTCTATTTAGAGAGGAATATCATCTGCATTACATAGAGCCAGTGAGTATAAGCATTGTTGTACGCCGTTTTCACCCATATTAGGTTAGAGTAAGTTTAACATTGGCGGTAATTTGTTGAAATCAAGTCTTTATTTTCCCTAAAAAGCCTTTGTAATACTTTTCAATACCACCTTGCTCTTAATTTATAACTAGTCCTCTTACATTATTTTACATTAAATACAGTGTCAGTCCAAAGTCAGAACTTTTTCATGTTTTTTTATCCTTGCCTTTCTGCGCGTTTTCGCTATTTTAATAAATTTTAACTCTTTGGTTGCGTTGATTTATTGCCAGGTACTTTTATCGGTATTTTTTCTTTTTTTTCCCCATCTTCATATACCAGAATTATAAGTAGTTTTAGATTTCTAAATATTTACTACATTAAATGTCACATGGGAGCTTATGATGCATCTTACATTCAAACAAATGTTACGCACAATTTTGTTTTATGAAAACTATGAGATTTTTTAGTTCATTTTGAATTAAATTCTACATAGATATCCATGACGTCAGAACATTTTGGTATTATAGTATAAACGTTGGTAGCAATTGTTTCTTAACATATAGCAGACGAACCTTTCACATTTGAAAATATAAATATCATTTATAGAAAAATATTGTTCATCATTAGACCCCCGCTTATTTTGAACCTGTTTTTCATTTTGTCTTATATATGTGTCCGTAATAAATTTTGTTTTTTTTAATCCACAAAGTTTAAGATTACAATAGCTCTGTCGTGTGTTGCTGCTCTGGGATGGTTTGGGGGGTTAATCCAAGCCAGTAGTATTAATCTATGTTTAACCCTTTTTTATTTTTTATTTTATTTTTTTTTATTTTTTCTTAATTTTTTGTTTAGTATTTTCATTCATTATTGGATAGTTCATGCTGAGCGGCTATTGCCAATTTTTCTTAAAAACACCTTAAGCAAGATATATTTAGCAGCAAAGACAATGGCGTTTAGATGCAATGTCTTACTGTTTAAACACTATAGGAACATATTATAATAACATAACATCATCAATGCAACAAATATGGTAAGTATTCATCCTCAGATGTGCATTATTCTTGCAGTCAAATGACAAATCAGTTGTGTATATTTATACAATGGTACATTCATATAATGTTTTTGAACTTTCAAAAATCATGCCGATATTATCTGAAGTAAAAAAGAGAATATTGAAAATAATAACAAAATTAAATAATTAAATAAATACTGGCCATGTAACATTAAAAACTACTTTGCTTTCCAAAATAAAAAATAAATAAACATTGAAAAAATTTCAATCAATGATGTACCGAAAAACGACGGGTCATAAGAAAAGGAAATCAACTTCCTAATTCACTTAAAAATAAGGTTCGAGATATATATATATATATATATATATATATATATATATATATATATATATATATATATATATATATATATTCTGTCATATGCCACTGAGAAATTCATTAAAAAATCCAAGGCTTTCCTAACATTTTCCCCTAGGTTTGATACTAAGTACCGACCCGGCAACACGTGGAAAGTCATACTGCCAACAACCTTGAAATCACTTGTTATAGAGATAGTTACAATTAATATCTTTAATATGTTCCTGCACGTTCTACTTAACTCATATTTGAAACCTTCCCTTTCTTTCATTTTCGTTTTAATATTTTAAGTGCATTTTTTAACTTTCTTTTATTGTTTTTTTAAATTTTTTAAAACTAGTAGGTGATGTAATATTCATTTTACTCGCGAGACATTGTTCTGATATGTTAAAAGAAGATACTTCAAAGGTGTAGTTACAAAATGTCTGTAAACAAAACGTACAGGTATTGAAAACCTTCTATTGAACTATTCGCGAGCAATAATGGCATTTAGGCAAGGCCCGAGTAGACAGCACGTGTTTTTATCTAAAAAACTTTTCCTTGATTACGGCATTATCTTTGCGATGTTAAGCAAATAAGATGAGAAATAGAAATCTCTTTCTCCCATCTCCCTAAGTTTGCGATGTTAAGCAAATAAGATGAGAAATAGAAATCTCTTTCTCCCATCTCCCTAAGTTTGCGATGTTAAGCAAATAAGATGAGAAATAGAAATCTCTTTCTCCCATCTCCCTAAGTTTGAGATTAATAGAATCTATCATATGCGTCAGTGGTAGATAGAGGTATCCCACCCGAGTGGGCAGATTTTGTGTCTGGAACGAGGCTTTGCCGAGTTCCAGACACAAAAAAATCTGCCAATGAGGGTAGGATACCTCTATCTACCACTGACACATATGATTGATTCTTTTTCTTCCATCCCATTAACAATTTTGGGCAAATTTAACCCAAAACACGAATGGCTGACAGAAATTCCTAGCTCTTAAATGACCGTCTAAATCAGAAAAAGAATACCACCATTAAAAAGACCGGATTCGAATCCTAGCATACCTTCGGTATGCTGAAAAAAAAGGGAATTCTTACATAACACTTTAAAAAGGGAAAAAACAATCAAGATCTACATGTAATGATCAGCTGTCGGGGAGTATTTTTAAAAATGTATTACTCCGCAGCTTGACCTATATAAGATATAGCTATACTTAAGAGTACATCTTATTCCGCAAGTAGTATGTAGTGCATACATAACGTGAAAATTAGCTTGGCTGCGACATGAAAACAGGAAAAATTATAACAGAAAAACATTTTAATAATATTATTGAAATAAATTGTGATTAAACTTGCTCCTGTCAGTGGAGGAAGTTACGAGATAAAAAGTAATTCCGGCCGCACGAGGAGGTGAAGATAAACAGCACGAGGAGGTGAAGATAGAAATTTCTACCACCGTTTCTTCCATTGGAAATTATTATCTCAAACTTAGGGGGATGGGAGAAAATAGCAAAGCCTCGTTCCAGACACAAAATCTGCCCACTCGGGCGGGATACCTCTATCTACCACTGACGCATATGATAGATTCTATTACTCTCTCTCTCTCTCTCTCTCTCTCTCTCTCTCTCTCTCTCTCTCTCTCTCTCTCTCTCTGTGTGTGTGTGTGTGTGTGTGTGTGTGTGTGTGTGTGTGACCTTGTCCTTTTTAACAGTTTATTTTTTAGGAACCTTACAGTTTTTATTTATAGTATAATAAATTGTCTTTAAGTGACTTGACGTTCCCTAGCTGGTAATTGCTTTCTGATTACGCCATGAAAGAAGGTCTATATATGCCGATACAAGTAGGATCACCACCTAAATATACTTATACATGCATTGCTTTTCTCATATCAAACTAATCAAAAATCTTTTTTGTATTCTACAACATAACTGACATCTGTTTCTGTGATGCGAGTAACATCATTTTATTTCATTATTATTATCTGATGCATATTATTTTTCAAATCGATTTTAATAACATTTTTTACATATTTCGTAAAATCCGTAGAATTGTCTTAGATTCAGGACAGCAAGCAATGAACTCAGGAACAAAGTAAATAGTTTGCCATATGTTGCTTCATTAGGTACTTTCAACTATGTTTTAAAATGATGCATTCAGAAGTAGCTCATGAAACAAGATGTGCCGCTTGTTAATGAATTATTCATGAAAACTCAAGAAACACATGAAAAAAACTTACAAACATATTTCCACCAGCGTTGACCTTACAGACTATTATTATGAAGTTTATAGGTCTATGACCTAAATTCTAAAAGTGAATAAAACAATTTTACATTTTTTGTTAAGTATAAATAAAGGCACTAATTACTAATGATTGCAGAACCGATAACAGTAACCCATTTCATATCAACCATTGAATGACATTTTTCCGTGATCATCAATAGTTGTAATTATTATACAATTGGTCATTTGTAGGATTTGTAGGTTCAATGTTGTTTTACTTAGCATCAATATTTTAACTATTTACTGAGATTCGTGTAAAATTACTGGATATAGACAACTGAGCTTTTTGCAGGAAGATGCGTACATCCGTCCATAAAATTTTATCTACTCCTTTGAAATCACTATGCTAAATTGAACCTATTTTGTAAGGAAGGGTCTTGATTCATGATGATTAAAAAATTACGTTCGGTATGTGATTGAAATGTTCTCAATAGTTCTTTTTTACTGTTGAAACCTTACAGAAGCAGCAGTTCCAAGGCATCATTGTAGAGGGTGAAATAAAAAGTTAAAAGGATTAAAAATTGTTTACCAAAAGCGTCTATTATCTTCAGTTAAATGGGATATCTTCGATTTTCTGTAATAACTAAGGTATGAATGTGCTAAATACATTCAAACGTCAACAACTAGATTTAAGAACGCTAATTGAAAAAAGTGGGGTGATAACTGCAAACAACAGTCCTTTCACAATACGACTCGATATCATAATGTCATTATTTTTTATGATTTCATTTGATATCGAGATTTTAAAAATTAAAGAAATGAAATTTCAATTAAAAGACATTACTGGCATCAGTCAACGCAACAATGAATACGGCACAACTCAAGCATCATCATCATAAAACGGCCAAACAAGACGAAAAACGATACCACAATTTGGGACCATTGCTTATATAATTCTCGACGGGCACTACAGTAAAAACCCCGTCTTGTTGTAAGAGTACGATATGTGTGTCCAAACTATCACAATATTTTATAACCAGTGGTTTGGACATTAAAATGATAAAAATTCAGTATCATGGTTTGTCTTATTTTTCTTTTTTATTTTTATTTTCATTTTATTTGCGCCTGGGAAGCCGGATGATCTAAAAAGCACGGTTCCGGATTAAAGCATCTGTTACCGCCAAGGTTAGATTCCAACACTGGGAAATCCAACTAAGAGTAAAATTTGATGACTCGCTTGCTAAAAATTCGTTTTTTTTTTTCTCTGCGTTTTTCGATTCCTTTTACCCTCCTTGACGTTTCTGTTTTGATAAAGAGATATATTTCTCCGCGGCGTAAAATATCATTTCTTCAACCTACTCTTTCAATTTAGCGCGTTGGATGGGGATATTACTTTTTCTTAATTTATGATAAACGCTTTTTTTTAAATTTATTTTTTAAAATTTTTATTTTATTTAATTCTTTTTTGTGAACTGCACTAAACACATTTTCCATGTCATTAAAAGTCATAGATCTGTCATATGGCATAATTTAAATTAAGATTTATGAATTTTGTAAGTTTTAAATTTTTTTTTTTTCAAAACGTGATTATCTAAGATATATAGCAAGCAACGTTGTAACAGAAATCAGACAAGTGCATGTATCTGTTCTAGTACAGATCGCATCATCGTATTAACATGCAACGTGAATTCCCCATTGAGATTTATTTGAAAAACGTGAATATTTGTTATTTTCTAAGAAATATATTTTATATTTACTGTGATTTTATTAAATCTACAAGTTTTAAAACGTGAGATATAATATTTTCTTTTAGTAATGTAAATGACTTTGGTCTATTAAACACTTCTCAAACATTTTTTATTTCTAAATTTGCTTAAAAATTTTTAACAATTCTCTTAAATGCATTTCCACGTTTACATGTATACTGTTTTGCAAGTTCTTGGTTACAAAATACATGTTAATCTGTGTATTGTTTCTGTAACTCCTTTTGTTCTATACTCTAATGCTTTTAAGTCATAAATTTCTTCTATAATGACTGTCGGTGGATTAGTATGCGAGAATAATGATTTTTAAATCTTTGTAATCGTTTACAGTATAATGTGAATTGTTATTCGAGAATTTTCATTTGTTATCTTCTTAAGCGCGCGTTAATGAGATAATTTCACTTCAAAAACAAATAAAAAATAATCTAGGTTAAATCAGAACACAACACGACCTTGGGCTTACGTTTTGCGATTAAAAAAAACTTGATCAAGTCTCAAATATCAAAAATTAATCCATTTTTGAACAAATAAACCGCTAACTACATGTACTGTCTTAACTAACTACATGCACCGTCTTAGCTAACTACATGTACTGTCTTAGCTCACTACATGTACTGTCCTAGCTAAACACATGTACTGTCTTAACGTTACTTGATAATTAAGATTTTATATTTTTGCAGAAACGACGATTTCATTTTCCGTTATTAATCTTGTAATATGTTGCTGATGAGAAATAATTTTCAAAATGTGCACATATGACACATTCAAATTAACAGGTATTTTTGTTAGATGTATTTTACTCCTGTATTTTTGATGGAGCAAAACTCCCAGATGATATCCTTAACTCAGTAGCCAGTACTTTGTACTGGCAGAAAATGTAGTTCATTAAAAATTGTCAGTCGTCTTTTTTTTTTTTTTTTTTTTGAAACATGTTTCAAACTAATATCAGGTTTGTTACCTTATACAAAGCATTCCACAGCTAGATATGGACTCATGTAATATTGGAACTTTGGATATAATATTTTTTTTATTATTTGGCTTATGGTTTTTGTACCTATCAACTTTTTCGGTCCCTAGTGTCACTGACGAGGAATAAATATCCGAAATATACACATATGGCACATCCGAATTAAACAGGTATTTTGTGAGATATTTACCATTGGTTGTAAAAATATTTGGTAGTTTTGGGTCCTGTAATAGTATGATTATCACACAATTGGACATTTACTCCCGTTACCGGCCATGGAAGAGACTTTTATAATCCGGGTTCTAAATATTTGTGCGCCTTTTCTGTTTTTATATTGTTTTACTATTTTATCCAGTTGTATTGCATCTTGTTCTTGGTTGTGTTGGGTGCTTCCAATTGCATGTTTTAAATTTTCACTTTTGTGTTCTATTTTGAAGAAACCAATCTGCAAGCTTGAAATATAATTAGGTCAGTCAAATTAATTTTTTCGAATCCCATGACTTATTTATGAATATACGCTTGATATTAATTATCTAAGTTTATGATTGATGGCAGAATTTTTATTTCTTTAATGATTAAAAAAAGTAAAATAAAATTGGAAAAATTTCAAGATGTAAAATTAATATTTTTATTAAAACTGTCGAGAAAATGGCGTTGACAGAGCAGCTATAACTGCAAATGAAACTAATGGTAACGCGTGTTATTCGGATGCTTTGTACATGGCATTGAAAGTTTAGGCATTTTAAACGTCATTTAAAATCAAGCAATTGCTATATCTTCTATAGCCTTAATTTCTTCTTTAGTCAATGATTCTTAGTTAAAAAGTTAGAATTAACAACTAAATCATATTTTATAATATATTGGGCGGATAAAAATGGTGCGGTTTCGCCGCAACTAATGTTCGAATGGACATATTTAGATTACCTAAATCGATTCTTTGATTTAACTTTGGATTCAAGAAAATCGTCAGAGTTGACCCGAAAATTTTCAAAACGGAATCAAAATCCTATTAAATCTTATGAGATGTGGCTTGCTTATTTAAAAACTTCATTCTGCTTCTTGTGTAAGTATGTGTTTCAACTTCGTGAACTCTACGATGTACTCAGTACCTGCTCCATATATATAATAATATATATATATATATATATATATATATATATATATATATATATATATATATATATATATATATATATATATATAGTCATTTTTCGTAATGATATTATCCGGTATATAATTTTAAAAGAACTTGAAGAACTTTATTACAGATGAGCCATGTGCTACATTTAACTTAAAAAAATACTTTAAAACCAAATAACACACAAAAAAAAGATCAATAAACGTATATCATGCTATAAACCATGAGTTTTCTTAAAATGAAATGTTGAAACTGGAAAAGGGCTTTACCATTTTCATTATAACGAAAACACCGTTTTTCAAGATTTGTAGCCACATTGTATGTAATTTTGTAATTTATTCTTGTGACATTGTTTTATTAAGAGATGACCTAATCTGCAAAGTCCGCCTGTTAAAAAGCTTTTTTATATAAAAAAAGTTTGCACACTCCTTAATATTTTCAATTTTACTTCAAACTGAAAATTAACTATGTCTAAGCAGAGACTTGCATTTTACATAGTCACCTCCGAATAATACATTGTCACCAGAGTAAATTGTAAGTTATGTTCAATGTGGCTATAATCCTTGAAAAATTTAGTGCTGGTAAGGCGGGGGGGGGTATATATATTATATATATTAAGTACTTTTATCGTAGAAATAAATTATACAATTTAAGTTTTTCTTTGTGTAGTAATATGACCGAAAAACAATAGACCTGAAACTTAACCTTTGTATGATAGTAAAAGTATCGTATGGCCACTTAAATGGCCACTTGCATAAAGTATTTTCTAAGACATTTAAAGTTGTTACCTTTCTTTTCATTTCGACTTCTAACATGGATCATATTTTCTTAGTGTTCGTTTATCTAATAATTTTTAAAGTATATGCTAGTTTGAACTTCGATAAAAAAAAATCACCATCTTAAATGACAGGAATTTTACATTTCGTGCACATGAAAATCAAATGAAAATGTTTTCACGTAAGTAATAAGCGGGACCAAATATAAATGAGACATTAAAAGTGTTTATATAATACTTCATATATTATACAGAAACGTCACACACTTTGGGTGTTATATAATTTGTATTATGTAGACGTATAAACCTGTGGTCTGATGTAATTTACATTGAATATAAATAAATCATTTGAAGGACAGCTATATGTAATATGTCTGTAACATTTATATGTAATACTGCTCATATAAATGAAAATGCAAATACAGATCTATAGACTCTTGAATATGTAACTAAAAGTGTACTTGGCAACAGCAAGCGCGACCGTGATCACGAAACAATGGATACCAATGATAAAACATCAAGGCAAAACAAGATCAATCACAATCATGTACCACCCATTATAACATATGTGCCTTTTGACGACACTAGAGCAAAGATGTTGTAATTGAACTATAAAGAATTTCTTATTTAAAAACCAATCGTCTATACCTCCCCCCCCCCAAAAAAAAAAAAAAAAAAAAAAAAAAATTGACCAACAACCTTTGAATATATATGTCACTCATAAGATTATAAGAAAACATGTAAAATTCGTTTTATTTTTTAAAATAAAATCTTACTTCAATTAAATAAAAAATGAATCTTTTTTTGAGCTTCTCCGATACTTTGTTAAATGATATGTTTTGTTTTAATTTTCTATTTGTTAAATTTGACATGGTAACCCGAGACAAAATGGAGTTGTGTCGGCTTAGTGGTTATTAATCGTAGACGTACCATAGCTATAGGTTCTTCACCGGTCGAAGACAATTGGGAAAGGTATCTTTTTTGTTGTGGGCCTTTACTTGTTGGCTTGTACGCCAGTATTTAAGAATTGATTGGTCTGCGACACTCGTAAGTTCGTCGGATGTGCTCATTGGTTTAAAAAATTTAGAAATGCTCTCAAAACTCACGTACTGCAAAAACTTTTGTTGAGAAGAAGTTTTGGGATAAATAAGAAATTTATCTTTTTGGAGATAGCTAAAAAATTGCTGAAATGACGTAAAGCAACATATAAGCCACCTGACAAACTTAACTCTGGACGTACATGTATATTAGTTTTCATTAAAGCATGAATTTTTTTTTTTTTTTTAAAAAATCGGTTCATTTTCCCAACTTCATTTATTTCCTTTTGAAACTTGTTTTATGGACAAAAACCATGTAAATTTATAATACAAATACCTGTTAAATTTTGATGTGCCATATGTGCACATTTCGGAAAACCATTCCTCATCAATGACACCAAGGGACGAAAAGTTTTGTTAATAAAACCCATAAGGTAAACAGTTGAAAGTTATTGAATTGAGTTTTTAAAGAACCTTGCCATTTTTGTCATTCAACTTATCTTAAAAAGTACGATTTTGAAATGAGTTTTTTAAAACCCCTGTTCAGCGCTTTCAGAAATTAATTAATAAATGTAACTTTATATCATTATATAATTAAATTATCAAAACTAATATCAAAGAGGGAGTGATATAAACTTAGACTCTAATGACATGTTCTATTCTAGTTCATACGGATATTCATGATAATAACTAGATTATAAGTTCATCATTGCTAAGGATTGGCTATGATAATAAGAATCCATGGTGTTAAATTATATTTCCATACAGTAAGAATTTAATTAATAACACTGTGCTAGCTTATTGATTTGTTGAAAAGATTTGAACTATGTAAAATAAAATATTGAAAAGTAAGATGAGATTTGGAAATGCTGGTATATTTCTGGTTTAAAGTGATCATTTCAAACCAGTCACTAGAATGTATACTTGCGAGCTGAAGTATATGTCTGCGTATTAGCTCTCTAAAGTGGCGCTCCAAATATCGGAGGAAAGTCCAAGAAAGAAAGAAAGAAAGAAAGAACTCTCTGGAAAGAACTCTCTGAAAGTCTGGTTTTAACCGGATTTCTCCGAAGTCCTTCTGAATTCCGAAAAAACGGTGAGGAAGCGATCTCCCCATGGTCATTCCCTACCAGTTGACAAATTTCAACCTGATCAGATAAGAAACTTAGGAGGAGATGTCTCTAACAAAAATCTGTCAGAAACGAGAAGGAATAAACAAAAAAATGATAATAATAAAGATTGCGAGTAACAACAAGATGTCTGCTGATACGCAGACATAATGATTAAAATTGAAACGTAAATACATATGTGATGACCTCTCTTCTTCATAAATTTTATACCTTACTCAAAATGGCTTATGTAATAAATTCTGCATAAATTATGTCAAAGAAAACCATATATATATATATATATATATATATATATATATATATATATATATATATATATATATATATATATATCTTTGAAATTTATTATCATGGCATAAATTTACAGTTTTGTGATTACATTACTGGTGCTATAAGAGTGCCCCGTATATTCCACTATATTACAACTATAAGTTCATGTGTAGGAAAACTAAAAGTCCATGTGTATGAAAAAACATTAAAAATAAAGCTTTAATACATAACAGCGAACTAACAATCCAAAACTGTTTAAGGTAGTTACCAGCACCTGAGTCAAAAAATTTCCCCGAAATAGGATTTTCTGAAAAATCATATTTACACATTATACAAATAAGCCTTTTTTCTTTATTCTTATACAAAGGCAATAATTTTTGAAAAAATTTTTCAGGATGCATGCAGATGCTATATGAAAGACCCAAAACTCTTGGAATGATCAAATCATGTGTTCATATGAGGCTTCAAGATAAGCCAAAATTTGTAGTATCACCAGTTTGTTAGCAAACTTAAACACTTAATTTAAAAAAAATCCTCGATCTAAAATGTAAAGGGTTAGTAAAATTTCACCTAATTAAAGTTTAAAACAAAAAATTTAAACTATGTGATGTTGATTGCAGATTTGACGAAAAAAATGTTTATTTATAATAACTGATCGGTTATTTTGTCCGGTTGAAGAGTTATTTCCCTTGGTATCAGTACCTACCTCAAATCTTCCTTTTCATAACTTATACAAAGTTTTTCCAGTAATCACTAGTCTTAATATGTTTATATATCTGATTTCGTCCGATAATTTTTCTATGCCTTTGACTACATTGGTTATCGCCAAGCTACAAATTATCTTCTATTACTTTATTTTTATTTTTAACTTTAAATGAAATTCAAAAATATGTATGCGATATTCCGAACATGCGGATTTCGTGAATATAAAGTAATTCTGTAAGACTGTTGTTCTTGTTATTAATAGCTATTTTCGTTGACTACAATGATTATGAAAAGTATATTGAATCTTTATATGGAAACTACGGCCATGGTAAAGTGCGTATAGAAAATTTAGAAACACGTTTAATATCTATTGTGAATAGAAAATGTAAAATTGAAATACATCAAAATACAGAAATGGAATCGGTATAAAAAGGTACCACGTGATCTAAAACTATTCTGATTAAATCATAAGCTAAAAAGTCAAAATAATTCATCGCTATAGTTGTCTTATTAAGTAAAATCTTCACGTTTTGGTTGCATCGAATATCGGTCGAAATGAAGTTTTTAATTTAAAGCTCTCTACAGCATTTTATGAGGTTATCTTAACTGTATTGTGATGGGAATTAAAAGTACGGTTAATATTCCTAGCAAACCGAGTATATATGTTTCATCAAACATTTATAAAAATTCAAGCGTGTTAGATGTTTTTTTTTTTCTAATGTTATTTGCAACGTTTAAAATTTTTATATAATAAAATATTTAATATTTAATATTTTGCACATGACAATGTCTCAACATATTTGGACCTATCATCATATAACACCAATGATTAAATGGACACTATAGTCAATATTTAGTGTAGATAGTAAAACTGTAGTTGATTGTTTGTTTGAAGGGTGTTTAACGTCCCAGTAAAGAATACTTCACTTATATCGAGAATTCACCGGCAATAGGTTATGTGACAGAAATTTTGTCTTTTGTGGCGCCCTTAGATCAATGTGCTGGTAGAGTTCTTTAGTGTACCTCGTATTTCTAACGCTGGGCATCAGTATTTTAAGTCTCCTCCGAAAGACCCCTTGATTTTCATTTCTAAATGCTGAGTGCTTGACGAAAGAATGTTCACTGCCTATTTTCAAGTCTTAGTTAGGCCAGACCGGGGATCAAACCCCGACCTCCCACATACGCAGCAAGCAGTCTACCAACTGAGCTACATTAGTGGTCAGTAATAAGGGAGTTTCTCCAACCATCTCCAAACATTAAAGATATTTAAAAATTTAAAACATTAAATATTTTTGTCACCCCTTTCGTCCTGGTAACGCACGAAAAATACAATTGTAAGAGAAAAATAAATATAATTATAATGATTCTTCGTGATTGTCTGGTTCTTAAAGAAATCTTTTTTATATTAAACTGAAAAAAAGCGCAGATAAATCAATGCACCTTAGTGATTAAAACCTTACGTCATATCTATAACCATAATTTCTTTAACAAATATAATTTTAATAAAACCTGTATCTAAGTATTATTATACCGCACGTGTGTTTTTAATATCATTACTATTTCGTTCTAAAGTAAAGCCTACAAATTCAGAGAATAATTGCTGCCCACGCTGTATTTCAAAGCGAAAAAAAAACAAAATCGTGTCTTGAAACGTGAATAATTTCCTTGATTTTGTTATCAAGTTTAAAAGTAACCTATAAGTAGCACATGAGGTGTCATGTGTTGATTTTTTTAAAAAGTCTTTTTATAAAAAAAAATCAGCACGTGACATGTGCATTTTTCAAATGTTGAAAATTTTATCATAAAAAAAATCGTTATGACACGTAATATGTGATTTTTTTTCTGTAGAAAATGCTTCAGATTGAATTAATGTAAATGTATAAGTGTGAACACTCTACTAGTAAATTACTTCTTTTACTTATTTTTTCCATAAAATAATATTTGCATTTATGGATTGTATGTTCATTTTTCGATTTATTAAAATTTATCTGTAATTCTAAAAATGAATGTTTAATGGGCCACTTTATGGATGGTTAATCACTTCGCTGGACATGGATTTTTACACATAATGCACGTCTAAAGTCGCGCTCGAAAATATTCACTATGTCTGGTTTTGTTCACTCGTTTCTTAATGTTCATGTTATGTTCTTTATTGCCCCAGTTGTTGCTAAGTCATGATTTTCATCTACCAAAATTACGTTTTACTAATATGTACATGTACATAAGGGATACGATATGACACAATCAAACTTAAAAGGCGTTTTTCTATTCTGTTTTTCTATACATCGGAACTTGAAGACGATACAACCAGACTAAAATGCATGATATTAACATTAATATTTATATAAATTAAGTAAATCATTGTTGTAGGTTTAATATTTCTGACAGTAATGGGGAAACCGCAATTATAATTATCCAAGATAATATATTACCTTAAGATAAATGTATATGAATTGCCATGTTTAACAAAATTGCTTAAAACTACTCTCCTTAAACCATTTGTTACCCTGATAACATTCTACGGCTCGAAAAGGCCATATAACTCTAAAAGTATTAACAGTGCAAATGTTCTTATAGTTGACATGTCGTCTAGACAAGAAGTGAATGTTACTGTTACACTTTTATATGTGAGGCATATCTATATCACGCTGCAGTAAACAAACTGATGTTCACTTTATCAATTACAAAACCATCCATGTAAAAGAGGCAACAAAAAACGTTGTACAAAGGAGCAAGAATTGTAAACTGCCTCCTTGCCCCCCCCCCCCAACCCACCCCACACCCCCAATGAAAGTTTTTCTTTTTAGTTTACATTTAAAATGGCAAACAGTGTCCGTAAAACTGTTTCTTTGTATCAAAGTTCAGTGTCAAAGTACGGTTCCTGGATCCTCTGTATTGAGGAGACCGGTTCATATAAGAGTAATACTCTTGTACCTGGATCCTCTGTATTGAGGAGACTGGTTCATATAAGAGTAATACTCTTGCACCGAGATCCTCCGTATTGTTTGAAGAGACCGGTTCATATAAGAGTAATACTCTTGTACCGGGATCCTCCGTATTGTTTGAGAAGACCGGTTCATTTAACAATTGAACTGTTTTAAAATGGTGTTCATTGTCAGTATGAAGGCAACGACTTCGCAAAAAAACGGAATAACGGACTATATTTCGGTCGAAAATCAGGTGACCTGTGTGGCTCCATTTCAATTTGCAAAGAAGTTTGGAGTAAAAGATATATGGCTATATGTCGGAAGTGAAATTTGTGAATCTAAAACGGGAAGGGGGGGACTGTAGCAGAGAGATAATTTTCAATGGTCAAGAATGTGGGTTTCGAATCTGCGATATGCGAGTAGACAGGGATTTACAGATAGATTTTTTCTGGAATGTCGACATTGTTAGGTTGAGATTCACTCTAACATTTTTGCCGGGTTTCATACTCTGAATTATTCGAATGTAGACAGCAAAGCAGTGAGAAGTATTGTCATATTATAAATTTTTGAATATTTCATTCAGAAAATTCAAAAATTTATAATATGACAGTATACTTAATCTTTACGCCTGGTGCGGTGCAAATATCTCTCAAAAGTTAGAAAATTATTGTTTTAAGTTAAGCAAGGAGTTGTGTAGTGCTTAAACCATGTATTCTACTTTTGAGGAGTTCCTATTGTATCCCTTGTAAACTGATTAAAAGCATGTAGCTGATTTTTTAGTTTTTCCGATCAACAAACACAGCATGTGAAACGGACAATTTTCACTGGATGTGGCATACATGCGTGAATATAATTCCAATAACTTGAAATTTACATCCCGCGAGACACAAAATTAACATTTGATTGACAAGTTGTACCATTACACATTGTCTCAAAATAATATGGGATGTAGCAGCTTTGTCAAGGTAGAAAGAATTTTTTTAAGATCAGATTGTTCAAGAACTTTCTGTGGTTTGATGGTTTTGACAGATCTGTTGTTCTTTCAACAGGCCATCAAAACACCATTTGATTATTTGTCTCTCACATTGTCAATATTACGGTGAATATTAGTCGGGTGCCTATATATGTTTTCAAAATTTTATTTGATTAATTTCTTTGATTTAACTTTGTAAAATTTCGTAAATGCGTTTTTCAGGCTTGTCTCGAATAAAAAACAAAAGTGACTTGATAGCCATGTCTGTTTACTTATGGTAATGTAGTTCCGGGTAGTATATTGCATTTTATATGTATTCATACACGGAGTGACAAAATTTTTGGCGTTCATTGTCAGTAATGAAGGCAACGGCTCTCAAGCTTGCAGCTACATGTATGGGAATTTCACAAGGCAAATGAAAATATATAAAAGTAATACTCTAGTCCCGGGAAACTCTGTATTGTAAATGCTCATGTTATGTATGATTCCTATTTTATTCAATAAATATTGTTTAAACTAATTTTTTAATTTTATGCCGAAAGTTCATTTTTGAAATGACAGTCAATCAAGAACAGATTAAATATGATATCGACATTTTTGCATGTTTTGAACACAAACTAAGACACCTACATGTAGCTACAAAACTGTGGGTATTGGACCTGTAGAGGGTACAAACGGATGTTCAGAAGTCATTCATGTAAAAGTGATCACATATGACGCTGTACAAAGGAGCAATATTTTTAAGATGCTTTCTCACTCTTTTAATCATTTCCAGCACTTTTGTTCAGGCACATTACCATTTATATTATTTTTAACTACGCTAAATCAATTACTTAAACACGTCTTATCAATCAGCAAATCAATATTATTTAATAAATAGAACATTCAACTCAAAACTTCCTACATAGCCGAAAAACCTAAGATACAGTTCTTAACACCTTCAATAACTTGATACAACAGAAAAAATACCTTATGACATTTCAAATTACATACTGTGATATTTTTCAATTTGTAATATAGTAAAAAAAAAAAAAACAATTTTCAGTCAAATTCAATAAAAAGGCATTGGGATTGTTGTTACTTTTCACCCACATAAAATATATGTTTAATTATTAAGATGTTCTATGGTCTCATTATTCAGCCCATTTACAATTCACGTTACATTTAATGTTCTATCATAAAAATGCTTTTCATGTCATTTATTACATAAAAGTTTGAGACCTTTAGAAATGAAATTTTAAAAAACCGTTTGCGTCATAGTACACGAGTTTATGTCATTTACCTACAATCGATGGTATTACATACTAATGTTAAATACTAATTTTTAAATACTAATTTTTTTAACTGAAAACTGAAATATTATAGTTAAAAGGAATCAATTATATGTTTTTGTTTCGATTATAATTAAAATCGCTAAAATCATTCATGTTTTAATAAAGATTATTTAATAACAATAAAAAAGGAATCATATGACTTTATTAAGCGAATTAATTTACTTTTTCAGTCTTTTTAAACTCATTTGTACATAATGTTTCAATCATTTATGCATAAATGGGGTTTCAATTATGTTGTCGTAATCATTTAAAAACGTCATCATGTTTTAAATGTAGAAAGCAAATGTAAAAGTAGATTCAATACACGAATATTTAATAGAACTCAGAAGTATGATTTTTTGTGACCTAGATAAAAAAGAACATTTGCTTCATGGGTAAGTGGGTGGGTGGGTAGGAGTGAGAGAGAATTTTTTTTACGTTTTTCGTTTCAGAATTTTTAAGTAATATGTTTATATAAGTAGGTCAGTTTAAACTGTTCGTCGCGTAGAATTTTTTTTTTCACTAACAATAATTCATAACTTGCCAGGCTAATGGGGGTCTAAATTGAATTGTCATGTATTGAAGTTTTTATAATGACTAACTAGAGCCATATCTGCAATAAAACCGGGGCTGTTTAGCTATTTCGTTGACGTTTCTAACAACGTTTCGGGTTCTTTAATTTCTATTCTTAAACTAACTTGTTTGTCCTTTGTAGAGTGTTTAAATTTACCACTGCTGGTAATAAATTAGGGTGTCATTTATTTTGTCATTTTATCAAAGATTATTTATTCATTCTGTTATCATCATGATATAGATGATTAGACATGGCTGTATACATGAATAAACAGATTTAACAATGACTTGATAATAGGGACACAACAAAAAACAAACAAACTACAACATAATGATATACAGCATGTATATATAACCATACTGTTACTTCTGTTGAAGTACCTGATCTTATAATAGAATTAAGTTTGTCGCTGAATGTATTTGACAATCAATGGATAGATGAGTGTTGGTCTTACGCCCTAATCAAGATTCTTTCACTTTTAACGAGGCGCTTTTTTTGGCAGTGGTGAAGGAAACAAGAGTACACCGATCTTAGGCAAACAAACTGAAAATTTATATACACGGTAGCTCACCTAAAAGCATGTCTGAACAAAATGATGGAACTAAATACGAGTGAAATAATTCAACATGTACTAAGATCATTGATCAATTTTGAAAACTCCCCTACACCCTTTGGACGAGAAACGGAAATGTTAAAAGTATTTAAAGTATAATATTAAAATTGGTGAATAACTTTTACAGTTTCGTCATGTCATTTAATCGAAAAAATCCAACAGATGTGGCAAGAAAAATATCGTTCACCTGAAAATATATTTTTTTTTTAAACACGTGAGCTAATTAATATAACATTTTCAATTGTTTAATCATCCGTTTAATGAATCGCTGTTATGAACATGACTTAGTTATTAACTTTAAAAGAGTTAAAGAGACTTATAAGAACGTTCTGTGAGCTATTATGAACATGACTTAGTTATTAACTTTAAAAGAGTTAAAGAGACTTATAAGAACGTTCTGTGAACGGGACATTTCCAGGCATAATCGTGCCATAGTATTCAACTTATTACTGTAAAGACGTTATACTCATTTTTTTTTTTTTTTTTAAATCTTATTGTAATTTTTATTATGTTTAATCTTCTGGTCTATCAAGTATTTAAAACAGCATCAGGTAAATTTTAGATTACCACATTAAAATGTCGATGACGAAGAATCGCCCAACTAAATTAAGGTCAGATTTGAAATACTTGTGATATAAAACAGACGCATTAGAACTGGTATTGTTTCATGCTAAATACTCCCTACGGTTTGACCTGATGACATTTTCGCTTTAAAGCGCATGATATCTTCGTAAACATTGATATTGTGTAATTGTCTTTATTCATTGTAACAGCATTGGTTTTCACATATCGGGCTAGTAAAACAAATTTGTTTTAAATTTGACAAATTTGACTAACATTTAGCCTGATATTTTTCCAGAGAAAAATGATTTATTCCGCTGCAACCTTCGCAAAATATACAAGTTTAAAGGCGTTGTTTTACTCGTTCAACTCGCCTCTACACGTTGTATCTTATGAAATGAAACTGTAATTTGTTATATAAAACTTGTATTTAACTAATCAATGAGCTATAAATAAATACAAGAAGCCAACATCACTAAAGCAAAATAATTATCCACGTGGATAAGCCACGCGTTTTACTATTTATCACCAATACCTACTGTTAACGTTATATAGATTCTTTAAAAATCGACTGTCATTTCTATTCCTGAATGATCAAATAACTATTAAACAAACACATTTTAAGAATTGAGAAGCAGGTTATTTTATATTTTCTTAATTTATCAGTAGGTCCATTACTTGATTAACAAGAAACAATCATAGTCAATTCCAATAGTTTTTAAATTTAATCTGAAAAAAAATCTGATAACATTAAGATAAATATGTTTATTTTAATGTAAAATCCTATATATGGAACAGCCAATCGGCTGAGCCTACAGACTTAAGACTTTCGAAATAATTGAAGACGCAACCGCAAAAAGTGCAATAAAAATTTGTTTTAAACATGTCTAACATTTTGACGTCATAGTAAACGTTTTATACACCCCCTTGTGCTAAACATAAGTTATTCTCTTCCTGATATATAAAATACTACCAAAACACCGTTAAAACACTGATTTCGGATGAATAACCATTTTACATTTTGACGTCATGGTAAATATTTTATACAACATCTTGTACTGCAAAAATAAAAGACGCCTGATTTCCGCATTTGACATCATACTGACGAAGCTGATCGAAAAGAGTTTATGTCATTGTAAATAAACTTTAATTATTGTAATGATGTAAATATCTTATAAAAATACCTGTTGAATTTTCAAGTGCCACATCTGCAAATTTTATATAATATAGAGTTTACACATAATTATTTAATTTGTTTCATATTTATTGGAGTTAAGCTCAAGCTTATTTAGTTTCCGTGTAAATACTCACCTACAGACCTTCACATTTATTAGAAATATCGTTTTAACGAGGTCATCAATTCAAAACCATATATAGCTTGTTTTTATACAAAAATTCAATATGTATATTATTTTAAATACTGAAAAAACTTATTAATCATATTTAATTAAAGTTTATTATACAGCGCATACTTTGTTTTTCGTATTTCTTAACAACGGTTCTGTTGTCTCGAGCTCATTTTGGCGAGCTTTAAAAGTATAAAGACACTAGTCCTAAGGTAACCTGCGCTTCATCTTCACAAAAATACAGAAAGCAAAAGAAAATGTTAGAATAAGGAAAAGATCTATAGCTACGTGAATACAATCACGGCAAGTAAAGAGTTTATCTTATTTACTATGACTAATTTGGTATATTTTAAGGTTTCAGTAAAGAAGAAGATAAGAAATGGAGACTGAAGACATTGACTAAATGATTGTCATTAAGATGAGCACGTTTAAGGCTTATACACCTGTAAGGTTTCAGAGATTAATATATCTTTCTAAATTAGATATTCTACTTTTTGTTGAATAGAATTCAGAGATATTACAAATCTGTTAATTTTCGAGAGGGATGGTTTTGTTTATAAGATTTTTCAAATCAGTTCAACAGTTCGTTTAATTTTACACTTGTCAAGTATAATTATTACTGAAGACGTTTTATAAGCAAGATTTTTATGAAAAGCCGATTTGAGTTATGAATGATTGCAATTAGATACGAGTGTGATGCTATAAAGTTTACATTTTCTAAAATAAAAAATAATATAAAATAAAAATAAAACAATACAATGGTTAGTAATACGACGACTATTATCACGTTATTGATTAATTTCAGATGACAGGTGCGATTCTAAAAATAAATTTCCACATTCCACAAACAAACGATAAGATTTAAAGCCAAAAGATTTATGATAAGCAGCAAAAATTCAGAACAAACAGCTGTATTTTCACAACACGATAATTTATATTGATTGAAAATTGACATTTCCAAATTTTATTTTGTTGAATACTGAAACAATTGAGAGATTGCGAAATTAGAGAAATTGAATGAGTAAACAAAACAACAATTTTTAAAAAAAATGTTAAAATTCTAGAAAAAGATAACTTTGTGGTTTAATAAATTTTAATACTTCAAACCATAAAACAAAATATCAACCGACACATTATTGTTTCCATCATCTTTCATATTTGACGTCCTATACTTCCGTGTTCTTTTCAGTCTTAAATTTGCACGTAGCGGGTGAAGCTAGCTAGACTCTGATTTGGACACGAACTGGTTTGTTTCTGTTTTATTTTTGTATCACCGAATTTGACAAAGTAAAAAGGAGTATTGACTCACAAATGTAGTTACATTGCTTGTTATCAAGTTTGTTCATTTTTATACGTATTTAAACGCATGAAGTTATTTCTTAACGGGACGATTTTCAAATATTTCACTTAATATTTACAAAACGAATAATCGATCCTGTTCTTTTGGACATAGGCTAACCAGGAAGAGGAAGTAATATACCTTGCTTTATATCTACCATATTGTAGTCAGAAATAATTCCGGGACTAATTTTTGGTGTTTCATTTTGTGATTCTTATCAGAATAACTTCTTTTTATTTCTTCAGGATGTAAAAGTCCTTTTTATATGTCAATCTTAAAACGCACTTTAGAATTATGTTTGGTAATATTGGTAGAATTATGTTTGGTAATATTGGTAGAATTATGTCTGATAATATTGCGAACATTTTTCCCCTGTGTGTCTTGTTTCAGAGAGTGTATATTATCTTGATGTAGCAGAGTATATTACTATATTTTAATAGCGGTACGCCTCTATTTGTTATAAACTGTATGTAAACGATAATAATATCCTATTTGTAAATATATGAAATGCATATACTTTGAAGGCAGGAAAGGCCTTTAATTAATTTAGTGTATATATAGTGTATATCAACATCAACAAAGACTCAAGTATGATCCGAATGAGTAACTAACGATTAAAAATTCATAAATTATTTCAGGTAAAAAAAAAAAACAAATATTTGTTATCAGCTTACATTTTATTTGAAAAAGGAAATGCTGTAAGTGAAAGTTTGAAATAACAAATCTGAACACGATTAACATATTACGAAACGGGAGGTTCCGATATCTGAAAAAAAACTAAAAAAAATTAACACATTTTAATCATATTCGTTTAAAAAATTACTCACACAAACATTTTTTTATATTCTACCCAAGGACAAATCCTTACTTTTTCCTTACTTCAAAAGAGAATGCGGACATTGTTTAAAGCTTTTAAAATGATAATAAACAAAAAGAAGTATTTGAGCCAACATTCAAGTACACTATTCCGATATGACATTCAAGAGTCCTAATTATGCGGAAAAGGGACAACAGTTAAGTGAAGTGAAGTTAAGAAAAACAAATGGGAAGTAGCGTCCTTTACTTTGATGTTTACCAATGGCTCATTACCGCACCAATCTATAACGTTGTATACTGCCCACGATTTCCGGACTCGGTATCCGTAAAGTATGTTATCACAAGGCAATAATCTTAGATGTTTCGTTCAACATAACATAAAATTAATATAATGTTATGAGTACAGTACTGATTACTTTTGCTTAATATATTTTCAATAAAAAAATGATGAAAACAACTCGCTAATTTCGTGAAACATGATTTTACATTTATTTTTCTAAACTAATACAGTAACCAAATGTCTCGGCAATCTTCATCCACTATACATCTAATGAAGTAAACATTTTCGATTTGCTTTACGATAATTATTGATTAAATAAACAACTGTTGTTGTTTTCTCTCGAAATGTTAATGGATTATATTCAAAAGCAACTGTAAAATTCCAAAATCTTAAGGAAACCTTTAAAAGCAAATTGAGGCTGATTTTTTACGTAAGGATTGGATAGTCGGAAGCTTTATTTGTTGTTGAGTAAATTAATATAAATAATGTAATTGCAAATATGTATAATATGGTTTAAAATACTTGTGATAGTGCTTTTTTGGCACGTCTATTGCTTTGGCTGGTTTCACTGAAAAATATGTATTTACCCAATAGACAAACATAGGTGAAAGAGAAGATCGAAAAGAGTCATAGTTTGAATCAAAATAGATGAATACTTAAGACAGAAAAGACGCAAATAAGAGCAGTATGGTGTGGAATAAAAATCCACATTTGCTGAGAACTTGGAATAATTCCCTTTTTCATTTTGTTTTAATTATTTTAATTTTTTTATCTTGTTTCTTTCCTTTTTGTTTTTTTTATTTAATTATTTATTTTATTTTTTTTTTTTTTGAAAGAGTAGGTTAGATACACGTTAGGCATACCTGATTAATAAGATGCAAGGAATAGAAACAAATTTGCGTTCCTTTATGTCAAAATTAAAATCTCTAAACATCTTCCTAACCATTGGGAATTGGTACAACTTCCCTGGATTTTATTACTTATTTATTGATAAATGAAAAAACTTAAAAGAATGTTAGATGTTCAGTCTCAGGTAAGTAATCGAAGCTTTACTTATTCGGTTTTCATTATAAACTGGCAAACTGATAAATCGAGCGTTTATTAAGACCTACTAATAGAGACAGAAAAAACTTGTCTAATCAAACTTAAATGACTAAGCCTATTAAGTTTACATTATTAGCTGTGGGGTTGAGATAATCAAACAATTATCTGAACCCTATGATTTCAGCATTTCTACTGAATAGCGAAATAAAGCGTAACCAATACCACATGTTTCTGAAGCAATGAAACTAACTCTTAAAGTAAATAACTTATATGTTGATATACATTTAAACAGATCTTATTAAAGTTTTGCCTGGTTTTGGAATGCTTAATTGTCTTGAAATTGAAACATGACCAAAATATTACAGTGAAAAATAATAATTAAATGGCATTCACACATCATGCATCTACATGTAACTAAAATGTCGTGAAAACTCTCGAGTAAAGTTTGACGTCCGTTTGTCATTTTAATAAATTTAAAGCCACAGAGATTCAACATCACTGTAAGAGAATTAAACAGTTCACCTTTGATATTTTACTTATTTCCTAAACACAGACATGGATCAGAGTTGTAATTAACAAAATTCGTGAATGCCTATTGGAAATGTCTATTTATATATCAAACAGAATTATTACATTGTACTCCTACATACATCGCTTTACACTGTAATTCAACACAGTTATTAAACCAAAATAACTTAAAGGGCGTTTATTATTATTTTTTTTTTTTTTTTAGTTTTCGTAAACATTGTACATTCATGACTAAAATTGTATTTTCGCTAATTTTCACACCCTTCTTCTGTTTGTTTTGGCATTGTTATAGCTAAAATAAACGTTTAAAATATTACATCTTGGGTCTTGTCTTTTGTGTATGTTTGTTAGGTTAATCTAGTCAGTGCTAAATTTGTTCGTGTCTTGTATGAGCCAAATTTGGTAGTAAAAGCAGTTGATTATTAAGTTCCATTTATAATCATTGAACGGAATATCTTCTGATCTTCAATACCCTTGTCTTAAAGCACAAAAGTAAATATTTAGACTTCAGATTATTATAACAGTATTCAATTCTTAGTCTCACTCAATACTACATCACATATTCTGATAAAATGAACTGCTATCACGGTCTACAAAAGTGGGGACCTGGGACCTAATGTAGCTTAAATTTGGCGACTGCATGTGGGAACCACACACACAACACACACACACATATATATATATATATATATATATATATATATATATATATATATATATCGGGCACTTAATTTTCTTTTCATCTGGCCCGAATATAGTGAGATACTATTGCAAAGTGACTCATTAATCACCATGCTGACACTCTTGGGGTCAAGATCATGGTTTGTTATGTTTCGAAACACAAAGTTTCCCGAACCTACATTACAAATGCACTTTGTGTTGTGTCCCTCGACAAATCGTTTATTTGAAGTAGACCAATATGCAACCAAATCATCAATCAAGTAATTGTTTGAGATTAATGTTTGTATTTAAAGTATTGTTCTATAGCTAAAATGAACTTTGGCATTTCGACTTACTATTCTTATATTGATTTTATTGCAATGGAAACTTTATTGACAATATTTTGTGCAGGCATATTCTTCGCTTTAAAACGGATTAAAGATTTGAATTACAATTAACTTGATCTTCCTAATCCCAGCAAGAATACATAATTAAATAACTTTACAGCTGATGCGGTTTTATATAGAAATCGATTGCCAGCTTTATTCTAATGATTCTATACTCAGCATATTCGTTAATTTATTCGAAATACATTGACGTTAACTTTTAACTGTTTTAGAAAATATAAATATAGTAACATAACGTCAAATAGACTATTAGCTGAATATTAATGCTTAGCTTTTGTGTAATACCCAGTTTTGCAGTGATTGCAATGGTCGACTTATCTATTATTTGTTTTGTTTGTATAATTTCATTCAGATCATTGTATTATATTGTTAAGATTTAACAATAAGGAAACAAACTTTCATTTGACATGACGCTTTAAAAATGAAACAAAGAATGAGTCTCAAAAAGCCGAGCGATCCGCCTATAGGAAAAATGCCAAGAAACAAGGTTACACCTTTGGGAGACCTCTATATCCCAACATCGATTCTAGGCCAAATGCAAACATATAATGTAATGTAATGTTTTATCAAACTTTTAATATTCAAA
This sequence comes from Tegillarca granosa, assembly GCA_029721355.1. Lineage (NCBI taxonomy): Eukaryota > Metazoa > Mollusca > Bivalvia > Arcoida > Arcidae > Tegillarca > Tegillarca granosa. The sequence goes on from CM056599.1 coordinate 8,463,509, forward strand.
ATCGTTTCGTTCTGGTATTCTCTTCTGGGTGTTTAAAGTATAAATATTATTGTAACAAATTTAAAATTTTGAATTCTATAGGCGGTTGCCTCGGCTTTTTGAGAATCATCCTTTTGGTACGTGGATTATTTTTCAATATATTCATGGTCTGAGAGCACGATATCAGCAAAATGATACCATTGACTAATACCACCGAAACTTCTCATAAAAGTTTAAGTTTAATGTCCTATGATTACACGACAAAAAAATATATATTTAAATTAAATAAGTTAATAAGTAAGCAAAAAAAAAAAAAAAACCTCGTTCTTGGTTATAACATACGCAACCATTAACAAGATTCAATAATCAAATGAAATCAAATACAAACATGCAGACGATTTATATTTTTGATGAAGAAGCATAAAAGACACTTAAAACAAGGGAAACTTTTGGTGTACTTGATGGCTGGTTTATATCCGAAATATTTTTGCACAAAAGGTACAAATTTTGTCTTTTAAAAGATTTTTTCCACTTACTGGAAAAGATAATAATTTTTTTAAGGAAATACATTGAGCAATAGATATACAGGACGTTTATACTATGGACTTATGTATAAGAATTTTATGAAGCGTTGTGCTTGCCGCTCAATGTTTGTCAGTAAACGTTTTGTAACATAGTAAATAACACATACGTAATTGGATATACAATGAACAGCAACAGCATATATTTTCGGACTAGTGAAATGTAAACTGAGATTATAAATTACGGTGTGTTTAGTAACAAACTACATGTTATATAATAAATCTATTGAGACCTTTTCCAGTGTTTTTTAAGTTTTTAAAACATATGTAGCAATCAATGTACTCTACATTTACCATCTTGTGTCTCGCTTCATCGTTTATTCTTATATCCTTCCTATCTGAATATTTTATTTTGTGCTGTATTTTTTGTTGCTTCCAATTTTAGATTTTGATATAGTACCCTCCAAGCTCAGGCTGTTTCTAAGTGTTATTGTCCATTATGTGTCTCCTTTTATTATTGAATTATAATTTTTTGGCTCTAGAATCAACTTTTCTGTTCGGTTTATTTATTATTATCTTTTGTTATTGTCACTTGGTTGCTTCACATAAAGGTATATAGATGACGTTCTACTCTAAATAATCACAAATTTATAGAATATGTGACTGTCATCTATCCAAGTGAACTTGAAATAAAAGATACGACGGATTCTCCATGTTCTGCCCTATATTTGCACTTATACCTCAATTATGACACCCACGAAAGGTTACATCTGAAGTATACGACAAACGTGATGACTTCAATTTTTCTATTGTCAACTCTCCGTTTCTTTGCAGTAATATTCCTGCTTCTCCTGCGTATGGTGTTTATGTTTCACAGTTAATACGTTATGGTAGAGCTTGTTCCCACTATGGGGACTTTCTACAACGAAGCAAACTGCTTACAATTAAATTGTTGACGGAAGAATATTGCAAGGTTAATCAAGGCCCTTAAAAAGTTTTATGGCCGTCATCACTATATTGTTGATAAGTATATGTATGTAGTCACTGTATCCAAACCAATACTGGATATACATGTATTAGACTTACCATAGTATTTTGTTACTTTCATTCTCACAATTGACTTGCACGTGATGGGTCTAGCTAGCTAGACAGAGGGTGCTTACCCTTCCGGAGCCACCGACCTCACTTCCTTGGTGGAAATTCACATGTATAACTAAATTTGCCAGCTTTCAAAGTATTTACTTTGTTTTTGGAATTGTGATTTGGACAAGGACTGGTATGTTTGTTTTTTTATTATAATTGCTTCTGACTCGCCACTATTATGGATGTAGTTTTGTATTGTACTTAGTGCTCTTTGAACTTCTGTTCAATGTTTTGTTTAACCAAAATTTGTTTATCTTGTTTAATTTTTCTATTTTATTACTTCGCTTTTTCATGTTTGTTGTTGCATGGTTTATCGTCAAGTACACCATGACAACAAACAAACAAAATTGATTTGTTTCACTTTTACCCTTTTCTGATTTTAATAGGATCAAGTGAGAGTTTTATGTATGAAGGCATGACGTTGCCTAAGCAAAAAATAGAGTAAATTGTGTGATAATGTGGCAAGTTGTATTAAGCATTCAGGCATGAATTACGTCTACATAAAAGACATAAGGTAACACTTAGTGTCTTTAACAAAGTATAACATGAATCTCTGCATGAAAATACACTTACACAATGCAAGAAAATTATAAAACAAACTTCTGTCATAAAGCATTTGTATGTATTTTATCGTTAAATACATTTTAAAGAAATGCTTTTTTTTCATATTAATCAATACATTTTTTAAATGCTTATAGTAAGTATCAACCAATCAAACACAAACATACCGGTCCAAATCTTACTTAATATTTTTACGTACCCCAAAAGAAAACACAAATAATATGAAATAAATAAAATAATAACTTTGTTGAATAAGGTATTTTATAGGTCTCGAAGTATAAAGGTTGTTTTTGCAACTCTAAAGATTCTGGGGTGATGTATAACAATTTGTAGCGTTCAATCATTTTTATTTTGTGTATAGTTAAGGAATTTTTATGTATGTCTAGCGTTTCTATTTCGTTTTTATTAGCTTTTTTCTGGTTATTTTGATTCGCAAATCACAATATATGAGAGTCATGTTCCATAGCAAACAACCTTATTCCTTTCCAAAAAGTGGTTTGAGAACATAGAGAACATTGAACCTGTTGAATCTTTTTAAGATTTTCTCTCTTGTTTTTTTTAAAATTCACTCATTTAAGTTAAAGAATAATGAATTAAATTCAAGAAAAAGACATCAGGATTTCAAAATAAAATTATACACTGTAAATGGTTATTTTAACGAATGAACAGTATGAAATCTCCAACTTGTAAGTCTAAAACACATTTAAATCCAGCAATTATACGTCAAATTTCAACTATACCTCAAACTGATTACGGATTGAATTTAATTTGATACAGTAACAGTGTCATCTATTCATGTTTGTAAGTGTCATTGACTCTTACTAAGAAATAGGAGGTAAAATATAAATTCAATGGTTTAAGATGAAGTAATCGGAAATTTGACAATCCCTATATGTTTAAATAATAATTTCAATTGACGCTTTATGTAAACCAACTCCATATACAGAAAACATCATTTTAAGTGAACTTAAGCCAGTTATGTCAATGATAATAAGGTTTCCTTATGTGTTTATTATAAGAAATGTATGTAAGCAGAATACACCAAACCTACTTTTTCGATCGTCTGACAAATGACACATTTAAGTCGGTCAATAATTTAAAAAACAGAAACTGTTTTTATTATATCGAGAAATCTGGCAATGTGCAAGTGTTTGAGGCTGCTTACTGCCGTGCATTGCTATGCCCTCCAGCAAAAGGTACCTTTATACATATCAAGAACTCTGGCAATACGAAAGTGTTTACGAACTGCTTACTGCCGTGCATTACTATGCCCCCCTTCCAGCGAGGGATATTTTTCACATAGGTTTGTGAATTTATTTAACTGTTCGAATTGGGCGGTTCCGATTGTAAGTACTCGGGTTTAATAACTAATTAACTATTAGGATTTTGGTAGTTTTTATAACAAAAATACCTGTTGAATTTTTATGTGGCATATGTGCACATTTTGGAAAATCGTTCTTCATCAGTGATACAAGGGGCCGAAAGGGTTGTTAAAAACATAAGTCAAACAGTTATAAATTAATGAATCGAAAGTTCCAAAAGTATTTGAATCTAAACCAAGTTAAGATTGAGATTAATGAAAAACACTCACCGACCAGATTGAAAACGCATTTTATTTGTCTGACTGTGGTATTTTAAGTAATGCTTTCAAATGATCTTCTGTGTATTTTTATGAAGAATGTATACCAAACTGTATAAGATAAGTAGTTGTCGCTATTAAACGTATTGTACCTAAAATAAAGACTTCTTCAACATTAAAATTAATAATACTTTGCACTTATAGCACCCGGCCTCACTTCCTTGATGGAAGTTCGCGCGTATTGCTAAATTTGCCAGCTTTCGTTTTTTTTTTACTTTGTTTTTGGGATTGTGATTTGGACAAAGACTGGTATGTTTGTGTTTTATTTTGTTATGTTGTATTAACAAACTTTAATAGATCCAGTTTTGGAGTATAAGTTTAAATTATTAACAATTCTTTTGTTATGTTGTAATATGCAAACTGAGTCAAATAAAAGTTTGTTTTCAAAGCCGTCCACGAGACCTTATCATAATAGATAATGAAAAAACAACCAAATAATCATCTCTTATAGCACAACTTTTATGATAATTCGTTTATTTAAATTATTTTAAAAATATTAGTGGGACTTGTTTTCGGATGTTGATGTACTATTTCGAACTCGACAAATTGCTTGCATCATGACGAAATGTTGTTCCAGAAACAAGATAATGGCCTACAATTGTCGAGAAAAACAGAACATCATTTAAATAAAAACTTATAATAAGAGTTTAAACGTTACCAGCACAGTAAAAACTCTCACGGACGTTACAGGCAAAACGAAACCTAAAGAAAAATTGTCTTTATATTTATACAAAGTCTGCAATCTAATGTATCTGAAGGATAAAATGTGATTCTGCAAATATAAGCATAAAATGACACATGTTTAACTTCTTTACTTCCTTGTTTGCTGTACTTGTCAGACCTTTCTTCTTAGATTAAAACAAAAATATGCATGTTTTTTTCTGATAACGTCAGAAGGTCGTGTTAAGATTTGCCAAGTTCAAGTGTCTAAAGAAAACAAAAATAAGGCTATTGGAATGAAAGTAAAGAACAGGAACATAGTGTCCGCTAGACGTGTCATGTGCTACTCTTGCATGCACTATTTTATAAAAATTCACCTTGTCATGTACTACTTTTGAATGCACTATTTCATAAGAATTCAAATCTGTCACATGACAGATGTACAACAGGGTTATTTTAATTGCATTTGTATAAACGTTTTGAGAATCTCATCTATACATTTTTTTTTTTTTTGATTTGGCAAAAACCTATTAAAATCTCTATTTGTTCTCATGTGAAGGCGGTTAATGGACTGGACATGTGAAAGGAAATAATGTTTTAATTAAATACTTACAATATAGTTTGTTCCACAGATAAATACTTTTTTGATGAGTATAGTTATTTTACCAAAATAATTGTATTTATTTGCACAAATGTGATAATTTAACCTATTGATTGGTATACGGGGTAAACAAGTGATAATAAAATAAATTCCGGCATTATCATATATTATATAAGTATTATTTCTTTTGTAAGTGACTTATTGTGTGTACACCTATACTTTACATTCCGGTTAATTAAATCCCATAATGATAATGGTTGTGTTATTATTTTTGTAGCCATGAAATATAAACCCAAAGATGATTTGCTTTAAGAAATGTGATACATAAGGGAACAAACACGTGTAAGACCTTATGCTTTACGACTTTTGTACCTGCCTACTGCAAAAGTTAATGATTTTTCAATCATTCAGTTAGCAATTTACTTCAGTAATACATTCCTTATGGTAATGAGTGATCTCAGAATAAGATAAGCTGAACAAATGTTGTGCTTTCTGACTGATATAGCTAGGTATTGAAAACGTATTGCAGACCGGAATCATAGCAAGTAATCTCACCATATAGGTTTTATTAAAGATGTTATCTCATTGGTCACTTTCAAATCTAAATTTCATTCTGAGGAATTGGTATGGTTTGGGTCTTACGAATGACACACCATCTGATATCTATTTCAGTAAAAGTAGAGTGATCTCAGTTCATGTATGTGTTTACATTGTGTTTCTGGTGTTGCTTGTCATGTTGTGACGGACGTGTTGTTAGATTTGGTGTAAAGTTTTACCATTTAAATAAACATATACGTATATATTATATACCAATAAGTTTTTATATACACCAGTCTTTCAAAATAGTGGTTCAGAATACCGTTTGATCCTATTAGATACTCCTGACGCAGATTAATCGAGCAGAAAGGAACCTTAGTTTTTAAAGCTGAGTGATATGTTGTTTCTACGACAACCATTTGTTGTCAAACGGTTTTTTTTTTACTTCATTGAACCAAACTCTCTTTCATTAATTTTTTGGTTAAGTTATTGCTCTATAAAACATTTAATAATCATCAATATTTTGGAATAGCTATAAATTCATACATTGTATTACTGTCTGATTCGATCATTAAACATAGATTGATGTGGATTACATATCTTATGTAAAAGTTGGTTTTATGATGAACACACCACAGCAGAACATGACAAAAATAAATAGAAATTAATATATCATATTTGAGTACAAGATTGATTCTTTATACCGAACATCTAAAAGCTCGAAAAGCGTTGTGGATACTCTAATTCGTGTTAGAAGTCTGCGGAAGTTTCTGAAATAATCATTTAAAGTGCTTTTTTCACATCTTTAAGTTTATTGAGTGTCCACCATCGGGAGATTTAAAAGCTTTTTTAAAAACATGTTCTATAGTAAATATATAACAAATACCTGCTAAATTTGTGATTTTATTTTTGTTTTTATGTGGCTTGTTGCAAGGTCTTTATTATTGTTGTCTTATTTGTTTTATTGAGTTATTTTTAAATAATTTTAAAGACTTCTACGTGACTATAGGGAAGTGATAATATGATCAATTATATAATACATAGTAGAGAGTAAACAATCATCAACTGAACCCTGACATTTATTAGAATAAACGGAAGATATTTTGTTTTTCTTAGTAATTTACTGTCTGTCTGGAAGTCTACTTTATTATATTTCAAAAAACAGGTGTGGCCGTAAGAAAAGCAAATGGTAAAATGATACAATTCGTCTAGAAACTGCACTAGAACACTTGATTTTTAAGAAGGTACATTCGAATTTATTATGGTCACCATTAACTTTCATGAATATGGTTTACCAAATAGTTTACTATTAAATCAAATCATTCACTGTTCATTTTTTTTTTTTACAAAAACGGTAAACCAAGATATAAGTATCTAGTGCTCAACAGGGATTCTGGTTATTTTGTAAAACACCATACAGACTGCAAACAAAAATATACTGAAGATACCATCAACAAAATATTAGAGTTTTTGATAGACAACATATTTGTTGTGTTTGGCAATATTATCTTCCAACAAACAATCGGTATACCAATGGGCACAAACTGTGCACCTTTGCTTGCTGATTTGTTTCTTTATTCATATGAATCAGAATTTTTACAGAACCTTGTCAAATCTGGAGAAAAAACTGTCGCTAATTCATTCAACTACACATACAGATATATAGATGACGTTCTATCTCTAAATAATCACAAATTTGGAGAATATGTGAATGTCATCTATCCAAGTGAGCTTGAAATAAAAGACACGATAGATTCTCCATATTCTGCTTCATATTTGGACTTATACCTCAATTAAGACACCCTTTAAAGGTTACATCTGAAGCTATACGACAAACGTGATGACTTCAATTTTTCTATTGTCAACTTTCCGTTTCTTTGCAGTAATATCCCTGCTTCTCCTGCGAATGGTGTATATGTTTCACAGTTAATACGGTACGGTACAGCTTGTTCCCACTATGGGGACTTTCAACAACGAAGCAAACTGCTTACAATTAAATTGTTGACGCAAGAATATTGCAAGGTTAATCAAGGCCCTTAAAAGTTTTATGGCCGTCATCACTATATTGTTGATAAGTATATGTATGTAGTCACTGTATCCAAACTTATACTGGATATACATGTATTAGACTTACCATAGTTCTTTGTTCCTTTCATTCTCACAATTGACTTGCACGTGACGGGTGTAGCTAGCTAGACAGGAGGTGCTTACCTTTCCGGAGCACCCAGTCTCACTTCCTTAATGGAAGTTCACGTGTATAACATATTTTGCAAGTTTGCAAAGTTTTTACTTTGTTTTTGGGATTGTGATATGGACAAGGACTGGTATGTTTGTTTTATTATATATATTGTTTCAATGTTACATAAATAAATAACTTTAATCTTCAAGTGTTCGTGTTGGAACATCTGAAAATGAAATAAATTGGATTGTTAGGAACTTTTTTTCTTGTTTTGTAGTATAAGGCTTTGAAATGTTGTCTTTTCTTGACCACTAATTGTAAAGCAAATAGAATTGTTGAAGACACTGTAATTGTACTGCGAAAACACCACTTAACTTTTACTCTCTTGTTCATCCAAAGTAGGAAAATTAACAATCAGTGTTCCTAATAATTTTATCCTTAAATTTTTTTTGGCTGTGTTATCATTCATTTTGTTGTTTTAAAAAATATTTGATTTGTTTATTTTGTAACAACTCTTGCACAAGAACCATGTATGAAACAAACTAGATAACATGTATATACCGCTTCCATTCTGTAAGAAAAAAATGTTTATTTTTTAATTCTGGTGTTTTGGCAATCATTTTTTTTAAAATTAACGGGATTTTAATTACCTCTTATAAGAAGTTGGTACTACTTTGTCGCTATACGGAGTAGCCGACCAAAAAGGGATTCTACTAGGACATCTGTCTTTTAGTTTATTTATTTATTTTTTTTTTATCTTAAATTTCAAACGTTTTTCTTGATGTGTTATAAGTTTCAGAATTGAAGGTAATAACAATACATTTAAATAAGGAAATTTGATTTATATTTATGTAATTATCTATTATGATTCTGATGTATTCTCAAGTAACAACATTTAATTCAAATAACAAAAGAACAAAATTACGCGAGAGTTGATATAAAACCACTTGGAAATATAATGCAATATAATACAAATATGGCATAGATGAAGATACTTTTGTGATGTACATGTCACATAATGGCATTTACTGTCTGCTTCGACTTGGATTGAGCGCACTAAACAAGTTTTGATTATAGATTTATCCTTAATAAAATGTGCAATCACTGCCTAAATAAAACTGAAGACGTTAAACAAGTTTTCTTCTATTAAGTAAAAAATGCAAATATTCGACAAAATTTCTAGAAGATGTTTTCACCCTACTTTCCCCTGGTGTAAGTTACACAGTTTTTGCTTCCACTTGTACTAATTATTTGTGTAGTATATTTTTATATGGGTCAGAAGCTTTGTCTCTTGAAGAAAATAAGCAACTGTTTGATATCGTGTTTTCTTATATTAAAGCTAGCAAACGGTTCAACTGAAATATCAGTTTTTTGTATATAATCCATGCAGCTGAGCATATATAGTTATTTTCGTTATTTGTTACTTAATGCAATTAATATACGTGTTTATGAATTTGAACTATTTCTGATACATAGTTATTTCATGCCGCATTTCGTATGGACTTGTGTGAATGTGTGTTTGTGTGTTGCATTTGTCTTTTGGGGAAAGCATGTTTTAGCCAGTATGGCTGTTTGTAATCCTCGTTAATTAAATAAAGTATTATATATTATATATTTACTGTCGTGATAATATTTAAGATGGTAAATATGGTATGTTGCTGGTTGATACCTTTGTGATTAACGTATTACATAATGACATTTACTTTCTTGAATTTTACGATATGAGATGATGTCAATATGACATAATGGAAGATACTTTTGTTAAGTATATATATAGCATGATTAAAGTTAACCCTATGACGTATTGTGACATGATTGAATCTTTTCAATGCTTTCTAAAACAAATTGCTTATTTCTTTTAAAAAAATGATTCATCAATCTATTTTTCAAATTTTTCTAATTTTATTTAGCAACAAATTACTTTGAAGGATTTATATGTCGCAGAGATCACGATTTACATCAGTAGAGTTACGAAAAATCTTTAAATGTTACAGAAGCATTTGACGGGGGAGTTAATTATCCGATTATTATATCTGAATTAATAAGAAGTGGTTTATCACGAATTGAAATATAATAATTGTTCTCAATGACTGAGAAACAAAGATACATGTGATACAATACCTCTAAATTTGCGTCTTTTGCATAGTTTATCAAGTAAGAATCGAACTTTTAATTTCTGTATTAATGGCACCTTCAGATAAAACAAGACAACACGAAAACCACAACAACACGAAATACGATTTGTAAGAACAAATATTTTAGTGGATTAGATTTCTATGATTTATGCGATACGTGGTGATGGAAAAAAAACCTTGAAAACTTTGAATCGTGAATCCTTATAACGGACATGTTGATCATTTTTTGTTCCGTCAAGGCTATTGCATTTTTTCTGGGATGAAATGAAATTGGAATTTAAGAATCTTAGAATAAGTTTAAATATGTTATTTTAAGTCCAAATTGAATAATGCTTGTTAAAATGTTTTGATCAAGAATATAAGTAAGTAGGCGTGTGTGTGTGTGTGTGTGTTTGTGTGTGTGTTAGCGCGCGCTTTATTTCTAAAGCTGGGTACTTTTTAATTTTTTTATTGGTTCATTTATTTCTCGATAAAAACAGAATTCTTTATCTTGTTATTTCACGTAAATTTATTTCAATAATTTTTTACAGATGTATAGTTGAAACAATTTTAATTTTTAATAACAAAATTAGAGTTAAAACAAAGGACTTAATATGATTTTATATTACATGTTCAGAACCACTGAAATTACTTTATCTACCCTTAAAGTTATGCCGTGTGTACCCCAATAGGCTGCTTAATGTTAAATGTTTCTTATTTTATTTTCTGTCATGTGGTACTTAAGGATTTTTATGAAATAATACATTCAAAGTTTATTGTCATGTGCTACTTTTTAAGGGTATTATTTCATAAAAATTCAAAAGTAGCACATGACATTTCTATCAATTTACAGACAAGGTAAAGTTCTTTGTTAATATTTATATATCTTTCATCAATGTTAATTTTTGAAAAGTTTTTTCGTGATATTCTTTTAATTCTATTTTAAGCGAATAAAATTGGATAATATTAGTTAGCATAGAATTGAACAACAATAATGATATTATTGAAAATGTCAATTTACTTCCTGGTTTTGAGGAAGTAATTTCTGTCTTCTTAAAGTCCAATCTTTTCTAATTTTTTTAAGATAACAGGTAAACGAAAGCTATTTTAATAATAATTTTTAAATGATAACCGGTTTATCAAAAAGAGAAATTTAATTACTTTTTGGGACGGAGGTTTAAAACTATATAGAAACATGAAACGTTCGAAGCTCAACACCCTGCCCCCACCTCCCTCGGTAATGTTCTATGTTGTCACAAATGTCTATGTTCTTCTGAGTGTTTTGGAATGACAACAATGACGGTAATATAACATTAAAAAAAAGAAAACATATATTCCGTGCATCTGCATTCTCTTCATTGAAAAAAGCAAAGGGGTATCGTAAAAAATATCTCGGGTTTGAACGTTAAAGAGACTTTACAAAAAACTTTTTTCGGTATTTGTCTTCCTGATTGATCGTACCATTACATTATCAACTTGTTTTGAACGAATCTCATCCAAGTGGAAATATTAACATTGTAACTCCACTACATCGTCAATGCGGTTTCTTTGGGAATGTCGTCGTCACGTGAAAATATGTTTACATATCACTTATTTGTGTTTAACGTGAATTTAGATATAAATATAAGTGTTACAGTCTACTAAAGATGAAAAAGATAACGAGATTTAAAAGTTATCAAGCATGACTTTTCAATTGAAATATTATGCTACATCAGAAAAAACGTTGCGGGATTGAATTTGGCAGATATACAAGATTTCGAGGCAACAGCTATTTATTGAAGGGATTGATTAAAGGCATTCAGGAAGTATAGCTTATAAACATTGCAGTTGATTTTATCAAATTTTATATGGGTGACTTTAAAATGGATCAGGTAAACAAAACAAGTAATGGATTTGTTTTTGTTGATAAACAAACATCCAATCCTTGATGTTCATCCCGTGACTATGATGAAATAAAGCTATTCTAGTCTTCTTTATTCTCGAATTGTCAACAATATATTTCTGAGCACATACAATATATATATACAACAATACATAAATACATACATCTATATAAAACATAAATATAAGAGTAGCCCGGATGACCGATCCTCTTATTAATACATTTAACAAATTTGCATAGATTATTTAATATTAAAGATTTTTACTTGAAAAAAGTTGAAAATATTTAAAAGAGTTGAGCGTATAAAATAAACAAATTAAGCTGAACATAACACGTCATTTTTAAAAGACATGCTTGCCTTGGAACTGATTGGCTGATTGATTGATTGATTGATTGATTGATTGATTGATTGATTGATTTGATTTTTTGAGTAAAGAGTGAGCGAGCGACTGATGTTATATACATGTTATATGAGGCAAAGTGTAAAATGTGGACTGGATTGGACTCTTGGATTGGACTGGACTCTTGGATTGGATTGGATTCTTGGTGTAAAATGTGGATTGGATTGGACTTTTGGATTGGACTGGACTCTTGGATTGGATTGGACTCTTGGACTGGACTCTTGGATTGGACTGTTGGACTGGACTCATGGACTAGTCTCTTGGATTGGTTTTTTGGACTTTTGACTCATGGACTGGTCTCTTGAATTGACATCTTATTTATGTTTTAAACTCAATATTAATTTGTATATTTTGTCCAATATATATGTTTAATCACAAATACAGGTGTGATTGGTTTGTTATTAATTTTTATAATATTACTGCAGAATTTTAACTCTATCTTTATTATATCGTATTTGTTACTTAATTTCTAAAGGGGTGGTTATCAGTTGTCTCTTATCAAATTAATGTTTTCGTTTCATTTTCTGAAGAGAGTTTGTGACATTTGACAAGTCACACATGTTAGTTTGAAAAGTTGAAGGTGATGATAAACCGTGACTTTGTGGCATTTTTCACTTTAGACTATAAAGATTATATCAGATTATATCAGGAGTAACTGTAATCAACAGTTGTAGAAAAGTATTTTTCTAATAAACTTATCTGATCTGGTAAATAAAATTGACATTCAAATTTTGTCTTTTAGGTCTATAAGATTTTTTTGAATTTTTTACATGATAATGGATATACAATGAATCAAATAGGTGACACTTTACATCCTAAACGGGACAAATTTACTGATTAAACTCATAAATACATTTATCATTGAACTATGCCAATTTTCCTCTTAAGGAAAAAAATTTTATTATTAAAAAAAAATCTTTTTCAGTTCTGTGCGGATCTCTTAGTTTATGAAGTAACAGTCTAGGTTATCAGAATTAAATATAAAAGAAATACCGGCCCAAAATAATATGTTTTTCTGTCATGAATTGTGTTTAAATTCTTCACTTTTTCTCTCCATTACAATAATATGATGATAACTGTTTGCATGTATGATCATTACTACTTCATTTCATATTATAATACCTATTTGTTATACAGTTATAAAAGTATTGTTTTATATAGTACATCGATTATATATTTGAATTGATTTTAAATTGTGTGTGTGTGTGTGTGTGTGTGTGTTTTGTTTTGTTTTTTTTTTTTCATTTATATTAATTTGTTTAAAGTAACTAAATAATTGTAATATTTATTTTGTAACAATACACTTTAAATTGATACTGCATCATTATATATATCCTAGTTAATGTTATTCTTAAATCAACATAGTACTTTTATCTTACTTAGTATCAGATACTGTAATTCTAAAGTTTCTGCAGATGAGACCAACAATCTGTCATCATTTCATTTGAAGCATTTAAGAGCTTGTAAAACAAATACTACAGCTTTAAAGAGAAAAATATGCGAACTTTGACGTGTGATATTTTCCAGATAAAACAAGCAAAAAGAACTACCATAGCTGTATTTTTTTTCCTGTTTTTATAGGGGAATCATCAGTCAGATCGTTGGGTGTGTTTAATTATGATAGGCAGCTTTGCACTTATAAACCGGTGCAAATAATAATAATACTAATAATACAAATTTTAAAAAATGAATGAATGAAAATAAAATAAATAATTTGGATAGTACCTTTGTAATTCACGTGTGTGTGTGTGTGTGTGTGTGTGTGTGTGTGTGTGTGTGTGTGTGTGTGTGTGTGTGAGAATTAAAATTTGTCCTCCAAACTTTGTACCTGGGACGAATTTTGTAGAAGCAAATTTTACTTTTTTATATGTATAATAAATTTGTCCCTGGTACAAAATTTCGGAGGGACACATATAGGGGAATCATCAGTCAGATATATGATAAAGATTTGTAGTGTTTGATATTATAAGTTTCCATTTCAAAATTATGAAAAAATTCATAAGTCCATTTTTTAAGTCTAGTCCATAAGTCCAATCCATGAGTCCAATCCAAGAGTCCAATCCAGTCCAAGAGTCCAATCCATGAGTCCAGTCCAAGAGTCCAGTCCAAGAGTCCAATCCAATCCAAGAGTCCAATCCAATCCAAGAGTCCAATCCAGTCCACATTTTACACTTTGCCGTTATATGAATGTTATATACATTCATTTATTCATTCATTCAGTAAATCAGTCGGTCACTGGTTGTTTGAATGCTTGCTTGCTACATGAATTGGTGATAAGGTCTGGCTGGGCAAAAATGAGATGGGCTGGGCTAGGACAGGAAAAATTTAAAACATGTTTTTCCAAAAACGTATGTTTAAGGCCACGTGAAACTACATGTATATGCAAATGAAAATGTTACTGCATCATAAATACATTGTATGATCATCAAAATAAGGTTAAATGGTGAAAATTTGCAGTCTGCCTAACACATCACCAGAAGGCGACAAAGCACATCTTTATGTAAAAAAGTCGCGACCGCCTAAGTAAAGGTATTTTACCTTTTATTAAATAGCAAGTGCTTCACAAAAGGTTCTTTTTTTGTGATAATGAAAAGGTGCGGCAATACCCTTAAATTTCCCATAATTCTACAGCTTTAAAACAATTGAAAAAAACTATTTTATTTTAAAAAATCAAAAATGTACTTGGGAAGTCATAAAAACCACCAAATTCATATCATAAAAACACATAAAAATGTAAGTAATCAAGACAGGTTAGTTCTAATCTTAAACCAACTTCTTTAGACAGCCGCACGGTTTCTGCTTTGCATAACTGAAATTTGGTGGCAAAGGTGTTCGGGGATCGATAACTAGACACATTTGAGATTTTCTTTTAAAGTTATTCGTTTTAAATATCAATTTTGCAAAAATGTTTTGGGAAGTCAAAAATGTGAAACAAAGATTATAATGAGATATTTTATAAATCACAGCGGTTGTACAGATATACATGTATCATGCTAATTTTGAATTTCTGTATGAAATAAGACATTCAAAATCAGCACAATAAACGTGTTATACACAAACTTAATAAATCACAGCGGTTGTACATACAGAAATACATGCATATTCAATTTAAAAATGAACGCCACCCCACTTATACTCCGTTACGTAATATAGGTGATGCAATTCTTAAAACCATAAGTAAGTTTTAAGAAAAAAGGAAATCCCAACCTATATGTAAATGATTTTAATATTTTTTCATATGAAGTAAACTATTGTGCTTTTTGGCGATTTAATCAAGGAGTTTAATTTTCTAGTAACACGCTGTGGTTTAGGCGACACAAAGCGGCATTGTTTTGTTCCAGGTGGTTATCCTTGTAATCGAACAGACTTATTTCGTGGTTAAATCAAGTAAGATAAAGTGTTAATAAACTTGAGATAAAATAGTAGTATCTATATCAAAATTAAGTAGTCTTGTGGTTGAATTAATTTTAGACATTTGAAAACCTGTAACCGATTGCCGAACCTATACTAAGATTTGCCTTTAGGCTTGTTTGAGTAGGAGTCATCACAGTATATGATTCAACATTATTTAAGGTCGATTCTCGCTACACATTATATAATAAAATTAATATTAACTATATTAGGATTAGTAAGAAAGAAACAGTATTGGTCAATTTTATTATTAGAATTACCTAAAAATTCTTACAATCGTCAATATTATTGGACATGTCCATCTAAAAGGCTTTCCGTCCACTGAGAAAGCATAAAACACAATAACTATCAATATTAAGCTCTTAATACTACTTTCGGTTATCTCCCTTAATACGTTTTAAATACTGCTCCAATGTAATTTTTTTTTATTTTTTTAATAAAATAACAAATTATTAACGTCATAGGATATTCTTTAACAACATAATTCTTATTTTTGTTATTATTTGAATTATTATTAAAACTAATTAACACTAAGCCTATATTTCAAAATGTTACGGTTTAATTTTCTCTTTTTTAATTAACGTATTGCAAAAGAGACGCAACACCAAATAACATCAAAAACTGAAAACAAATCAGTCTTAATATAAAAAAAACTACTGTTAAACAAACAGAAGCTTCATTTCTTTGATCAGCATTTCATCATTCATGACCGTTGATTGCTGTATTACTAACCTAGAGGAAGACGTTTTTAAGTTTGTATGGCGCCGTTACAGAGTACTTAAGGATGGTGAGACAGGACTTCTTCAAATACATACTCTAATTAAACAGTTAATTAAGCTTGTTATTTGGTTTTCTCACATATTTTAAAAGGAGTTGCCAACATTCCACTCTAATCTGAAAACAAATGCTTTATCAAAAGTATCTATACTAACACCCATCCCTCATAGATCATAACAATCGACGCAACATCATTTCTTATTGAATTAAAACAAACAATAGCAGGCCCTAAGCAAGAAACACTTTCTTTGACACAATTCTGTCATTACGTCCGATACCGGTGCTCGATGTTCGTCAGAATTAAGGTGTTCTATGTGTGAAATTTTGAAAGTAATACATATTGTTTTTTATGATTTTGTTTAAGGGAGTGTTGCTATGAGTGAAATTTTGCTAGGAATATATTGTCGTTTTATGATTCAAGGTGAGGTGTTTCTATTGGCACAATAATACTCCCAATATAGGCAAGAAAATAAGGTTCTGTGATCAAAAAGATTCAACATGATCTATGACGTTACCATTTATTATTGAAACTATTCCTGAATGTGTTCTCAATGAGATTGTTTTAATTAAACAAGCTATCTCGTTAGTAAATAGATAGTAACGAAGTATTTGAACAAAACATTTTTACATGCGTTAAACAAGTATATCTGATTTGGAGGGATATAAATAGTGTTTAGGCATCAAACTGGATATAAATTTGGAGATCAATGTTATCAAATTTCAATCATGTTGGGAGTTGTAGAATTGTCGCGTTTATATAAAATCACTGTTCAAATGTAATTGGGAGATATTATATTCTCACTTTATGACATAATATAGTAATATCATATATAACTCTAATATCTCTGCCTTTATTTATATAAAGATAAAGTTGTCAGTCCTAATTTTATCTGGGTAAACGTTGATTTATTCGTAATCATAAATATATATATGCCCTATACTTATATCGATTTGTGACGTCACAGGTATTTCACAACAAGTTGTTCATATTTTGGCAATCTTCCAAGTTTAAAGTTTGTTTATTCATGAAGCATTGTATATTCTTTAAATATATTTATTTACAGCGTTTAAATGAATGCTTATAAAAGAACCTGATAAATTTTAATCACGTCTCGAATCGTATTTTATCTCTAATATCAAAAGGGGTTCAGGGTAGGGAAACGGGGGATTTCCGAGTTTATCAATATCAATCAGTTTTTTTTCAATCTATGTAATTTTTGTATAATTTTGTTACTAAATTAACTTTGTGCATTATTTTACCATGTGATTACTGATGGCAGTGTATTGTTGTAATTACGTTGTTCTGTTCTATAGGTCAGTTACTTTGTTACCTCGGCTTTCAACTTAGGTATATTGTTTCATAAATAATTCATTGCGGTATACCAGACTGTTCCCGGTTCACTGCTTAACCCCGATTTTAAAGCTTTTTAACACGACACTTCTGTATTTCATCAATTGAATTTTAACATACATTTAATGTATTTTTGTAAACTTTTTAATAGAATTTTTTTTTTTTTAAAATGAAAAATTATGTACTGAATAAAAGTTCAATGTTATTAATGTTGAAACTAACGCCATCAGATTAAAATGTTCAAAATAATGACAACTGTTACTGGTGTTAGAAGTAACGCGAACAGATAAAAAAAATCAAATAATCACGATGTTACGAATATTAGAAAACAACGCCATCAGGTAGAATTTTACAATATTGACAATATCGAACGCAAACAGATAAAATTTCAAAATAATGACAACGTTACCGATATCAGAAGTAACGACAACAGAATTAAAGTTCAAAAAATGACAACGTCACCCATATTAGAAAAAGCGAAGCGCCATCAGATAAAAGTTCAAATAATGACAACGTTACCCATGCATATTAGAAAAAACGCTATCAGATGAAAGTTCAAATAATGACAATGTTACCCATATTAGAAAGAACGCCATCAGATAACAGTTCAAATAATGACATATTTACCCATATTAATAAAAAAATGCCATCAGATAAAAGTTCAAATAATGACAAAGTTACCGTGGTTGGAACTGGTTGAAATTTACTTGATACAATTTGAAAACAAATCATATTTTGGATTACAAGAAATATTTTTTATCCCGACTAGAGAGGATTTTTAAAGAAATTGTTTAGCATTTACTTATACATAAATGTACATTTATCCTACGTTATAACCATAATGTGTCTGCCATTGCCGAACAAAAAAGTACTCAAAGAAATACAAATTCAAACACAGTAGAAAACATTGTCTGAAAATGAGTTACTGTACCTAAGGACGGGCAGTGTTGACTAAATCATTGACGACATTGTCGTTTTAGGTATGGCTTTAACTAGACTAAAAAGAAAATCCGTAATGACATAACACAATAATAATCTTGTCAATGGAACCAACACATTATGCCCATGACTGAAAAAAAGAAGCTGACTTTTGAAGTAACACCTATACGCATAGACTCCTTTAGGGTATTATTGCGAAGTGTAACATGATTTGAGGAAGCTTTCTCTAACCAAAGTATGAAAATAAAACTGATAATTCTAGTAATATGCAAATTATTTAGTTTTATTGACCGATATGGCTGCCAATAACAAACTTGTCATTTGGGAATATGTCTGTCGTAACAGTTAGTACTGACGTAATTTCTTGTTTGATAAGGTCAAGACACGGTGATGTGCTGTTGTCAAAGTCTACGTCAGGACGTTCTCTACGGAATACAATTATACATTTTGTGGAGAAAATTAACACCATGTCCCACTGACACACATTTGCCTGACATTATCACTGAGCAGTTGTCAGAATATTTTATACCTCACGAAGAGTTTTCGCCTACTTTTATTTGTCACAAGTAATATTTCACTAATATGACAATAAAATTTGAAACAAAATAATTTATTTTCAATCAGCACGTACTTTTTGTTCATTTAGATTCCGTTCGCCCAACACTCCATTTATTCATGATGCATTCTAGCTTTATCTAGATTATTAGTTGGTTAAGTGTTATTACTTTATTGGTTCATAACAATATTTAAATATAAACAAATAGTTTATTAAAGGAACTAAAGAGTGTTTCAAAATGTTTCCATTGTTTCAAAATCAGTAGAATGTTTAACGTTCCTTTTACAGTGCTGTACCAAATCATTGTTGTATCGCGTTTTGGTTGCGATGAAATATGTGGTTCGCGAATGAATTTTTTTCTTGTCTTGTGTCTTGTTCTTTTTAATTGCTTGTGTTTTTGTCTTTTTTTCGTATTTCAGTTGTAATTGTATCGCCTTGTTCTTTTCTTGTGTTGTTTTTAATTTCTTGTGTTTTGTCTTTTGTATCGCGTTTTAGTTGCGGTGGCATGTGTTGTTCCTTCTTGTCTTATTTGAAATTTCTTGTGTTTTGTCTAGTTGTATCACGTTTTGAATGCAATGGCATGTGTTGTTTCCTCTTAATGTATTTGTAATTGTTTGGCTTTTGTCTGTTGTGTCGCATTTTGGTTGCGATGGCATATGTTGTTCCTTCTTGTCATATTTGTTTTTGTTTTTTGTATACCGTTTCGGTTGCGATAGCATATGTTGTTCCTTCTTGTTTTAATTGTAATTGCTTGTGTTGTGTCTGTTGTATCGCATTTTGGTTGCTATGTCATGTGTGGTTCCTTCTTGTCTTATTTGTAATTTCTTGTGTTTTGTCTGTTGAATCGCGTTTTTGTTGCGATGGCATGTGTGATTTCTTTTTGTCTTATCTTTAATTTCTTGTGTTTGTCTGTTGTGTCGCGTTTCGGTTAATATGGTATGTGTTGTTCCTTTTTGTCTTATCTGTAATTTCTTGTGTTGTGTCTTTTGTATCACGTTTTGAATGTGATGGCATGTGTTGCTCCTTCTTGTATTATCTGTAACTGTTGTTGTTCGTTGTAAAGCGTTTCGGTTGTTGCTAATTACACGTTTTTTCAGTTTTTTCTTTGGTGTACGTTTTATTGTCACCGTTCTATTATGTTGATCGACAAACTACCACTTAAACTTGTCAATTTGCATAATAACTGGGACTGTAATTCATAAATACACTAAATGTGACACCAAGAAAAAAGTAAAGGATAGTGGATATATTCATTTAAATTATGACAGATCAGATAAAGCGATGAAATAAGAGCTTAAGATGTCGTCCTGACAACATTTCTATATATAGACACTTTGGAAAGTTTGTGTAACTTAAGTGACTAGTTTAAGTTTATCCTTTAAAGGATGATGTTAACAGCTATTAAATTACTAAACTAAATAATGATAGTATAAACTTAACCTTCAGATGACTCGTAAGACACAATTTAAAAAAGTCATTAAACTATATATATATATATAGATACTTACTAAGGCACTTTGTAAAATAAAGGGTTGATGATTAGTATTTTGTATCTTTAGTTACTCGATATTAGTTTAAAAAGTATCTGTTTTATCCATTTTTTAGTTTTATTTCTTATTGTTTACAGAAAAAAGTCAAAAATGGTACTGGACCTATTTTTATTTATAGCAAATAATTTAGGAAATGAATGATTACAAGCATCCAAAAACCGAAGCATTTTGACAATACTCCTGGTAAAATATTTGTAGTAAATATATGGGTTAGATAAGCAGCCGACCAACAGACTAAACTGCGTCTCATGTCCCGTTGCAACAATCATTCAACTGATCAGTTGTCCGAAACAACTCGTTGACAAAATTTTAAAGTGTTCCTGAAGAGACTAATGTAAGACCTTTGTCATCTTAGAAAACACGACAGATTGTAATGTAAAATTAATCTTGTATTTTTATAAGATTCGTGAAATAAACTGCAAGAAAAATATAAAAGAAATAACTGACTACATATTCATTTAATGAGGGACAAACTACATCTTACAGCATGCTCAATTAAAAACAAGTTTATATTTTATATAACTGATATGACTTAAAGTTAAAACAAAATATGGCAGGTATTAATTACAGTGTTGTTAGGAGTGATTCAATACGCGCTCAAAAAAGATTATAAATCAAACGTGGGAGTCATTTTTTACAGCTTCCAACTTACTAATCTCTTGAGCAAGAAGTTGGGGATTTTCAGAGGTTTTAAAACAAACATTCTATGTAAGTGGGAGTCTGTTTTTTATGAATCACTAGAAATAACTAAAATCTAATTCTCATAACTTCTTTAGTAACATATTCTCTTCTTATTCACCTGACAATTACGTTACAAAAAAAGAGTTCATTTCGTCATGAATACGTCACGTGCGATATCTTGGAAAAAGTGAAAATCTTTCTTCCTGGTACCATTGTTTAATAATGTCCGCTTGTTGATATCGGGTATGACTATTCTGGTTTTAATTATACCAATAGACAATCTATTAACCCCGGATCTGTCACTTCTCGCATATACTCAAATAGAGGAAGGTTCGATCAAAAACTATATCTGACGTGTGTGTGTGTGTGTGCTATTCTAGTGCTTATACAACACATTGGCCTTTCTCGTAGTGTTTTAGTGCAAACATATGTTAGTACAAAACACTTAGAAAATTTTAAATGTCAATTTTGAATTAAAAAAGTCTCAATATTGCAAAGTCAGTAAAACTTATATTTGATTTTAGATAACTAAAAATTATCAATTACTTTAAAAACTGGAGCGAATAAACTTATATCAACAAAGACTCAATTGAAAATGAAACTTGGAACGATTTCAAATGTTTTGTGAAAAATTGGCTTGTATGAATGAAATATTGCTACGTCATCTCTGTAGGGGAGAATTATATTCTCGATTTGTAAGACACGAATATAATCGTTGTATTTAACTATCAAATAAAGTGGGCAATGTTCCATTTAGGTGAGTCTTTAGGAAATTGTAGGCGAGTCTAGTAAGATCTTTATTTTTATGTGTATGTGTTTCGTGTACACATCGATAAAAGTCTACCTATCCTTAGTCTTGTAAAAAGACACATAACTTGTAAGTTTAAGTACTGTTTTATGTATATTAAAAGAGTCTCTCTTTTAGGCGTTCAAACTCTTGATATTAGATGTTTCAGGTGGTAAACTAAATTTATATTTGTTTTTGTAAGAGATAAGATTTTATGGTCTATGGCACATAATCCATAAAGATAACAATATGCTCTTTTACATGTATTATATTACTCTATCCTTAACCTTGAACCAGATTAGATCCGTCAAGGGTTGAACAATATTTTTGTTTCTTAACAGTTTTTTTTTATCAATTCACTCAATAATTAATAATTTAGTTGCTTAGAGATTCTTCTAAATACCAGAATAAAAGGTTCTAAAATAATTTTTGATAAATAAACGCCATACATCATATTTTGAAAGTGGTATTCTATTAATAATAATGTAACTCTGATAAACTTATACTTAACAACAACCAGTGCAACTAAAAACAGAAAATAAAGAACAATAAATGAATAAACAGACAAACAAGGATAAGGAAACACAATCACTGATTATAAGCCGCGCGATTTTAGACGTTGACGTTAAACAATTACAACTTATATGTTATTACTTATTTCTTCATGGATTCTCTGATAGTAATCTGATTGTAATTAACTGTACTCATGTTAATGAACTATAGACACTTAGTGCATCTTGTAA
Organism: Tegillarca granosa; assembly: GCA_029721355.1. Taxonomy (NCBI): domain Eukaryota; kingdom Metazoa; phylum Mollusca; class Bivalvia; order Arcoida; family Arcidae; genus Tegillarca; species Tegillarca granosa. Next base: position 8,486,521 of record CM056599.1, read on the forward strand.
TTAGGTACAACACAACCAGAGAGAATGTAGGTTAAGAATGTATATAACTGGCATAATTATGCATCGTATACATGCTTTCTCCAACGTACACATCTCCAAGTCACCAGGTGTATAATCTGAATAAAAACCTTAATTTCTACCACCATTGCCAAAATTCTACTTTTCTCGGCTTCGTAAGAATAATGGGCTAAAGATTAATGAACATTACATAACCATCATGTTTTCTCAAAGTACAGCAATTTTTATAAAGATGAATATCCCTATAACACATTAGATTTTCAGCAACCCGACGACATATTTAGGTTAATGAATTTTACGTTGGTAAAAGGTAATTAATTTTGCATAAAGAGTTTCCTACAAGACAATGTCTGACGTAATATATAGATGGCTTTATATGTATTATAAATGTTGGTTAAACTTGAACTTTTCTTCAACTCGCTTATGTAAAATGTCTTTGACAGTTTTCACTGACAGTTTACCTTGTTGGGGTATTTGTAATTGTAAAACTCTACATTGACAATTATATATGATATCTAATAAGAAAACTATTATATAAAAAAAATTAAAGACTTTATTATTCAATTCTATAGATTTGCTTTCCACTCCCCAGGAGAGTTTATTTGTCCAATATGAATATAGCTTCCCGGAGAGATGATAAAAGATTTATCTGAACCCTTCTCTAAGATAAAAAGGTTTATTGCATATGATGTGTAGATCAGTTCCATTTGTAGATCTAATTTAGATCAATAATATACAATTTAGCAAAAAGCCGATTAGGCATATCAGTCTTGACGTGACTTAATTAAGAAATTTTGATATAAAAATTTCACACATAAGAGGTAAATATATACGTCATTGTTGAACCATTGTAAATGAATAAAATAGAACAGAAACAACTATCGAAAAGTAGTCCACGACAGTTGAAATGGCTTTGAAATTGGTAAATCCATTTTTTATTCAATGACCAAGTTGAAATGTCTTGACTTTGTTGAAGCTCTTTAAGCATTTTAATTGCCTACATGTCTGTCATTCTTTGTATCCGTTTATAACGAACTCCTTCTAATAACGTGGAGTTCAAACACTGTGAAAGCGTTTGTTGTGTTTAGTTCTAAATGCTTGCATCATGTCCTTCTTTAAAACAGAAAGAATTTGCCAATTTTATCATTTGTATGTTTATATTGTAAGGAAACAAGCAATAAGGAAAGGATGTTACCTCTCAAGTATATACATCATGTCCTCGAAACCTATAGGTTATGATAGTACGTCATCCAAGAAGGAACGGAAGCCGACTTGTAATGTGATTTGTAACGCCATGACATGTATCAGTTTGTATAATAACAAAACCTTCCGTATTCTCCTCGAGTGTTACCAAAACAAGAATTCGGTATTCATGCATAAATTTCAAAATTTTCATATCGAAATAAAAAGGCTAGGATCTGAAGACAGTAGTTAAGAACCATTATGACATAATATTATGTCCAGTATCTTTCCAATGAAGAAGTTCTTGACCACTTGACCACAAGATAATTCTGTCCACAGTTTGTCAGACGAAGAGATTAGCACAAAGGTTGTAAAACACCACAGTTGTTTTTAATATCTTTCTAAAATAGAAAAATTAGTACACAAGAACCTAAAAATCAGGAAAGTCGAGTAGAAAGATTTGACATCGGTGATCTCAGAATATATTTTGCTATTTGTATTTCTTGTTTTGTATTGTTTTATTTTATGTGTTGTTCATGCCTCTTGCTGTTGACCATCTAGCTACAACATAAAAGATCGACACTGTTTTCAGAAAGGTCTTAGTCGATATCTTTGTACCCTTGCAATATATGTTACCAAATGCACAGAAAAACATAACATTAATAAAGCACTGCCTTAAATTTTAATTGTCTAACACAACCTGGCATAAGTCCAAATTTGGCCTAACCCTGTTTTATTATGCATCACGCTAACACAATGACCTAAACGAATTAGATTTAAAAGATTTGACACATTATGAGACAGATATCAAAATTTATCAGTGCTTATTGTTTATTTATTTATTTATTTATTTATTTATTTATTTATTTATTTATTTATTTATAGAACTAGTATGATCTTATTCTATAAAAAGTGAATATGTTTGGTATGAAAATCTGTGGTATGACTTGCCATACAAACTCAGCATATTCCATTTACAAATACTGCTGATAGTTTTTGGCAATGGATATTTACCTCCAATACATGTTGTTAAAATATACTTTTATTTTGGTTAAATAATCTCACATTTCTTATTTTCTTATCAAGATATGAAATTGTTACCAGTAATGTGACGTCAGAGAACAAGCAGTAAAGTGCCGGTAACGCCAAAAGACGAATTTGTCCGTGACGTCATGAAACTTGGTTTTTAATTACGCCGGCCAAAGGACGGGACAATTAACAAATTAATAAGACAAGGAGTTCCGAAATAAAATGAATCAATATTCCCTCAAATAACAAACAGCAGACCAATATTAAAACATAAACATGTGATAAACATGAATAAAAAATTCATCATTTCTACCGATATGTTCGAGATGGTAAGCTATTTGGTGCGTGTTATAAGCTGAGATTTTGGTCTATCAAGCAAATTCTAGAACATTCCACTGATTTAATTATTTATATCTCATATACCAGATAAGATAAACATGTTTATTAGCAAATATTTGCCGTATACAATGACTTTATATTTAAAAAATATTATGTTGATTTATATTGTCATGTACTAGTTCTTATTTTTAATTTAAAAAAGCAAAAAAACAGTTGTTATGTACATTAGTTGTTATTGAATGGGTTATTTAAACAAAAAAATCAAAAACATATGACATTACAAACAAGGAAGGAAATAAGTGAGATTTTAAATATATATAATATTATAATAACTGAGATACTTATCCAGGTATGTTCTGGTATGTTCTATGATTTTGTGATTTGTATATTACAACACGTGTGTGTGTGCATGAAATTTCTACAATCTCTCTTGGTAAACCTGTAAATGCCGTTAAAAATGAACAATAATAAACAAATATAGAAACAAAGGGGTTGTTTTATGTCCAAGTCAAGATCCTTGAACTTAATGTCGAGGCGGTCAGTTTTGGATTGGTCGAAGAATCCAGAGTCCCTAGAGAACATCACCGACCTCCAACAAAGAAAGAAGACAAACTTTCTCACACAATGGTGTTATATTCGATCCCAAGACCGTGAGAGGAACTACGAACGCGCGATTTAGATTACTCGGCCATCGAGGCCCGGGTAAACTTAGGAGTTAAGAAGTTCTTGTAAAGTCACTGAAATGGACAGGTGTAAATTATGCATGTTGTTAATAAATAAAACATTTACACCGGAAGAGAGTGACAAAAACTGGTTAGAGTACTTGCAGTAAATGTACATAAATCATATAATTACATATATGTAGCATGTGTTAAGGAAAACATATATATATAACATACATATATATAATTAATTATATAAAATGCATTCTGTATATGAAGTATTCAATCACAAGTATGAATAAGCACAGTATAATGTACTATATATTCCATGTTAAGTTTTGTGTATCTGTGCCAAGAGGTCTTTAGTGTGCGCTGACAGATTACAGCCAGGGTTTCAAATCTCATTTGGACTATCGCGTGAAAAAAGTTCGTCAGTTTGCTTGCAAAAAGTCTGTAGTCTTCTCCTGGTCCCACGGTTTCTCTTCGCTATTACTGAACTAAGTGTCTCAAAAGTGTAATAACCTTTAACACTAACCTCTTTCACACTGCATTAAACTTTTTTTTTTGTGTGATCATTTTCGCAGGAAATTAAAACATTTTAGACATGGCACTAGAAGTGTCATATACCATTTTTGAATTTAATTTTTAAAAAATACATTCAAAAATGGCATTTGACAATGACAGTACAATTTTTTTTAAATGTATTTGATGATTAATTCAAAAATAGTATATATCAGAAGAGTAGATCTAAGTACATACATGTATTTTAGTTGCTTTCCGTGGGGGTAATCGCCAAGGTATAGTGTGGTATATTCCTGTCATGTGCTACTTTTGAATTTTTATGAAATAATACAATTCAAAAGTAGCACATGACAATTACTTTTGAATTGTATTATTTCATAAAAATTCAAAAGTAGCACATGACATTCTTAAAAGATACCTTTACGTAGACGTATACATCTTGTAACAGTATAATTGATATTATACCCAATCGTTTGAAGCAGCAACATAACCGTAAATATAACCATTACCAAGAAGCTCGATAAACAGAACCAATTGACCAATGTTTTCTTTGCATTTTGAAACCAGACATCAAGTTATAAACCTAATGACACCACTTTTTTCAGATCAAACACACATGACCTTGCCCCAGTTTAACAGTCATTCATTAACTATAATTGAATGCTCAATTATTTTGTCAAGATATTTATAATCATAAATGCCATCTTAATGAATACCTATCTGTATTCTAGTTTGACCCCAAAAAATTGGTTTTATTAGTAAGAGGTTAATTTTGAATTTATGGAAAAAAATTCTAAAAAAATTAGCAAATATTTATAAATTATAGTAAGTAGATTAAAATTGTCGTATAAATGTTTTTGAAATACTTTGTTCTTCTACAAATTCGCACATGACAAGGTTAAAAGAAGGACACCTTATCAACCGGCCCGGGGGGTCAATGATTAAAATGGAGATGGTGTGGTTTGAAAACAAAAAAAAATGTTGACTAAGTGATTAATCGGTCTTATATTTTTGACATATACCAGTTTTTGGTTTAACTATTGTTATATTGTTGTATATTCATAACACAAATACCAGTTAAATTTTGATGTGCCAGCTGTGCACATTTCGGAAATTCTTTCCTCATCAGTGACACTAAGACCGAAAAGTTTGATAGATAAAAACATAAGCCAAACAGTTGAAAATTAATGAATCTAAAGTTCCAAAATTATATACCATTTTTGAATGTATTGAATGATAAATTTAAAAAAAAAAAAGTATATGGCACTAAAATAAAAAAGGGAAAAAATCAAAATTGGCATATTAATAACATTTGCTAAAGATTCTTTGTAATTCTTTGTGACGTTCAGTAATGGAGAACTAAAAGCTATCCGTCTGTCGTATCTAAAAATGGTAAAAAGTACAAATTTTCTGAGACTTCATTTAACATTGCTAGAGTATATGACAGTTACCATTAATGTATTATCCATTTAAAGTAGATGTTGTTTACATACCATGATACCATAAGTAAACTTAGTCAGAGCGACGAAGATAAAACATCCTATATAAACATTTTCCGATTGTTTTACTTTTACTTTCTGAATTGTTTTGTTTGGCTGTTTCGTCAGTGTGTGTGTGTGTGTGTGTGTGTGTGTGTGTGTGTGTGTGTGTATGTCCTTTGTCGTGTGTGTGGGGGGTGTGGGTGTGTATGTCCTTTTTTGCAGTGACTGTGCTGCTGGCAAATTCATGTTGGCAGTTGCAAGTGCTTTCTTTAAATTAAACTAATGATGCACATGTCATTGACATTATTATGTTCATATATTTAAATGAAACTGTTCTAAAAATGATTGCTTGAACAAACAATCAACAGTTGTTCACTTATATATCACTTATGAGTGATCTTGGTGAATACTTTTTTGGTCAAACTTATGTTAAAGAGATCAGATGATAAAGTACAGAAAAAGCAGAGTAAACTGTTTTATTCTTAGATACGATGTTTAGCGCATACAGGTGTCGCTTAGTGATTAATATTACATCGATAATATGTAATTCCACGTAATTGTCTTATTTTTAAATTCTAACTGCTAGTTGGACTTCGGTTGCCGACTGATTTCAAGAGACCGCTTAGTCTTCTAATTGAACAGATACTAATGTTGGAACATTTTTTTCTTAATTTGCCGGAGGTCGGTGGTTTTCTCCGAGTTTTCCGATTTCCTCTAGCATTTTAATACTTAACGCCTCTATACCATTGATAGAATCTTGACTAGCTTGTTTAACACTATATTATTCGTGAACCGCATTGAAAACTTCGAACATAGCAAATGCTTTTTTTTTTTTTTTAGATAATCTGTTTTATAAGAATTCAAAATAAAGCTCAAGTGTAACATTAGCATGGAACTACAGGTTTAAGTTAATGAGAAGATATTGACCACTTTAAAATACTTGATTGATACTTTTGAAGTTTGAGCAGCTTGGCAAATTCTGTATAGCGTCTATTCCTTCGATGGTAAAATACTTGTCATTTTGCTTGTTAATAATTTTTCTGGCAATCCGGCTTTTTTTCAGTAAAGGACTTGCTGCTTCGAATAAAGAAACAGAATCTTTACTTCGGCGTGAAAAGCATAACTCCACTCTACTCCTACACGGGCAATATAAGAAGAAATAGTAATGTATATTTAAACTTAAAAGATGCCTCAATGTTTTTTTCCTACAAAATCGCAATTGTTAGCAACCAAAACATGTACAGGATTCATATGTTTCATTATAAACAAACTCATTTGATAAATGAGATGAAGATTGTTATTCCAGACCTTATGAATGAAATTAAGACCAGAGATTACAAGAGTTAATGACCTAGAGAATATCAATCTTAAATGCCTTTAAATGACATTACATAAAATAACGTCAGCAGTATTATGTTTTTCTCATCTTAGTTGTAAATATTTTATAAATAGATTCTATTTTGAGGTGTTTTAAGTCGGATAACTTCAAAAAGATAAATGAAGCGCGAAATCATCTCTTTTATTAGTACATTTATTCTTACGAACAGTTGTTGTCAGAAAACTATATAATAGATACAATATTATTTCCCGGGTTGTGTGGATAGGAGCTAAAATGTGATGTTCGAAAGCATGGCAGGTATCTTTGAATGTCCAATTGATGCCAATATTTATTCGCGACTTATGCTTTTTAATCGTGCAAAATAGTATGCACAATAGTGCCAGACGTGCACAAGCAATTATATTTTATGCGAGTGTTTAGGTATCACTGGATTTGTATGGTTGAAGCCAAACAAAGTCTTACCCTTACAAGTCTTATCAACAACATATCACTCTGTCACTAAAATATGTTTAGTGTACATCAAGAGTCAGGAGTTATGTTTGAAATTAATGGTCCTAATTCATTATTTTATTTTATTATTCTTGTGTCATTCGTTCTTTTGGGCTTTGACTTTTATCTTCTTATAAAAGTCTTATTTTATAACTATGTCATATACCACTTCCTGAATGTATTTGTATCTATATAAATTCAAAAAGTGGTATAAGACAACTATATAGATGAATGTGCTATACTTGATATTATGACTATACATTTAATTTGCATATCAGAGTCGCTATTAACTCTACACCAGATATTTAATAAGTTTTTTTAGACAATTTTATTCAATTTGACCGGTGTGTTAAATCAATGCATATATGTGTATTTGTCTTAAAAATCACAATGTACTTCTTGTTTTACATTGTCTTGTTTCATGTTTGACCAGTATATGAACTTATGGTTAATTATTTTATTTCATTTTGAACCAAATTGAGTCCAGCATATGAACTTCTGACTAAAATTGTCTTGTTTCATTTTGAACCAGATTAAGACCAGTATATTAATGTTCTGTTACATTGTTTTGTTTCATTAGAACCGGATTGGGTCCAGTACAATGAGCTTCTGGTTAAAATTATCCCGTTTCATTTTTAACCAGATTGAGTCCAGTATATGAACGTCTGGTTTAAATTATCGTATGTCATTTTGAACCAGAATGAGTCTAGTACAGTAACGTTCTGGTTTACATTGTTTCATATTTAACCGGACCGGGTCAGTATAATGAACTTTTGGTTTACACATTGTCGTTTTTTCTAGTTGAACCAGATCAGGTCCAATAGAATGACATTTTTTGTTTCATGTTGAACCAGATTGAGTCCAGTATAATGAGCCTTAGGTTTACATTATTTCTTATTTTATGTGTAATCAGATTGAGTCAAATAGGATGAGCTTCTGGTTAACATAATATTTGTTTCATGTTTTACCAGACTTAATCAAGTATAATAGGATTCTCCCAGTTTTTATCACAGATTTATTAGAAAGTTTCCTGTGTTTGTAGTGCCGTGCTTTTGATTTTATTTTATAATTAAAGACATGTGCAAGTTTCATAAGAAAAGAAAATGTTTTTTTAACTTCAACCATATATGTCCTTCAAAGGACATTTTAAATTAACACTGAAAATTAATTTACCCACCCTCACAACCATCATAGTGTTATTTCTAAGTGCACATGTCCTTCTTATACATCGCGTCTTAATCTAAAAACCTGATAGATAATACAAAAAATAAGTTTCTTGACCTAATTTCATTAGGACTTCTTGAGGTACCATTTTTACATACGCATATCCTTTCAAACAGAAAGTGATATTACAAACATTGACTATTCCCCAATTGTACCTCCAACCGGATGGTGTATTATCATAGTGTATGCCCCCTACTGTGATAGATAATATCTTAAGTAGAAAATAGTTCCGTAGTTGACCTTCATATCAGGTCATAAACCATTGACGATACCTTGCGGAAGCACAATTAAATCCCATAATTATGACATTTTTTTTTACTTTTTAATAATTATGGTTATATTGAATTGATTGAATAAAGAGAGGAGTACCACAGCGATGAATGCCTTCAATATTGTATGATGATCGTGATGAAACAAAGGATTAAAGTCACATTTTAGCGCAATAATACATTTGGTCTAGTTACTATTTTTGGATTATAATGTCAACTTTAGTACATTATGCAATTGTACTATATCTTGCGACGTCATGAATGACTTTATCCATATATGGCAAAATTATCATAAATATATCAATAAATGGTCCGTAATTTTCTATGATATTTATGAATTCTTTGGCATTCAGTGAAATGAAGGTTACCTTGATATTAAAACAATTCAAAAATCAAATACATAAAAAAAATATCATTATTATTTAAATAACTAAAATCAAATGATACTGTAAAAATCCTTCAACAGTCCTCTTTTAAATGGGCGGGACTTTCTAAACATCTCTGTAATCTGATTGGTTGAATATGTGTTTATTTACATGTCATTCTTATAATGGTTCTTTACAAATAAGCCTAGATTTCACACAGAAAACTTAGTTGGATTTGAGTGAGAGACAAGAGAAACTATAAAACTCGATTTGTTTGTAACAGAAAAAACTAACGTTTATAACATGACATTATCAATAACCTTCAGAGAATATCAGGGATAAACAATCGTCTTTAGCTGTTCACGTGGACACACTGAAATCAGTGGTATAACATAGTTATAGTGTCGGAGGGGTTTTAAGTTGTTTAGGTTTGAAATATACTAGTATACGTATATATCTCTCTATATATATAACACCGCAGCTTATTTATCGTCTTTAGATACATAGAAGTTGATTTCAGATGCCTTGTCTTGAGTGTATAGTTAATAATATGTCCGGTGATTTCTGTACTCCAGGACAGCTCACGGATCGGCTAAAAGCTGGAGAAACAATTTTACTTTTGGATTGCCGGTGTCAAACCGATTACATGCGATGTCACATCAAAGGTGCTATAAATGTTTCACTGCCAAGTTTGATGCTTAGGAGATTAAAGAAGGGCAATTTAAAAATGTCCTGTATTATTCAGAATAATGAAGCGAAGGAAAAGTTTAATAAATTGTGGAAAACTCATGAAATAGTGTTATACGACGATAATACGACTGACCTTAACGCTAATCCATGCCCAGGGATTATTGATTTATTACTTAAAAACTTCAAACTGGAAGGAGCTAAAGCCAGTTTTCTCTTGGGTAAGACACATTATTAATTTGATTTAAGAAATTAAATATATTTAAAACAGATTATCGCTACTTAAGGATCGTCAATTTATTTCTTCAAAATTCGACAAAATAATATTAAATATTTCTCACAAAACTGATAAGGTTGACCCTAACTTCATTTACTAAAAACTTCATATTAAGTTTGTAACGGTTTAGATTCTAAAGGCCCCAATTATCAGTGTTCTACTGATTATTATGGAGGTGGAGGTGTTATTAGGAGAGTAGTGTAGATAAACTAAAACCAGGATTGACCTTATGTGTATTGCTCAATTTTGTACATTAATGATCGATCAATATGTACAGCCTGCGGTCAATATTGACAGACCACTTACATCGATAAGGTCATTAAATTCTCGCTGTCAACAACCTAGACGCCTATTCACAACTTTTTATCAATGGCGGATAAAACCGCATAATAAACATGGCGGACGGAGGGGAAAGCCTGTGTTGTTTCATGCGTTTATAATCACACCTTTCATTCATGATTAAAGTTAAACACATGGGTTAGTGTTTTTCATCATCAGTATACTGAACTTTTGTTTTAATTATACGATTGGCACGGGCCTGTTCCAGTCTATATTCAACTGATAAAGCAGAAGAGTAAATGTAAATAAAACGTGCTCAGTCGGTGGTAAAACAAACATCCTTCAGATAATCCGACGCTGCATTTTAAAGCGGCAACACCGGAAATGTTATGATAATGAGTTTCTAGATTTAGATTTTTTCCTCGGGAGTAAAAGGTCATTAACGTTTCCATTTCCTGTGTATTGTATGATGGGGTACGGTTAGGGGTAACTTTGAAACCAAAATTAATATTTAGTGGGACTCAAGTACTGTACAGTTGCAACTGAATAACTTTTCCTAATGTATTATCATAAACCTTACAGAAAAGTGTGTGTGTGTGTGTGTGTGTGTGTGGGAGAGATTTATTAATTTATTAATATATTATTATATTATTATTATACTATATTATTATTATTATTATTATTATTATTATTATTATTATTATGCAATTGATTATACACCTTCAATAGATGTTTAATTTTTTTGAGATGTAGGAGTCTGGTTAATATTAGAGATATTCTCTAGTTCCAGAATCCTATGAATTTATTATTTGTAATCGTGTTAAAGTGTTATATTTAATTGAATAAAATACTGTTTAAACTACTAGAGAGAGAGAGAGAGAGACTGATCACCATTTTTCAAACTTCCACAAACTTATAAGACACATTTATGAACTCGTGGCATTCCAAAAATATACTCCTTGAACTCTCATATTGACGTGTTTTTCTTTTTTATATTTTAGGTGGAATTAATCAATTTGAAGATATGTCGCCAGAGCTATGCATTGATCAAAATAATGAGATAGATGATTCTTTATTCGGTTTGTGCAATCTAACACTCTGTGAGGATTCCGGAATCGGCACGTCTGACTCGGAATGCGAAAATCTGTGTTCACCTTCAGCGATGTCGCCATTCCCAGTTGAAGTTTTACCTAATTTGTATTTAGGAAACGCCAAAACATCAGCAGACATTAATCAACTGAAAAAATATGGGATTCATTATATTTTGAACGTAACTCCAAATGTGCCAAATATGTTTGAAAATGACCAAAGCTTTAAATATATGCAGATTCCTGTATCCGATAAACTGTCACAGAATCTGTCCTCATTTTTCCCAGAAGCCATTCATTTTATAGGTAAGTTATATCTCTGGGCTTAAGAGAAAAATATTATTTTGTTTGGCATTGTAAATGTTTTGTTTTAGAGTAAACTGGAGATCGGGAGAAATGTTTTGGTCACTTAAACTCGTTTAATAACCGTTTTATAGGTTATCCGCGACTTTGTTGACATTAAAATTCTGACAAGAAAATAATAAAAACGCACATTGACCTCATAACAAAAACTTAATATTGGTAGAAGTAGCTTGTAGAGTATTCGTCAATTAATTTATAAGCTCTTTCCATTATATATATATATATATATATATATATATATATATATATATATATATATATATATATATATATATATATACTATCCTACTGTAGTAATCAACAAAATAAAAATTCATATAAATATGTTCTTGGGGTGTAGAGGAGTTAAAATTTTCCATGACGTGACGTTGTAGTATTTGTAAGGTCGCTTACTAGGATTTCGTCTTTAAAGTTGGGGGCCCTAAGTAGGTTAACAAATAAAACAAAGTTTCTTTTTTGTTTAAAAAATTTTATTGATAAATTTTTGACAAAATAATTACTCTTAAAATCGACAATATAGGTAAATAAAATATCCCTATTGTTATTTACTTTTATTATTGGTTTTTAATTTAAAATATACACAAGTAATAATTGTATTCTTTAAAATCGGCAATATTAATAAAAAAAATGTTTTCTTATATTCAACTATTCTATTTTTTATTGTTTTAAACTTAAAAAGATAAGTCCTGGTGGTTTAATATTATTTGAGATCCATCTCTACGTTATTACTTTCATTTTCATTTCTCATTAGAATGATTAATAACATCATTAGGAGAACGACGCGAAGTTTAAAATTGAGTTACAGATAAATTAGTGTTTTAACCAGATATATATTTTGTGGGTCAGCGTTATAAATACACAGTGTTTAGTTGCATAATATCTCGGTAATTGGAATTCCTGAACAACAACTTGCTGTTTCAGATTTGGAAATTTGCCAAATTGTGATTACGTTTCATATCAGTTAGTTTAAATATGCTGCACTTAAACGCAGATGGCTGTAGGCAGAGATTCATCTAAACAATTTTGGGCTTTACAGATACAAAATATTTTATGGGGTTTACTTTTACACCATCAAGGAGTATTTTAACTGTACGTGACTTGAGGGTTTAATCAACTTGACTGAGTGTTAAATTGTAATGACAGGAAGTCTGTCCTAGATACACATGTCAAACATCCGGATGACGTTGATTAATGTAACATTGTTATATAGACCGGGAAAGTAACATTTAATACTGGTATTTACAGTACTTTAAATGTAATCAGTTAAAATAAATATAACTTTAACAATCCAGGGTATTAAAAAAAATTTAATTGTTTGTTGCTACCAAAAAACTGTCGCCATGTTTTCATGCGAGTCTTAATTTTGTATTTTACAGATGAGGCAAGGGAGAAAGAACATGGTGTATTGGTACATTGCCTTGCTGGAATAAGTCGCTCAGTGACCGTCACAGTAGCTTATCTCATGCAGAAAAAACACATGACATTAAATGAAGCTTACGATCACGTAAAAAGATGTAAACCAAATATTTCTCCAAATTTCAACTTTATGGGACAGTTGTTAGACTTTGAGAGGCATTTATGCTTGAAATCAGATGGCAACAACAAAAATGGAAACCAACAATCTACTGTAGAAATCCGTAAAACATGAAACTTGCTGTTTCCAATTCAGTGGAGCAGCTTAAATGTCTACCTCAGACTAGAACCAGACTACAGACGGTAGCTACCAATAACGCTACTAGGGAGTCTCACAGGGTCTGTTACGATAGTATTCATCAGACGTGTAGATTACAAAAACGATGTGGTTCTAAACCTGTTAGTCTTTCAGACTCATTTAAACATCACATAAATCTCATTTACACGAGAAATGTCACCGAGATCTTATTTACACGATAAATATTTCATTTCATAAAACATTTCATATATATCATGCCCGCGAGAATACCATATAGAGGTTACAATTTATTTCATAAGGTTTGAGAAAGAAACCTTTACTTCTGTTTTCAGTTTGGGATTTTATAGACCACCGTTAACATTTTGGGCGGACATTACCTCTATTCTATTTACGGTTTTATAATAAAAAAAAAATGGAACTATTTAAACGAGTTTCTTTGAACTTAGAATAACAATTTAAACTGGTTAATTGTTTTTAGATTTTAGTTTTTGATTGTTTGAAACGATAGTGTTGTCCAATTAGAACCATCACAGTTTTAAAGTTTAAAAGTTTTCTTTTAACATTTGAATTAAGTATGAGTTCTTTTCATGTAATCACGTAACATCCATCTAGATCTTGTCAAGAAATGTCGGTCCCTAGAAACTATTTTGTTAAAACTTTAGGCATTAAATGGTCTGTTGTTCAACACTTGAATGTAAAAAGTATTATAAAATCCGTTGATATTTTGGATCTTATATGATATATATATATTTTCCATGAACTCGGTCTATTTAAATCAGTTGTTAATCGTTGTGTTACTTCCTGAATATTATATCTCATTATTACCAGTTTCTACTGTAAATTGACCAAAACAAGACAGATATATTGTTGGTATAAATGTCATAAATAAGAAATAGCAAATGTAAGTAATAGTAACATTTTATATAACTACTGTAGAATTCCTTCGCCGCGGTTTCTGATCAAATTTCATTCAAACATTTTTATGTACACGGAAAGGCAGCTTAAACTTACTTATTGGTATTTTTGTTGAATGTTGTTTTTTTTTTGTACGTCGACCAAGTGTCAGTTGGTATAAGAGAGTCTTGTTATAATAACCGTTCATTGTTATTGAGTTATTGTTTTCATTCTTGTATGTTATGTACAAACAGAGATGATGAAGTTAACAAAAATAAATTGTCTCGTTTTTTATTTTTATAAATGTATGTGCTGTTCTTATTACACTTCGAATATTCTTAAATATAAAGCTCAAGTTCGTTACTGTTTAGTATTGGGTTACCTCCCCTATCATTGGAAATTTGAGGGAGGGTGTAAGTAGTTGGAACTCATTTATTGTTTATGCTTTGTACATAAAAGACGGAATTTACTCCAAACAATTTTTTTGGAGAAAATAATAACAAAATTCTAGCTATTTACTCAACAATTGACTAGATTATATACAATGGTTTTCTTGCTTTACATGCCCCTAAATACGGGCGGAGAAGGAAAAATTATGATAACTATTGAGACCAAAAAAAAAAAGAAGTTTTCATATTTTTCGGTCGCCGTTTTCCTGCACATGTTATTGTCATATAATTTGATGCAGACCTTCTTTTGGTAAAGCCTCAGTCGACGGAAGATACGAATCCATATAACTGTCTAATAACCAGTTTCCGTAGAAAAACGTAGGTACTCAAAGAAAAGCTTATGCAAGTGTATACTTACGGAGATCAGTAGCATCAAAAGTGCAAAAAGTTAATGTAAAACTAACCTGTCATAAATAGGTTTATATTGGATATAGACAATTAACTATTCATATTTATGGTAAAATCTATTCTTTTACACGCCATAAAGTAACACGAAACAATAAGTGTTTTCTAACATGCAAAGATTGTAAGATTTACAACATGGGGACGTGGGAGGTACAGTAAAGCTGGATTCAGATTTATTGCATAAATTTTAGATGCATTAACAGATACACTGGATATAAAAAGTTAGTGTAAAGGGTATAAACCTTTGTAACTGCTTGAAATTTCCACTAAAGGTCAAGATAGACTGGTTATTCATTGGTAAAGCGTTTCTCATCAATGTTGTCATAGTTTTGGGGTTTCTTCGGTTAATTTGTTAATTTAATTAACTAAAATTATGCATCAATACAACAGAATATTGTTTATCAGAATATATTTAGCTGGTACTGTTAACAACTAGGTCGTCTGTATTTATGTCGTTATTAATGTAATTGGTTTTTATCTTGAGAATAATTGTTATCAATCTAGGCCGTCTAAACAGAGATTTGAAATGTCAGAGAATCAAGATAAACCAGCATGGCGTTCCTTACATGATGATAACGAATGAAGTACGAGAAAAATAGAACAACGATTTGGCGATGATTAAATATAGCCTGAACTTACGGTACAATCGAACGCTTTTACATCCACTCTGTCCCAGACAAATACAGTTTATTTTTTGGTAGAATAAATGATGTTTTACGTTTGGTTAAGTTTCGTAAAAGAAAATGTGCAGACGTTGAAATTTTCGAATCAAGAAAATTTACTCCTATTTCAATTTATATCCGAACGTTTTGATAAAGAACAAAGGTTAAAGAAAACTTAACCAATACAGACTGAAAATGGTTTAAAAGTTATTAAATTCAAATCTCAATTGTAAGTAATACACACGGCAGTTTTAGGTATTATACATTACGAATATTTATGAAGTTGAATTATTTTTAACGCATTTTTCAAGATCATGAAAAACAGTAAATAATCACGGGAGAAAATATCTGTGAAGGCTCATTACCTTCAACAGACGTTTGATGATACAAGGCAAGTTCGTATGTTCTTGTGTAAAAATGTTTGTGATGGTGGTGGTTTTTTTTTAATTCTAAAAGTGCTATAGTAAATAGTAATGATAAATTATTGATCAAACTGAAACAAAAAACTACATTCGCTGATAGGTATTGGAAACCGCACAAAACAATCGAACTCCCAATGGGTCTGATGAAAGTAATACATTTTTATCATCTAGCCAATTAAATACCTAGAGGCGATATAAATTAAAGGATAATTTAAAGCTGCATTAAGTTTTCCAAAAAAGAAATAAAACGGTGCCAATCTAATTAATGATGTTCCTAATGAACAATGTTACATTTGGTTCAACGATAAAAGCTCGAATAAATACAGAAATTACAGTAATTACCCAGCGAGATGCAGCATTTGGGATCTAATATAAGAACATGGTTACGTCATCAAAACCCGGGTCATTTAATCACAACTTTAAAAACGTTGAAATACGATAAATTAAACACTGAACTTTGTTGAATTTGTCATTTGTGACTTAGTAAGGAATACATAACACCATTTCAAATACATCTGGATATTAATTAAGAACGATTAATGCTATCTGTCATGTTTCACCTTCGATTCATGGGTTTTTCCGTACATCCGTGCGCATGCCCCAAGCTCATAACTACCATCGTAAAACACTGACCAACCGGTCAGAGGATTCCGTTTATTAACAACTAAAATAAATGAAATTTTAAAAAATGAATGTCACGGATCGTGGTTAGAGGATATCTATTTTTAAAAATATATATATATATAAATTCAGAAAATTGAAAAACTTGATGTAGCTTTAACCGGAAATGATGATGAACCGTTGGTTTTTATTTATTTATTTTATTTAATTTTTGGTCAAACTAGTTTTAATCTTTGTTTACATTTACATGTGAAAAAGATTGTAATTAAGGTTTTTAAAAGAAGCTTGCAAATTGTGGGTATAATAAGTGAAGCCAAAATTTACAATAAGAAGTTTTGTAATAACTGTTGAATTACAAGTTATGAAAACATGTTCCCCCTTCTGTACCTCTGGTTTTTCTTTTTATTAATGTTTTAAATATGTCGACTCATAAAGCTTGACAACGATAACATTTTACACAAACATTCTATGATACGTAGAATTCAATTTTTCCCCTTAACCTCGTATTATTATTTAATTATTGAATTTTATTTCATTGTTTAATATAGAATTCCAAATATATGATAATCTTCAAATTTTACTTGTATGAAAACTATTATTTTAATAGAATTTCTGAGAGCTGCTCGTATCTTGTTTCTCTGTTACAGAGAGAGAGAGAGAGAGAGAGAGAGAGAGAGAGAGAGAGAGAGAGAGAGACGAATAAGCACTTTATTTATCGAAAGATAACATATACATATATAGCCTTGTTTACAATCGAACATATAAATAAACAACACCCTTGTGTGATTGTTTCCTAGCTTTATTATACCTAAGAATTGTTCGCTAAAATGGCAAAACATTTTACTTTACTTTTGGGATTGTGATTTAGACGTGGTATGTTTGTATATGATTACTTGGTTATTTAATTTTGAATATTGAATACAAAGAATTGGTGTTAGATGAACATCTCCAATAAAACCGGATTTTGTTAGTCTGTTCGATATCATAATTCTAATCTATCAAACATTTTCAGAAAACTTTATTTACTCTTTTTATCCAATTGTATATACTTGCATTCCTTTGAAGAATGACGTTTTGTGTTCACATATGTTAAATACAAAGGAATATTATGACTCGTAACTCATAAATGTTGCATATCTTTCAATCAACCTTACAACGAGGGCCTCATAGGGACATGTTGATTTTCTGTACGGACACTCCTATTTTAGACTGTTCTAAACGTAATAAACGTTACAGTTTTTACTGTCTTTTGCTTTGAAAAGTATGAGCTCGGTCTGCTTAAATGTAAAACAAGACAATTACAAAATATTTATCGTAAAGATACATTAAACCTTCAACGTACATACAAAACAAACATATGTACAATCCTTCACATATTAATGTATGATTATATGAAAATACGAACGTAAACATTCATTGATAAACAAAAACATACAAAGTATTTAAATACAGATATTGTTTACTCCAAATTAGGACACATGTACGTTAGTTTCTACATTCCAAAAGAATTGTAAAAATATTACGTGTGTGTGTTTTAATTTAGTTGTATTTTCATGAAATGTTTTAAATTCTCTCTCTCTCTCTCTCTCTCTCTCTCTCTCTCTCTCTCTCTCTCTCTCTCTCTCTCTAAAACACACACTATGGTAGCATACAAAAGGGAAACACGTTGATTATAACACTCCACACGTAAAATTAAAATCCCAACACAAGCACATTAGATCATTAAGAAAAGTTAATATAACATGGCAATTGGAAGTTATTAAGAATTATGAACATGTATATTATAAAACCACCTCAAGCAAGCTAATTTACTAACACACACCTACACGTATACGGAAACTCTAATATTCAAACGGGCAATTAAGTGTAACGATACGTCTTCTGTGTGAGAGACAGGTCGGCACCAGAGAACCATAAAAACTCTACACACTGTCAAACTATCCGAATACACTTATCTGTGTTACACCTAAGTATATAGCTGTATGTATAGCTGTATGTATGGAGGTGTTACTGTTATAACCTGTCAGTACATTGATATGTTTTACTTATATCAGCGACTTGGTTGTAACTGACATACCTTGCTTCATTCAGATTTTGTTACACACTGGCATTAACAGTAAATTGATTGATTTAATTATACATTAACTTGTATACTTAATGAGACCCTGTTAATTAGAATTCGTCAGAACTGTCTATTAGGTTATTAGAATTTATATGTATTTGGCAATATACAATAACACCCAGCAACAGACAAACGAAATGAGAAAACAAAAACAATGCACAAAACTCTTACAACAAATGATTTGATATCTATTTTGGAGGAGTACTGACAGACTCTTTTGAGATATTTTTACTCTTTGTGGACACTAGATTACAATGAGCGGTATCAATCTAGAAAATTCCAAAAATGCCATCTAACAAATAACATCAACATTATAAGCATTTGATAAAACTCTGCGTGAGTTGGATATTTTGTTTAAAACTTATAAAGATTTTTAACAGAAATGTACTTGCAAGCTATATTATAAACCAATGGCAGCAGACAGATCGCGAAAGAAACAAATTCTACCAATTTAAATCATTATACGTATTTATATGTAATTGGATGGTATTACGAAGTCCCCCCCCCCCCCCCCCCCCCACAAAAACGATAAGGTTTTTGGTTTGCAATGGTTTTATTTGAAACTAAAATTTTTTTAGATTAACAATATTAGGCTTTATTGATACTGAATAAAACCTGAAAATGCGAAATGATAACATCCCTAAAATCTTATTTACAGCTTAGCAAATCAAATGGCAATGATGATAATATAATACTTTCTTTTCTACTGTATTTAAATGGCTCTACTTTTTTTAAAAAATAAACTTGATATTTATACAATTCATAGTTTCAAATAAATACATCCAACTGGATATATCATGCACATACAAAGTTATATCATTATCGGTGAAGTTTCAAAGAATAAGTCTTCAATCAAAAACATTTGTTTTGGAGGAGGCATTAAAATCCAGCAATAGATCTCTTATTGCCATTTTGAATAAAAATTAATAGCAAAAGGTATCACGACACCGCCCGTATTATTTCTGTAAAGTTTCAAGAATATCAGAAAATTAATTATAAGCCATCTTTGTCGGCGATAACTATTTGATAATCACGTTTTATAAACAATTTAGCTTTTGTTAACCCATATATTTTGAAGAGGGTTTTGCATTATTTATATACCATGTTTTAACATTATCTCTCAAAAATTAAGGCAGAAATAATTGTTTATAAAATGTATTTTTGGAGCGTTAAACTAGATATAAATTTGTATTTAGATATAAATGTATTATGATATCAATTACTGTTATGTAACCATTCAGAAAATTCTTGAAAGAAAATTTTTTTGTTACATAACTGTTGGTCTTGGAAGAAAAACGTCCAATTATGACGTCATTTGACTTCATTTTGCCGTCGTCATCATCAGACATTCTAAGACTAAATGAAAAAAAAAAAGTAAACAAATATTTATCTTGATTTTTTTACTTATATTATAAATAAACGTATTCTTGCATATTACACTATAAAGCTCGAGAGGTTTTATATGTACTTGACTAACCGATTACATATAGTCAAACGTAAATTATACCTTACTGTTACAAAAAGGTTAAAAGTATCACACACACACACACACACACACACACACACACACAACAACAACAACAACAACTCACTACATGTTAAAATTATAATATTAAAAATACTTCAGCACTGTCCTGATTATAAATTCTATCTAGTAAACAAAGAGGAAAAGAAACAACTTATGACGTTACTGTTTTGATACGATTGGTAAAGAGGACTATTTATTTTATACCATGCTGTTATTATGAAATAACAGGATTCTGAGATCAGTCTTGTTTACCGGGCATGCAAAACTGCTTTTATGAAGAACATATAAACAAAACTATATTGAGACAAATATGATATGACGTTAGCGTTTTGGAACTATCTCGATTTTTACACCATGCAATTATTCTGAAAGTCATTTGTCTTGTTTATAAGGTAAATGTAACGGCAGTGTTTATCTCTGTTTTCTATTTCACAAGTCTTGTTAAGATAATATGAAAATAAAATCGATATGGAGTGTTGTTAACTCCATGTTTGTTCAAAACAAATACCACAGTTTGTTTATCGTTGTGGTTCAATTGAGGGAAGGACCAAAACCAAATTGTAATTACAATTCTATCGATGGTTTATATATATATAGTTAATTTTGTTTACATATACATATGGCCTTGTGGCATTATTTGTTTTTATTATTGGAATTAAATTAAAATCAGTTGAAATTGATCTCAATTTTTTTCACCTTTATATTATAAAGGTCCATACTGTGCATGTTGCATAACTTTCTACAAAAATCCCTTTAACACCAATTGGAATATGTCAGGCATATATCTAATATACTTTTTTTATTTTCTTTGAATATAATTTATGCAAAAAGTTTCTAATCCCTTCAAAAAAATTCCTCAAAGTTAAAAATTTATCCTAAGCTATGAAACAGACTAACGCAGTCTTTGATTTTGTGAAATTTGAAAAATTACACAATAAATGAATGGTTAAAATTAAAATCAAGCCTAATACATAGGACGAAACACGAAGAACCATGTAAATGCACTTAGAACGAAGTGTAAATTTTAAGACTTGTTCTCTGAAACACTGGATAAAATGTTCAATTCAGAATCTGGGTGTGGCAACTAATTTAAAATAATTTTGAAACAATATTCATTCATAAACTGATTTGTATTGCGTACAGGTGTATGAATAACGAATAAAGTTTCATCTCATCATGAAGGAAACCTACGAAAGCCTATTAGGCTCATGAATAAAAAAAATTAAAAGGCGTAATAACGCGAAATAAAGGCGTAATAACGCGAAATAAAAGCGTAATAACGCGAACTGAAAGGCGTAATAACTCGAAATAAAGGCGTAATAACGTGAATTTAAAGGCGTAATAACGCAAAATAAAGGCGTAATTACGCGAAATAAAGGCGTAATAACGCGAATTGAAAGGCGTTATAATGCGAAATAAAGGCGTTATAACGCAAATTGAAAGGCGTAATAACGCAAAATAAAGGCGTAATAACGCGAAATAAAGACGTAATAACGCGAAATAAAGGCGTAATAACGCGAATTGAAAGGCATAATAACGCGAATTGAAGGGCGTTATAACGCGAAATAAAGGCGTAATAACGCGAATTGAAAGGCGTAATAACTCGAAATAAAGGCGTAATAACGTGAATTTAAAGGCGTAATAACGCAAAATAAAGGCGTAATTACGCGAAATAAAGGCGTAATAACGCGAATTGAAAGGCGTTATAATGCGAAATAAAGGCGTTATAACGCAAATTGAAAGGCGTAATAACGCAAAATAAAGGCGTAATAACGCGAAATAAAGGCGTAATAACGCGAAATAAAGGCGTAATAACGCGAATTGAAAGGCATAATAACGCGAATTGAAGGGCGTTATAACGCGAAATAAAGGCGTAATAACGCGAATTGAAAGGCATAATAACGCGAATTGAAAGGCGTTATAACGCCTTTTATCCGCGTTATAAAGCCTTTATTTCCCGTTATTACGCCTTTCAATTCGCCTTAAAACCCCTTATTTCGTTTTATGACGCAAGTTGCTTACCATAATGGTGTGGAGGTCCAGGGTTGAAAGATCTATTTTCCGCCCCATTACATACATTATTAAAAGTCTGTGTGTGTGTGTGTGTGTGTGTGTGTGTGTGTGTGTGTATGTGTGTGTGTGTGTGTGTGTCCTGCACATATACATTATATGTAATGTAATTAGTTTTTATATGTATAATTTCTATGAAAATTTAAAAAAAATGTACATCATCCGATCCTGCGCTGAAATGAATAGTTATTTCTGAAACCGTTCCATTTGTCGATTTTAAAGTATTTTTCATAAAGAGTGTCTTTGTACACATGGCTATTTATGAATTAGATCCTGATTAACTTTTAAAAGTGATTAAATGACATTTGTGTCTTTATCTTAGTTAATATAGACAGATCAAGGTTTATTCACTTTCATTTGCTTTAGGCTGTCTAAAAGAATTTAAACTAAAATCAATCTGTTTGTGGAAAGGGATATTAACCTTTGGAGAGAAACGATTCTCAAGGGAAGTGACTACTCTATATATAGACAAAAAGGCATTATAACGCCTTTCACTTCGCATTATAACGCCTTTCATTTCGCGTTATAACGCCTTTCAATTCGCGTTATTACGCCTTTCAATTCGCGTTATAACGCCTTTCAATTCGCGTTATTACGCCTTTATTTCGCGTTATTACGCCTTTCAATTCGCGTTATTATGCCTTTATTTCGCGTTATTACGCCTTTATTTCGCGTTATTTCGCCTTTTAATTCGCGTTATTACGCCTTTAATTCGCGTTATTACGCCTTTATTTCGCGTTATTACGCGTTTTAATTTTTTTTTATTCATGAGCCTAATAGGCTTTCGTAGAAACCGAATCATTTATTTAATATGTTATTTTCATGTGCAAAAAGTAAACTACGTCATTCACAGACATAAGAGGAACTGTTGATTGAAAACGCAATAGGAAATTATATCATTTTCATTGATGGTTGGATAATCCAGCATCCATGTGATAATTCAAAAATAATGTGTAATAGATATAATTACAATTACCGGTTATAATTACAAAACACCAAACTGACCTCCACTCTTTTTTCAAAAAGTTCACATTAGTGCATGGGGACAGATTGATAAGTGTTTGAACAGGTTAGTGACGTTAAGAGATGAATATTAAGCGTAATTTTAGAGCACTTGATCTCAAACAACCATTTTAACTGTATTAACTTGATTATGATGATACTCTTAAGCCTCTTTTTAGTCGAAGGAAATGGCAACCTGGCAAGAGCTAGCACTTCTCAGAACATCACATTACAAGTTGATGGCGGAAACAGCCATACAAACAAATACCTGAAAACACATATCAGTAGAATATATATTAGAAATTGTATAGTAATAAGAAATACCGAAATCTGTTCATTAGAATAAACAATTTCCTTATTGTTACCGCCTTGCAGCTTACAGACTCACTACACTTTTTGTGTATATTGTTTGAAGAGTTTGTATATTTTTGTAGTTTTCTCATCTTTCCTTGTAAAGATTGTCATTTTATGTTTAATAAGATCGTCATTTTATGTTTAATTAGATTGTCATATTATGTTTAATTAGATTGCCTTGATCAATTATTGTAATTGTATCCGTGCAATAAATATGTGTATATATATGTGTGTGTATATTAATGACCAGTATCAGAAAACAGCTAAAGTGTTAATGATATTAATAAAACATTAAAATTTGTTTCAACTAGAAATTAAAATTTTTATGTATCTTAATTCACTATTACAAACATTTGTCTAAGACATAATTTATGCAATTGTTATACAAACGAAAGGGTACAATGAATCTCGCCATTGGAGATTAGGTCATATATTTGTGGCAAGGTAACTGATTTAGAAGAAACATCAAATTTCATATATTACATCCATATAGCGTTATATCTCTGTCATAGTGCATTTTTTTTAAAATGTATTTCACGAAAAAATTAAAAATTGCACTATAGCATCTCAGATAGATTGTTACGATAATTTGACAGCCAGTGAGGGTTTTCAGTTTAATTTACAATCGATACTGATGCCTGTCCTATAACAAAAAAAATATCATTATGTAGTTAACGACCTCATTTCATTTTAAAATCTATGACCCATTTTCACAAATTCAAATATGATTAATATTTTTATAATGTTTATTTGATATGGTACTGACAAACAAAATTCTTTGTGAAGAATTAAATAATCAAAGTTTTCTGCTTCAAGTGTGTGTGTGTGTGTGTGTGTGTGTGTGTGTGTGTGTGTGTGCTTAAAATACATTATAATTTTGAATTGAAGTTGTTTGAATTTTGTATAGGTTAATGTTCTTTCACAACAATAGCTAACAACATAACCGTATGTTATATTCATAAGGGATTTGCGATGTATTTCAACATTTTGAGTTTAGTTCGTTTTTAATGTTGTTAAATAATTAATAATGGAATAATGTATTATCAATACTTAATATTTATGTTTTCAGAATAAAATCAGCAGTTACACAACCTAAATTGGATAGTAATAGTGTTATATTTACAAATATCAATTGTGCAATTAGGCAAAACGTATTTTCTTCGAGTTTGTAATCCCACAAGGGCAGAATATAGTCTGTTTCTCAGGAAAATAAATATATGCAATATAGAATATTTGCTACAAAATGAATTGTACACATGAGAATCTCATAAAACTTAATTATTGTGCTTATACGCTGCACTGCCTAATGTTATAAAGTTTGTATTACTGTAAATAAAAACGTTTTCAGACATTAAAATCAATAAATATACTTTGTTTACAAAATAAACATTACAGGTGATATGCATGTTTGTTGTTTTTGTTTATTTAATTCCTAGTTAGGGAGTTACCACTATGTCAGTAATAAATGTAATATCTTGTTTTTTTTATATTAGATGATTTTTTTTAATTTTCAGGAACATCCATACAAGCTTTATTGTAAAAGTTAAGAAGCGGGTTTTAACAGCCTTGACATGATTGGCATGTACTGATTTATATTTGTTTTTAAAAAAGGGTATATTGGTTTATGTATTTTCCTCAAACTTACGGTACTTTGAAAGTTTCAAAAGGAAACTCTGTTTCGGAGTAATTCTCCAAAACTATCCATCATAAACTCATTGAAACTTGGGACAAAGCATCAACATTCAAACTTTGATTATCATACGCTTATTACACTATACTAATCTGAAATAACAAAAACTTATTTAGAACTGAAATTTTCAAAAAACAAAAGTCATTATTTTACAAAGCCATCAATTTTTCGGTTTAAAACTTTACTTTTATAAATGTGTTAATTTTGTTAATCTGAATTCTGTTATTTTGTCTATAATCACACCGAAATCATATTAAAGTAATAATGCAATACGTTTATCTTACTGCCGTTGAAATTTGTCACTTGAATAAAAATTTTAGAATACAAAACATTGGAGTCATTGTATTTGTAAGAATGAATTATAAGTTTTCATAAAAATCGAACAAATCTTATACAAAAAAAAAGTTTTGTTCAGTTAGTTAAGCTTAACTATTACAAAACTTGCTTGAATCCTTGATTTCATGAATATTATGTAGAAAGGAAAATATAATGGGGATTGTACAACATAAAATTCTTGTGTTTCGACTAGAAGTAAAGCAGCAATTGTAATATATGAAACTTGTATGAACAAAAACCTATCTCGACTTAGTTTTCAATCATGTTTAACCTGTATTGGTAACGTTTTAGTTTTTAAGGGATATTCTGTTGTAAATGGGATACACAGTGATTTGCAGTTACGATCAGGTACAAGTTAGTGAAATTAACCAATCTTTATTTGTAATGTAATGTCTTTAAAACATTTTTTCCTATTCACTGTCACAAACACAGTGATAGCGACAGTTGTTGGATGACATTTTATTATCAAATCAGTTACCATAATATTTTCATTTTTAACCCGATTTCGGTGTTTTCCCAAACTGAACAATGTTACAAATTTTACATTTTTAAATTTTACATATTTTGTACCTAAATGATGCATCTTATATTTCAAAATCAAAAATATATCCATAAAATGTTGGAAGACTCAAATTCTGCGTTAGTAAAACGAAACAGCTCAAACACATGAGACAAAAATCTTTTCAAAAGAAAATTGTACCACAAGTTATTATAAATATAATGTACTTTCAATCAACATCTAAAAACAATATATTTTCATGAAATAATGTCAATTTATTTTTCCAAAAATAGAAATGTCAATATTTACGTCATTAAAGAATGCAACTGTCAGTATCATATGATTGTGGTTAAAACATAAATGTTTAATAATATCGAAATATTAATAAGACCGGTTAACACCCATTGGATATCATTTAAATGTCACAATAATTCAACATATTGCCAACGTTATCATGTTTATACAATGTAAAATTATTAACCAAATTTTACATTGTAAGCATTATTAATGAGTAAAGATAAATAATGAAACCAAAAAATCAAGTAGATTTTGTAGATCGTGAAGAATATAAAGAAATAATATTCAGTGACTTAACAAATCAGACCTAGTAGTAGTTGTGAATGTCCGTATTTATCTGTATTTCCTGCCAAAAATAATGTCTGAATGTACAGATCGCATGTTTCTTTAGCCGAAAGTTAAATGTTAAGGAGAATGAATCAAAAGCCAAACATTATAATAACCTAAATGATAACTGCTTACTTGACAAATCATACGGTTGATAAAGGTTTTAGATTATAATACCAATATAGAACAATAGAAAATGTACAAGAGAACTCATAAGGGCCTACAAAGGAAACAATCCTCCCTATAACCAAATGAATGATAAAGTCACTTAAACAAAACCTATATATTGCCATAAAAAGCAACACAAGAAAACTGGCACAGGATATACACATAAAGATGAAGCTACAATTATTTTATAAATGTATAAAATTATTAAGAGGCCCATGGGCCTTAACGCTCACCTGAAGATATGTCTAATATTGTTTGCAAAGTGCAATAGAGAATAAATTAAGTACAGAATACTTGAAAAGTTTTCTTCAATTAAGAACTCCCACAAAACTTAATCAGAAATATATCCACTCACATTTCATTTATAAGTACTTATATAATATGCATGAAGTAACTGTAGTGCAATGCATAATTTCCAAATCATTAAACAATTTCAGTATACCTATGCAGCTATGTCCTTGACCTTTGAACATATATGACCTTGAACCATATATGATTGTTATGTAAATACCTACAATATTCTAATATACATGACTATGCATGAAATTAATAGCTTTCAAGATAATTAATAAAATTAGTATTCCTATGTTGAATAACCTTGACCTTGACCTATAGCCTTGAACCAAATATCAAAATGATCGCCATGTCATACCTACAATATTCTAATATACATGCCTATACAAAATGTTAATAGTTTTCAAGATAATAAGCAATTTAAGTCATCTTCTGCAGCTGTGACCTTGACCTTTCAACATATGACTCTGGCCCATATATCAAAATGATTGTCATGTCAATACTTACTAATATTCTAATATACATGCCTATACAAAGAGTTAATTGTTTTCAAGATAATTAGCAATTTAAGTGTTCTTTTGCAGCTGTGACCTTGACATTTCAACATGTGTCCTTGTATCATATATCAAAATGATCGTTGTCGCAATACCCACAATATTCTACTATACATACCTATACAAAAACTTAATAGTTTTCAAGATAATTAGCAATTTAAGTCTTCTTTTGCAGCTGTGACCTTGACTATTCAACGTATGACCTTGAATCATATATCTAAATGATCGTTGTCACAATACCTACAATATTCTTATATACATGCCTATACAAAAAGTTAATAGTTTTCAAGATAATAAGAAATTTAAGTATTTTTTTGCCACTGTGACCTTGACCTTTCAACATTTGACCTTGAACCATATATCAAAATGATCGTCATGTCAATATCTACAATATTTTAATATGCATGCATGTACAAAAAGTTAATAGTTTACAAGATAATTAGCAATTAAAGTCTGCGTTTGCAGCTGTGACCTTGACATTTTAACATATGACCTTGTATCATATATCAAAATGATCATTGTCACAATAGCTACCATATTCTAATATACATGTCTTTACAAAATTAAAGATAATAGTTTTCAAGATAATTAGCAATTTAAGTCTTCCTTTTGCAGCTGTGACCTTGACATTTCAACATATGACCTTGTACCATATATCAAAATGTCATGTCAATACCTACAATATTCTAATATACATTTCTATACAAAAAGTTAACAGTTTTCAAGATATAGTGACAAATATATAATTTTCAGCAATTTCCCCACTCAGTGCCCTAAAATTTCCCCATTTTGAGCCCCATGGCTACCATTTGTGCAGATCTGAAAATAGATTACCTGAGGATGTTATAAATGACTAACCAAGGTATTTCTCTTGTAGATTCAGAGAAGAAGATTTCTAAAGTTTTTCACTATTTTCCCCCTTTTGGGGCCCCAAGGGGACATAACTCCTTTATTTGTGCAAATCTGAAAGGGCTTAAACCAGGCATGATGGTTACCAAGTTTCATTAAATTTGGCCCGGTGGTTTTAGAGAAAGGATAAAAATGTAAAAAGTTTACGCACGACGCACGACGCGCGACGCACGACGGATGGATAGCGATAGCTCGTCTGAGCTTTCAGCAATATTTTTTGCCTAATGACATTTTAAAATTTAAACAGAACAAAAACAGAAAATAAAAAATAACATTCATTTGACACATTAAACCAGTGTCTCTTCTTTGACCCCCTAAAGAGCATTGAACTGTTTTTGTAGTGGACACTTAACTTCTAGGATCTTACAAATACACTGTTACTTGACACAATGTTGATGGTGATGGTACATTAAAAGTATTTCCTGGGTTTCAATAGTGTATTTAAAATATTATTAATATTAATAGATATCAAAAGCGCTGAGAGCACTTGATTTGTTGTCATATACAAGATACACACTTCTTGTTTACAATATACAAGGCACTAAGGTCATTAAATAAAGAGTGCGTGACAAAACATACAAGTTTTGGCAATGTATAAAAGAGATTCTGTATACGTGCATGGGTCTGATCAGCAACATAAGGCCACATTAATCAAGATGGCAGCTTTTAAGGACACCACAATGTCGTCTTATCCTTTTTCATACCTTTGCAAGAAATAATAAAAACATATTGAGACCGGAGCTCATAAGAGTTCACAATTACTTTTGTCCATGTTTAAATGCAATGCCAGAATTGAATTGGCTTATATAACGTGTACATGTTCAAAACTTAAATAATTACTTATGAACATATTACCTTTTTCCTGGTTCTTAAGCTTCTTCATAGTAAAAAGAATCAAAATGATATGTAAAGAAATATATATTCAAAAGACGATATTAGCAAATTGTTGTCTTATTCGCTTTTCATTCTTTTACAAAAACGGCCTATATATAAATATATAGTGCTCAACAGGGATTCTGGTTATTTTGTAAAACACCATACAGACTGTAAACAGAAATATACTGAAGATACCATCAACAAAATGTTAGAGTTTTTGATAGACGACATATTTGTTGTGTTTGGCAATATAATTTTTCAACAAATAATCGGTATACCAATGGGCATAAACTATGCACCTTTGCTGGCTGATTTGTTTCTTTATTTATGTGAATCAGAATTTTTACAGAACCTTGTCGAATCTAGAGAAAAGACTGTCGCTAGATCATTCAACTACTCAAACAGATATATAAATGACGTTCTATCTCTAAATAATCACAAATTTGGAGAATATTGTGAATGCCATCAAACCAGGGAGCTTGATATAAAAGACACGACAGATTCTCCATGTTCTTCTTGATATTTAGACTTATACCTCAAATATGACACCCACAAAAGGTACATCTGAAGCTATACGACAAATGTGATGTCTTCAATTTTTCTATTGTCAACTTTCCGTTTCTTTGCAGTAATATCCCTGCTTCTCCTGCGTATGGTGTTTATGTTTCACAGTTAATACGTTATGGTAGAGCTTATTCCCACTATTGGGACTTTCTACACGAAGCAAACTGCTTACAATTAAATTGTTGATGCAATAATGTTGCAAGCCTAGGCTAATCAAAGCCCTTAAAAAGTTTTATGGGCGTCATCACAATATTGTTGATAAGTATGTAGTCACTGTATCCAAATTTATACTGGATATATTTGACTTACCATAGTTCTGTGTTGCTTTCATTCTCAAAATTTACTTGCACGTGACGGGTGTAGCTAGCTAGACAGGAGGTGCTTACCCTTCCGGAACACCAGGCCTAACTTCTCTGATTGAAGTTCACGTGTATAACCTAATTTTGCCAGCTTTTAAATTTTTTACTTTTTTTTTTTTTTTTTTTTTTTTTTTTTTTTTTTTTTTGTGGTTGGACAAGGACTGGTATATCTGTTTTATTTTATCAGTCTTACTTTAATCTAAAATGCAACATTACGATATAACATAGGAAAAGTAGACGTTCTTTTATACCAATGGTGCCAAAACGATTAGTATATTAAATTCTAGAAATGTATGTGAAGCTTAAAATTACATTTAATCGACTAAGTCTAAAACCAATATTTTAGGTTTTATCTTGAAATTGTATCAGGACCAGTATTTGACATACTCAATATGAATTCTTTTACAAGTATATGAAATTAAATATTTCATATTACTCTGTCTATATCTATATATTCGCAATGTATTATGTATTTTGTGGTTGGTAAATCATCATATTGATGTTCTTTTTATCTCTATATATTCTTAGTGTTTAAATGGTAAGAAGCAGGAGAGTTGTGCTTGTTACAACAATATATGAAAATTTACCGGTGATGTTAATGGCAGTTAAATTAACACTCACGAAGGCAGGTCATCAAAGTTCTACTGTATATTGATATTCACGAATATTTTTTAATAATATGAAAACCTAGAGGTAAAGTTTTTTTTAAAATGTTTATTTATTAATTAAGTTTGTTTGAAAAGTATTCTTAAAAGTAGACGTGGTTGAGCGAGGAATTATGGGTTAATATTCTTTAACGTAATCCATTGTTTATGTCTCGATATAAGTATTTATTACGACATTGAACCTTTTTTTTCAAAAAATAATGAAATATAAATGCACTACATAATAAATGTAACAGATGTGCAGTATATTTAATCGCCATCGATCATTATTGTGAAACCCAAAACGACACAGTCGACCATATAACTAGATCATATACGAGGAGAAAGGTTGTAAATATCCTATTCCCCTAAGATTAAAAATTTGCCATTTATTCATTTATAAATTATTTTTATATTAATGGAATAATCCTGCTAATTAAAAACGTAAAGTATTTAACCCTGTGTGTTAAGCAACATGAGAACTTTCTATTGTGTGTTTTTCATGTGCAAGTGTGTAATTCTTAAAGAGATCTTAAACATTGATACATATAAAACATGCTACTTCGGATATACAAATACAATTCTTTTTGGTACCTTGTAATATTATAAATTTTTCAATTTTCTGAATGAAATATTCAAAAATTTATAATATGACAACTAGTTGTCATATTATAAATTTTTGAACATTTCATTCAGAAAATTCAAAAATTCATAATATGACAACCTACGTGTTCCAAGCAAATCTAATAATTGTGAAAACTAAGACTTTGAAACAAACGTGTCAATTGAAGTGGTATAATTTGTATAATTCTGTTGTTATAAACATCATAAAAATTCATGTATAGTTTATACGTATTGGCTATTTTTGAATAAAAATGTCTCTATTTGAAAACAAAATACTTCAATCTTTAATCGACTATATAAACATAATCTTTTTCTGATCTACTGAATAATAAAAAAGATATCATATAATATAATAGTATTGTTTTGTATGAAGAAATTGCTTAACCCGATACATTTCCTTAAGGGAGATCTTTTAGGTACACTTCAGAACAGGAGTTTTCTGTTTGTGTCTGTTGACGTAAACAAGCAATCAATAAGCACATTTATAGGATATAATGTGTTCTGTTATATGATTTATTATCTAAATAACAAATATATATATTATATATGATAGACAAAAATAACTAGCTATAAGGACTGCTTGCTGCATTGTCTTTTAATTAGGCTTCACGTCATTTCGGGTTGTTTTGTTACAAAACGGAATACCTTGCAGAATTGTTATCTAAAAACATAGTCTCAAAAGAAAAGTATTGACAGAGATGTTGTATTCTGGTAAATTATAGATATTTATAAAGTATCAACAGTTGATCCAATAAAGATACCATGTAGATGGTCTCTAGTTTTATATGCCGAATCAGACAGCTTCGAAATCGTAATTGCTAGAAAACATTATAGGTCTTCAAAAGTAACTATATGATAGAGTAAATCGTTTACTTTAACAACGGAACTGGGACAATACTTTATATTTTGAGTCTAATATGTAAAATATAAAGTTAATAATAAGTTCAATAATAATAATAATAATAATAATAATCTTTAGTATACTGTACAAAAGATTTGAATACGAAGTGACTTTTTACGCCTAGACTATTTCCCTTATATCAAAATGATGGGGGATGAAAATCAGATATATAGAAAAACAACTGATCTATTTTTATACTAGAATATTCCAAAATAGGGTTAAAGCCTAGGCGAAGAGAGGCGCTGTGATATGTAAATGCGCGTTTTAGCCAACTTTGGTACTAAGGCTTTATGAAAAATACCTTTAAGTTTTAATTATTTAGTAAGGAAGAAGTTTTATGGGCCAGAACTATGAATAATAATGCAAACAAAATAGCTCGAGGTGATGTGTACCTAGTCAGGCTCTATAACATGTTCAACATAACTGAAACACGTGACTTGACGCTTACTAGCCAACCTGCAGTTGAAGTAGTATTGTAAGCGAAAAAATAGTTCTGACAAACTTGTAATCTGAATATTATTAAGTTATTAAGATATTCATGAATTTAAGACGGCAATTTGAAAGTCATTCTTACCGTATTAATCTATTTTCTAATTTGACAAAAAAAAATATTTGTAAAACAATGAAAGGTTGTCGGAATTGAACAAATTTTAGTAAAAATATCTTAGTGAAGCAATGATTGTAAAACTGGAGCATTAGAGTTTTTCTGAACACCTCTGTTTAACAGCCAGCAAATAAGACAGGAATGGGATAAAATAAGTGGTAACGTAACATCTGGTCTAAAGTTTCGCTTTACGAGTCTAAATGCTTTTCCTTGTTCTCAGATTTTAATTCAAAAAGGAAAATATCCAGTTCCCTTTATAAGGTTTACATTGGATACCCCGATCATTTCGAAACTGACCGTGTCGACAAATGCATGAAAGATACCAGTAAAACCACCCAAAACCAAAATTTATATACATGTACTTAACTGTATATAAAAAACAATAAAAATCTTAGAAAATATGTTTAAATACACATTATAATGTTCAATATTGAAATAAATGAAAATTAAAATTAAAGATTGATGTTTGTAAATCTATCTTTGATAATGTTTCATTGATGTCTTTATTGTTTGTAAAATTATCCCTGATAATGTTTAATTGATTGCTACATTGTTTGATATCGGGCGGTTCCAGTGTAATATATCTGTTGTGTAAACAAGCATTTATTATTAAAAAGCCTATAATTGCATTTTCAATAAATGCAAATAGATATTGCGTAATATTTATGAATATATGGTGAAAAGTTTTTAAAATAGTCACATGTGTGTAGGACTGAATGGAATATTGATATATGTGCAATGTAGACCAAAATACCCAATACACAACTTGAAATCAAATGAAATTGATCCCTAACAAACATCAGACAGTTCTGAACAACATTACATCGAAATAATCTAAATAATCCATTACGCCTCCATCGCTCTCTACTGGATATATGAATAATTATCGTAATATTTTAAATATGTTAGTATTATTATTATTATCAATTTTTTCAAATTTATTGTTTTAATTATTTTTTTTTTTGCCCAAAGCAGTCATATAAGTATACATTATTATTTATGTGCATTCTTTAATGCAACCGTCTTGAATTGACCACATTTGGGGAGCAAGTCTATTGAAAAGTTTAAACTAAAAATTGATTGCATAAGTTTAGTTTGAAGTTCTGATTTAGGTTTTCCCCGTTTATATCGAGATCCTACAACCCTTATTTAAAAGCTGTAAAGAATGTTCGATATTTGCGCAAATCCCATTGGTTGTCCCATTAGTTGTCGTTGTACAGAAGTTATTCGACCACAACTCTGGATTTTAAAACTAATAAAACAATAAAACTGTCCTTATGCTAACAGTGATGATTGTACACAAGTTATTCGACCACAACCCTGGATTTTGAAACTAGTAAAACAATAAAACTGTCACTTTGCCTACAGTAAATTACAAAATGAATAGTTTCAGTTTTCACCTATGTACACTGACATCTCAAATGCAAATCCAGTGTACTAACTCGGACGTTAATCACCTGATGCACGTGTAGATAAACACAGTTAAAACTTCTTAATCTGTCACCAGGTGTTGAGAGTGCACTGACAAACCATTTAATATCTCTGTTGCATGTCAGGGAGATTTATGTAAAAAAAAATAAATAACCAGAACTCTCCAGTCCATAGAAAGATATATATGAGTGGATTTGAGTAGAGTTA
The DNA here is from genome assembly GCA_029721355.1 of Tegillarca granosa. Lineage (NCBI taxonomy): Eukaryota > Metazoa > Mollusca > Bivalvia > Arcoida > Arcidae > Tegillarca > Tegillarca granosa. The sequence goes on from CM056599.1 coordinate 8,521,619, forward strand.
TGGAGTTTCACAACCCTGTCAACATTCTTTCATTTATCTTAATGCGATCAGTTCAGAAATGGTGGAGAAAAACGGGTGACCGAAGAGAATATCCGACCGTCGAATAGTGAATTGAAAAAAAAAAAATATTGGCTGTCAAGAATATGATTCGACTTGAGCAGTCAGAGACGTTTTGATTCATTTTATTATTGACACAAAAAAATGAAAGGATTTTATTAATTCATTTTACTCAACTGGAACGTGCTTGGAAGGTCGTTTTTAAGGGAAACTTCAGAAACATAAGATTTTTTAGTTCTGACATCTCTTAGTATAAATTGAAAGCTTTACACAGGTGAGAATATTTGAACAGTTAACCTGGTACTCTAATTTACCTCCAATTCATTAATCGTGATAGACGCAGGAAAAATGTAGGCGTTTTACTGATAACTCTGTACAAGGTCCAATTTACTGCTAGATAAAATGAATTTTAGGTTAAAATGTAGGCCTTGACCTACAACATTTCCAGTGCAATTTTTATCTCAAAAATAGGAAATTGATTTGATAGATTAGAAATTGTCCGGATTTCCTTTCGAGTATGAATAAATGTACAAGAGGAAATTTAAACTTGGAATGCCCTCTTTCTTACATATTTATACCTGTCATCTACACTAAGCTCTGCAACCTGCTCTACATCTGTTACGTAATTAAGCATCCAATGTAAAGTACTTACACCTAAAATCATTTTAAATTCAATCATTATGTAAAATGGCATTTCATAGATTTAAATAAATCTGGGGTTACATATGGGGTTGTGAATTTCAGTAATCATTAGAAACAATCCATGATTTTGTGTTGATTTATGGAGCGGAGTTTATTCTATACGTTAAATCATGGAGTAATGATTAGGAAGTACAAATCTTTCAATGAATAATAATAATAATAATAATAATAATAATAATAATAATAATAATGATAATAATAATATCACCACCACCATCATCATCATCATCACCATCATCATCATCATCATCATCATCATCATCAATATGCATAGAGTTGTGAAAAATGTTTAATGAACCAGAACCTTAAAGAAAAATCAATCGTTATTTCCGGTTAGATTGGAGATGTTACTCTAGTTTTTCAACATGAAATCTAATGTCAGTCTTCAATATAAAAGTCATGTTATTTGAAAGAAACATAGAAAATAAAATCCGAGTTGTTTAAACGCCTTATGTCGCCATGAAGTAGAGAACCCCAGTAAAGTCAATAGCCCCACAAACTATGTTATAAATCATATTGGACAGATTTAACAAGTAAAAAGATTCAATCTGATGTTCCGGAAATTAATGTCTTCTTTCTCCCATTTCACGTATCCAAACAATATTAGGTCGTCTCACAATTGGTATTCATTACAATTTAGTGTTAACGTGTGCCATCTTTCATTTGATGCTATACAATATGAGGATCGAATGTCAGTAATAATAAAATCGTTGATGACGTTCTTTTGTTTATTCGTTACATATTGTGAGAATGATCAATAACTCACAGTGTATTTCAACAATTGAAACCTAATAATGTACAGATCCTAGTTTGAGAAAGTTTCTCAGTTCGCTTGCCGAAGGTTGGTGGTTTTCGTGGGCAATTTTAATTGTTTTATTTTTATTTACCAATTTTTTAATATTCTATTTTATTAATGAACATAACACTGGCTCTGTGTCACATCAATTAGGATTTTGATAGACTAGGTATTTTAGTGCCGTTTGTTATTTAAGGAGTAACCTGTGTTTTAACAAGTGTATTGAGTCATAACATGAAAAACGGTGTGCACACTTTTTCATAACGCGCTACGCGTTAATTTTAAACACTTAAACTGAAACATAAAACAATGTTTTGTTTTATTTTTCTTGATTTTTTTTATAAATTGAAAAAAAAATTCCTCCGCGTTGGAACTATCATCAACAAACAATTTCAGTTAATGAAATGGAAAGAGTCATTACGTCACGCCATTCACGTTTAGCGTTGCTATGGTTACGTAGTTTATTGGAGTATAACATGAAAAACAAGCACGTGCATTTACGTTGTGTTTGTGTTGCAGTATGATATAACCAAATTTAGAAATTTAATTATTTTAGGATTGAACTTTGATTGTACTGAATTTATTGGGTGATAACTTCAGTTGGTCACGCGCAAATTGAATGAATGGCGAAGCCATTCATGAAAAAATTTGCGCGTGACCAACTGAAGTTATCACCCAATAAATTCAGTACAATCAAAGTTCAATCCTTATATTTACAATCTTTTAAAATTTCTACGATAAAACACGAGGTTTCCTTAAGTAATGAATTTTATTACAAAAAAAAAAAAAAAAAAAAAAAAAAAAAAAAAAAAAAAAAAAATTCCGACATGGTCCTGGTTTTTTTGTATAAAAAAACACAAACACAGATTGATCTTTTGCATTTATCACTAAATTTTATTTAATTTCTGAAAAAATTCTAATCTAATTGATAAACTAGCGATTTCGGAAAAACAACGCAACAAAAAAACATAGCGATCAGCTGATCGCCACTGCAAGGTTTTGTTTGTAAACAATGTTGTAGTGGAACATTTTTGACAATTATTTCACAAAGAATCATATAAGTTGGTCCCTCTAATTTGGTCTCCGACTGTTTAATGGCAGCTGAATATTTATTTAGATTTTTGTCGTATTATGTCAATAAGCAATATTTGTTATAAAATTCTCAGTTCTCCTTTCATGTACTAAATGAGTTCCTCGAAAACCGTACATAGTTACTACTGAACTCGATCCAAAAGATTACAAAACGAGTAATTACATACTAGTATTTAGTTATACGAGAGTTTGTGTGTCTGTAATGTAATTAACTATCTATTCGTATGTGTACGTGTTATATGAGATAACAAGTAAATGTGTGATAATAACGAAAAATAATTACTTTTAACAATTTAGTTAAACCTGTAGTGAGTTGATGGAAATCATTTCAGTGTAAACAGAATTTGTAACTATTTACACAGTATTGTAAACTTAAATTAAAATGTTTCGAATTTCAGTTACAATATGAATTAAGAATATTCCTTTTTTAAGTCAACGCCCTTTTTTAAAAATCAGCTGTACCTTATATCTGCATCTTTAATGATTTATTGCGATGAGTCCATACAGTTAAGTTAATCGTCAAAAAATGTGCATTTGTGCATATGTCATATACTATTTTTGAAGGTATTTTTATAATTAAATTCAAAAGTGGTACATGTACCACTTATAATGTTCTGCTGAAGATTTTGCAGGTCATACGCACTTCAATTAACTCCGATGGCTAATATGAAATAAAGAGGTGTAAAATAATTTCTACGATCAAAAATAACAAATTAATGTGTCAAGTTTTCAGAACATTTTACTGCGTTCCGTACTATAATAGATTCAGGTACTGTTAGAAGTAAATAACGTTATGTGATATCATAAATGAAAAAAAAATGAATATGAAGTGAAACATTAAAACATTAGTAGATTTTATTTATCTATTTATTTATTATCTTTTTAGATTATTCCTTCATTAATTAAGAATTTTATTTACTTGATTTTTTGTTGTAACTGTCGTTACTTCATGTTGGTTTATTTATATATTATATGTTATTTTCAGGGAGGCCAGTTTATATAAAAGTCTTACTCTTGTTTATTTGTGTGATGTAAATTCTGTTTGTATGTATAATTACTTCATGAAATAAATACGGTTTAAACTATGAAGTGAAACGAACCGAAATACTACATTATTCAATATTAAAACAGACAAATGTAACTTTTTGTAACTTATTTAGTTGTCGGTTATTTTAGATATATGTTAAGACAGTACTTTGAAAAACTCATATTACATTGAAAATTTCATTTTATTTATTTTAAAGCAGATAATATTCAGCAAAGATAAAAATCATCACCATAAGATATAAAAGATAAAACAAATATTGTAAAGGATGATAGTAACATTAAGTATGACATGAAAAAAAGGAAAGTCTTTATCTATCATATCCACAGTCATGACCACAATATCCTCTCCTGTTTATTTTATATATGAAGTCATCGTGGGGGATTGACAAAACCTGGATCAAGAAATCCTGGGTCACTTATCTTTATTATAATATCCATCGGGTGAATGTGCTAAGAATAAAATGTCGTTAATTATTTATTTCAGTTGGCAAAGTGTAAAATGTGGACTGGATTGGACTCTTGGATTGGATTGGACTCTTGGACTGGACTTATGACTTGGACTCCTGGACTGGATTGGACTCTTGGATTGGACTCATGGATTGGACTCATGGACTAGACTTAAAAAATGGACTTATGAATTTTTTCATAATTTTGAAATGAAAACTTATAATATCAAACACTACAAATCTTTAACATATATCTGAATTGATGATTCCCCTATAAAAACAGGAAAAAAATACTGCTATGGTAATTCTTTATTGCTTGTTTTATCTGGAAAATATCACACGTCAAAGTTCGCATATTTTTCTCTTTAAAGCTGTAGTATTTGTTTTACAAGCTCTTAAATGCTTCAAATGAAACGATGACAGATTGTTGGTCTCATCTGCAGAAACTTTAGAATTACAGTATCTGATACTAAGTAAGATAAAAGTACTATGTTGATTTAAGAATAACATTAACTAGGATATATATAATGATGCAGTATCAATTTAAAGTGTATTGTGACAAAATAGATATTACAATTATTTAGTTACTTTAAACACAATTAAAATAAATGAAACACACACACACACACACACACACACACACACACACACACACACACACTATTTAAAATCAATTCAAATATATGATCGATGTACTATATAAAACAATACTTTTATAACTGTATAACAAATAGGTATTATAATATGAAATGAAGTAGTAATGATCATACATGCAAACAGTTATCATCCTATTATTGCAATGGAGAGAAAAAGTGAAGAATTTAAACACAATGAATGACAGAAAAAACATATTATTTTGGGCCGGTATTTCTTTTATATTTGATTCTTATAACCTAGACTGTTACTTCATAAACTAAGTGATCCACACAGAACTTAAAAAGATTTTTTTAATAATAAAATTTTTTTCCTTAAGATGAAAATTGGCATAGTTCAATGATAAATGTATTTATGAGTTTAATCAGTAAATTTGTCCCGTTTAAAAAGTAAAGTGTCACCTATTTGATTCATTGTATATACATTATCATGTAAAAAATTCAAGAAAAAATCTTATAGACCTAAAAGACAAAATTTGAATGTCAATTTTAATTACCAGATCAGATAAGTTTATTAGAAAAATACTTTTCTACAACTGTTGTTTACAGTTACTCCTGATATAATCTGATATAATCTTCATAGTCTAAAGTGAAAAATGCCACAAAGTCACGATCTATCATCACCTTCAACTTTTCAAACTAACATGTGTGACTTGTCAAATGTCACAAACTCTCTTCAGAAAATGAAACGAAAAACATTAACTTGATAAGAGACAACTGATAACCACCCCTTTAGAAATTAAGTAACAAATACGTTATAATAAAGATAGAGTTAAAATTCTGCAGTAATATTATAAAAATTAATAACAAACCAATCACATCTGTATTTGTGATTAAACATATATATTGAACAAAATATACAAATTAATATTAAGTTTAAAACATTACTAAAATGTCAATTCAAGAGACCAGTCCATGAGTCAAAAGTCCAAAAAACCAATCCAAGAGACTAGTCCATGAGTCCAGTCCAACAGTCCAATCCAAGAGTCCAGTCCAAGAGTCCAATCCAATCCAAGAGTCCAGTCCAATCCAATCCACATTTTACACCAAGAATCCAATCCAATCCAAGAGTCCAGTCCAATCCAAGAGTCCAATCCAGTCCACATTTTACACTTTGCCATTTCAGTTCAGACAAATAGTAGAACAGAGTAGAGTCATGACGTGACGGTCAAAGTTCTAAATAAATTATATGTATCTGTAGTTAACACCTGTTTAATAAGTCACAGATAATATATCAAGATTATTCCACGGTTAGGGCGTGTTTAAAATCTGGCGTGTCCAGTTATCTGTAACCGACCAATGGTTATGAATTTGTCTTATTTTACCTTCATGGTTGACAGTAACAACTTAATTTTTTAATCAATAAAAAAAGAAAAGAAAAGAAAGAAAGAATCTTATAACACAAATGTTTGAATAATTTTCTAATCACACCAAGCGTTTAGTATATATTTATACGTCAATGGCTAAATATTAAGCCTTTCTATTTAATGCCTGATTCGAGTAGCCAATCTATAGAATGTCTAAAGTTCTATAGCCATTTTATTGAAAGCCTGAAAAAAGTGTCAAATTATAGGGGATTGCTTAATGGCATAAGGGCATTCTCTATAATAATTATGTCAAATTATAGGGATTTCAGTTTAAATTGTGTGTTACAAGGTGATTTCTGAATAGTGCTCTGAAGGATTAAACATATTGATGAACTGAAGTAATTATCCGGCGAATTCCAGTTTCAAGTAGACTTTCAACATAAAAACTGCCTTTTTAAAATATAATTCCTTCTAAAAACATTGTAAGTCGAATACACAAAAAAATAAAAATTATAAAGTTTTTCAACATTATTTTTTAAAACCAGGCCATACAACGATGTCATGCTATGTCTTGAAGTATGCCATGCTGCGTAATATTCGTTGTATACATAACTCTTGATTATCATATCACCTTATTTAAGGAGCGTCTTTACTAGTTCAGAATTCGTGACACGTGCGTGATGATATATTGATCAATAAACCACAAACTTGAACGAGGACGTAATAGACCGCAAATCAGAAAAACCCAAACTTAAAAAATTGTAAGTGTTATCAAGTTACCTAGAAACACAGCAATTCTAGATAAAAATAGACTTATCATAAGAGGATGACAGGGCAATTTGTTTATCTTCTTCTAAAATCTACATTTAAACAAACTGAAAGTAAATACATTAAACATTATATTTATTCAATGGAAGATTTAACATTGTTTCGTCATAACGAGAGATTTATTACATTTTTTCAAAAAATATATATACTAATAAAAGTTTTTAAATGTAAATAAGTACAAAACTTAAAGTTTAAGATAACGTAGAATTTTAATTAAAAGATAACTGCATTAACCATAGCCATATGAAAGAGAGAGAGAGAGAGAGAGAGAGAGAGAGAGAGAGAGAGAGAGAGAGAGAGATTGTAAGTGCCATATTTTTAAGTAAAAAGAACAACTAAATCGTACAAACGATTTTTAGATTACACTAACAATTTCCTCAATCTTTAAACGGCTTTTTAAATCGTACAAAGAATTGTACGATTTTTTAAATTGTTAATAGTTCGTACGATTTATTATTTTTTACTCATAAAATGGCACCAACAAGCTTTTTTGGAGAGAGATTGAGAGAGAGATTTAACATGGCTTGTGATTAAGATGGATGTCACGTTAACATGCTTCATGTCATCCTACAATAATTTACTTGGGTTGTGTGATGACACTTCTAATGACATTAATGTCTTATCCTAATTAACAATTCACCACTTTATACGATCATACTACATTAGTTTTTTACACTCCTGTGAAGTCAGAGGTCAAGTATTCTTCACGTCAAAATATGTGAAATTTTACACGTTTGTTTATGTTTTCATTGTGGCGATTGTCGTGTTTTATGATGCTATGTGCTACTAATGAAGTTTTATGAAATAAATTATTCAAAGAAAGCGCTGGATTTTATTTCATGAAAAATTAAAAAGTATCAAATGCCGTTGACAATAATCATAACTCATAACTGATTATCAGGGTCGATTTTCATATGTAAACATATGACATGATAAAGTAAAAAAAACGATCTGTATATCTTTCTGTTTCAAAAATTCTTCTAATTCTCAAAATAATAATAATAATAATAATTATGATTATAATAATAATTATAATAATTTTTGATTAATAAATAAATAAAATTAAAATTAAAGATTAAAAAAAATTAATATAAACCCCGAAAACTTATGGAGGACGCACACAAATAATTTGAAGATTGGCCAAACTTAAAAAGATGTAGTTATGTGGTGTTTAATGCCCCAGCCAAGATTCTGTCACTTTTATCAAAACGATCATTTCTGAGAGGTGAATTAAACCCGTGTACACCGACCTTTAGCAAGCAAATTGACAAATTTTCTTATATCTTATTCCCGACTGGGATTTGAACCTAGGCGTTGAAATGCAATGTGGGTTTTTTGTTGGTTATATATATATATATATATATATATATATATATATATATATATATATATATTTACTGAATTAATCGCAAAGTGTGCTTGAATACATTGAATTGTAATTTTCGATACAAACGCATTGTAAATCCAAGCAAGGCGTTAATGACTTTCAGACACTTAGTGAATTTAAACTGATCAGCTATTTTATACAGATGAATAAAATAAGTCAAAACTGAAAATCGTTACAGGTACTCTTTAAATATATTTAAAACCGATTCACCATTGTTGAAACGCTTGTTAATAATGTTTGCTATTATATGTTTCCCACAACACTTTCCAAAGATTGCAGCCAGTCTAGATCTATCAACCACCATAAGGTTTCTAAACATTTTTCATGCAGTTCGGTTACATCGTCTTTTAAGTTATGTGTAAGTCAGAAGTCCATGAATTAATTCATGGACTTCTGGTAATGTGTATATTAAATTTCATTGCGTCATCTCATACTTATGTGATAACGTTAATGAGTGGCGATAAAGAATAATTTAAAATATAATTTAAATAACCCGTCAGAATCACACATAACTTTAAAATGAAATAAAATAAATGAATAATGGAAATATACCAATATGAGATCATATATATGTCCTAACCATTGATGTCCACAATAGTTAATATTTTTAAAGAAACCGTTAATGTTTAATTTACAAACTTAAGTTATATATAAGTTAAGGCGGAAATATTTCGGTAAAATTAACTGCTTAATATTTATATCCGACCTGTTTATGCATGATAAAAATAATCTTAAAAAGTTTTGATGTAATTTGGTTGCTATAATGGGACTTATTAATTTCTGACAATATTTTTTTTCCAAATATCAGTATTTTCAAAAAGTTAATAATATTGCAATAATGAGAATATTTAGAATAATTTAAAAGAAGTTAGGTACTGGCTTTCTCTATTTTCTCTCTGTACCCCGGTTTTCTCCATAGTCCAAAAACTCTTCTTCTTTACAGTAGCATCAAAACTTCAGGATACTGAAGATTACTTGATAAAACTGACTCGAATAAAGGTACAGAATCTTCACTGTGTTGTAAAACTTTATTTCTCTACGCCTTTTCTAGATTTTGATGTCAACTGAATTTAACTAAAGAGAGATAACTCTGTCAAGACAAATAAAAATATAATAAAGTCGATCCTTGTAAATTAAGTTAATTGGTAAAATTGTCTGAATAGCATTCCATATGACGATAATGATCATGGTTAGGGATTTTGGGAAGGGGGTTTTGAGACAATATTTTCCGGTTTTCAAAAGTTATAACTGTATATTAGTGTACGCATGTGTCGTAATAATTGGTATTGTTATGACAAAAAAGTCTGACAGATTTTTTTCCATTTTCTATCCAGTAATAAGTACCCAGTTTTAAAATCTATATAAATGAAGTAAGAAAAAAGTGTTTTGGTTTTGTATTTATTAACCAATGAGCTCTCATTGTCATCGCCGCTGTCCGCTACTTGAAGTTTCTATAATCATGTGCAAAGTAATGAACTATTGTTTATCAATTTTGAAATATGTAGAAATTAAATACATGTTTAAGACCAGAATAATAAAAAAATATATATAATAAAATCGCAAAAAGAATACCTTTTAATGCTTATATATTTTAATTAGAGACAATTTTTGTCAATATTAATTCTTCTATGTGTATGATGACCAGACATTTATTCACCTTACAACTTGAGGACCAAAAAACATACTCACATATTATAAAAGATACATAAGGTAGCTAATTAACACTGATAGTTTGAGTCCAAGTGAAATGGAAAAGTTATGCTAAATATGTAAATCATAAACTATATACCTCAAACTGTAAATTATATCTGTTAATTCTGTTCCAGACTGAGTTCGCACAATTAATTAGAAATAAAACCGTGTGGCGATTCAAGGTATGGAACATGTCCATACAAACAAACTGGGAAATTTAAAATCGTTAAAAAGGAAAACAGTAAAACTAAATTGTGATTTCACTTGCAAAAGTATAAATCTCCTTTATGGTATCACAACACGTACTTGTAATGGTTGCGTGAAACCTATATTGGTAAAAAAGAAAATAATCTGTGTAAGGGAATATGTGTCCATAGACAACAGATCAGAGACCCAAGAACACGTCAATTACCGTTAAGTGGAACGTTTAGAAAAATGCAGCAACGAACAGTTTAAATTCTTTCCCTTCTGTAAATGTATTGAAGAAGATTCCATTTATCGATTGTCAAAATAACATTGCATTTCCTTTTTTAATCACAAATTAAATAGACAATAAATTAATTCTTTTGACAATGATTACCTCTTTTGAAGTTTCTATGACGTCAAAATTGCATTACTATGTAATTGCATTTGCCTGATGATTGCCAAATCAAATTTTGATAAAAGGAAATCTTTAGTTTTTTAAACAGTAATACCCCTTACTAAATTAAAACTTCATATAAATCAATAGAGTAATAGAGTTTATTTGAAAAAAAAGAAATTTGTAGCATGTATAGGGTGTTCATTGTTTCTCTTTTTATTCAAGCGATATTCAAAATGAATACTCAAATCACGATATCATATGTTGTAAATATGTATATAGACAAACAGTTATCGGCTGATAGTAGTTTAACACATGAAAGCCAAAAAGATGCCCTGTTCGGTAGATTTTAAGACTCTGCACCGGACATTAGGACAAAAAACAAGCTATGGAATGATGTGCTTTTGGCGTTACAACTGTCTGCTTAAAACGTTTGGTGTCAAAATTGTATAATTGTTTGTATAAAAAATTAATTGTATAAAAATTCTAAATACTGCACATGGCAAAGTGTACGATAAAATATAAATGAATACCTTGATATTTATAGCCACATAAATCTGCATTCTTTATTGGACTCATATATTTATATATAAGATATTAAAACTTTTTAAAAAATATTCATCAATCCATCTAGTCTTTTTGTTGATTTTGTCTAACTGGCACACCTAAATGACGTGTTACAATTAAAGAGAGATAACTCCTTCAAGGTCTAAGCAGGAAACGGACAAAATATCCATACGAGTTAAAAAAAAAAAAGGCGGTAACAGTGTCCTTAATTAAGTCACGTGTCATTTTATCTCGGAAAAATGTATCTGATAGACGACATATTATTATTTTACCATTTTTTATAATTTTTCTGCTCTACTAAATTGAAGTCAACGAGGTAAGTGCATATGAAAATATAAACACAGGGAATTGGGGTCAGGAATTAATTTTTTTTTAAATATTTAGTTGTTTTTAATCACATTACTTGGAAAAATGAGCACAAAACTCGATTATTAAAAATATCCATCGGCTGTATATAATATACTGAAACATAGGGCCCTAGGGTACTTTGCGACAGACTCAGAGACAGGTTCGTTGGAAATCACCATTTATATTAATATTTAAAAACACTGACTACCTTGTTCAACTTTCATCGTCTTCCAATTAAGAAAAAAAAAAAAAACAACAACTACTCTGCTCCATAAAAATTCCCCACACAGTGTTGCCGGTTATTTATTTTCTTGCACCTCAAACAATGTTTTTGCTACATAAAGTCTTTGAGACCGCCCGTTTTAAAGTTGAAATGAGGAATTGTGAATGTGTAACGTCATGTGAAAAGGTAATATTCTTCCAATGTAGAAAAAATTGGCACAATGTTATGACTTAAAAATCGAAGAAAGTTTTTTTTTTAAAAAAAAAAAAAAAAAAAAAAAAAGCAAATGTAAAAATTACTTAAAACGGGGAAAACACATTTATTCTTGGATTATAGAGAATGTTGAAAAATGTGACATTGTTGAAAATGAAAAAAATTCATTCCAATAGCAGTAATTAGGAACGCATGTATAATCAAGACAGTTTTTAAAAATTAAGTTATGTTGTAATTAAAACAGGCTGTTGTTCAGATGACTGAACAAAGAGGAGGTAGTGATTTTATGGAATTACATCGAAAAAAGAAAATTCAATTTTAAAGTACATGTATTCAAATTAAAGATACAAATTCTTAACAAGATTATTTTAGATATAGAAGACAATTGACAGTGTAAAAATGGTTATTCAAATGGTCATATTATGAATAGGAACAAAATTTTAAGTAAAAAAAAGTATCTAACTCAAGTAGAAAATGGTCTCTTTTTCTACAAGATAAAGAAATTGATCTATAATATACTGGTTTTGTTAAATATTATACTAAGCGTGCTGTTTTTTAGACTGTTAAAGTGGTGTTATTATGTATAGAAAATAGAATCCAAAAATTAAAATTACGTTTTAGAACATGTTTTGAAAAAAGTAGATGAAAAAGTCTCAATATCGTTATCGTTCACGAAACTGTCCTTTTGTTTTGTGATCCTAAACGTCTAATTATCATTAAAGTGCATGTTCACAACTTCAACGGTATAAAATTCTGTGCAAAAACAGAATAAGTTTAGTAAAGAAATGCATTATTGGAAAGAAAATGAAGCTAAAGTAAAAAGAAAAAACACAATAATGTTTGTCTTTAAAATGGAAATTTCCATTGTTATTAAAATAATTAGAAATTATTGTCAAAATTTTCAGCTGTCTTAATTTTTGAAATTAATTAAAGACAAACGTTTGTTCCCTTATGCAAAGCATTCCTTAGCTGGATTACGATAGATTAATTTTCCACTGATTTGATTATCTTTTTTTTATCTATCAACTTTATCATCCCAAGTGTTACTGATGAGGAATGAATTTCCGAAATGTGCAAATATGGCACAGCAAAATTAAATAGGTATTTTTGTTAAATATTTACTATCTCTGGGCCGGTACCGCTGCTGGTGGAGTAAAACTAACCGGGGGTATTCATTATTCAATAGGCAGTACTTTGTGTTGTTAGAAACTGTATTTAGATACATATAATTTTGGACTTTTGGATAAATTTATTTTCAAATGATTTTATTATCTTTTTAACCATCAATTATTTCGGTCCCTAGTGTCATGAGGAATGAATTTCCGACATGTGCACATATGACACAACATAATTAAACAGGTATTTATTGTTAAATACTAGTATTTACAGGCTACCGCTGCTGCTGGAGTGAAACTCCCCAAGGGTATCCATAACTTAGTAGGCAGTACTTAGAGCTTTCAGAAAATGTACCTTGTCAAAATTTTCAGCCGTCTTAATTTCTGAAATTTATTTAAAACTAAGGTTTTTTCCTCATGCAAAGCTTTCCTTAGCTGGATTTGGATACATAGAATTTTGGAATTTTGAATCCATTAATTTTCAAATGATTTAATTATCATTGTCTTTTTTATCTTTCAACCTATTCGGTCCCCAGTATTACTGACGAGGAATGAATTTCCGAAATGTGCACATATGGCACATCAAAATTAAACAGGTATTTTTCTGTTAAAAACATTCTGAAAATCTAAACATTGTTGAAAATGTTATAGATACGTTTCATATAAAGTTTATTTATAAGATATTTCAACAAATCCTTTTCCTTTACACCATAAGCTTTCTCAGGATCATATGAGATAATAAGTAACCATTTAGCAGATGATGTTCTGATTAATTTGATGAAGCAGTATAAACAAAGTTCTAGTGATAATGGGTCAGAGCTTGATGTTACAATTCAGCTATTAAATATATGCACATCCACAAAAAAAATTGAGATTGTAAATATATAATACAAATACCAGTTAAATTTTGATGTGTCAGATGTGCTTATTTCGGAAATTCATTCCTCATCAGTGACACTAAGACCGAAAAGTTTGATAAATAAAAAACATAAGCCAAACAGTTGAAAATAATGAGTCTAAAGTTCCAATATTGTATAAATTCAAATCCAGCTAAGGAATGCTTTACATGTGGGAACAAACCTTAGTTTTAAATAAATTTCAAACCAATAACGGATGCAACAAATGGCAGACTTTGTGGTGATTAACCATGTCAGTAAGTTAAAAATCGTTTGTTCTCAAGGTATTCGTTTTTTTACTTCTGTATATCAGAGTAAAACAATACATTTACACGAGGTGCTTACCCTCCGGAGCACACGGCCTCACTTCCTTGACGGGAGTTCACTTGTATAACTAATTTTGCCAGCTTTCAAAGTTTTTACTTTGTTTTTGGGATTGTGATCTGGACAAGGACTGGTATGTTTTATTTTCATTACATTTAAAGTCTATGATGTTTATTCTATGCATGTGAAACAGGACAACACAATACACCACACAAACACTACCACGTCTGTTGTTCATGTCACAAAGTACATGAAAAATTGTATATCAGTAGAAAGTATAGGCAATATATCATCATCTCTGTTACCAAATAAAACACAAATGATTGCTTTCAGAACCAGCATATTCATCATCATTTTAAGTTCCTCCACTACAACCATTTTTATCAACATTCAAATCTTTTTTGTTTCGTCTTGGATCATCTTAATTTTTTTAGTCTAAAACTAAGGTTTATTCTCTCATCCAAAGCATTCCTTAGCTGGATTATGATTCATACAATTTTAGAAAAGATTCATCAATTATCAACCCTTTTTTATCTATTTAACTTTTCGGGCCATATTGTCACTGATGAGGAATGATTTTTTAAAACTTGCTTTGGGATTTTGATTTGAAATATGTTTTTATAACCAAAAAAACAGAGTATTTATTTTAAAATTTTAATGAAAAGGGTTATCGAGGGTTTTGTTATTCGTTTCTTACTTGTTCATTAGCCCGTGTATCTACTGACTGTGGCATGTGCACGATATTATCGATATATTTAAATTAGTACATAAACATTTAACGTATTTATGGCATCAAAGTTAATGTGGCCACTGAATATATCATATTTCAAAATTAAATACAATACTCAAGAATAAACAAGAATTCCACGAAATTAAATGTCTCGCCTGGTTAGTTGTTGACCTTTACATAAACTTTCACATTTTGACACGCCGCCGCCGACACAAAAAAGTAACACCCAAGTCTGCCTTATGGCGATGCCTAGGCTCGACAAAAATCACATATATTCCGAGTTTGAAAGCCTATGTTTTTTTCTCAGTGAATAGCTACATCCTTTATTTGCAAAATATGGGCCATAGAAAAATGATGACAAGTTTCACGGAGTCACTGTACCAACAACTGATCGGTGATTATTGTACTTCAAGGAAAATAACTGGTAGACCCCAGACATCACAGGTACCAGTGTCATCAAGATTGTCAGATCTGTTTATTTATTTCATTCCAGGTATGGATTTATTTTGATCACTGTCCAACAAAAGAATGAAATATTCAAACAACAATATCAATTGAATCTTAATCTTGTAAACTGTATTCCGCTAGCTATCAATTTCATAATACTTTCATTTATGTTCACATGCATTGTATTTTGCATTTTCAGATGGAAAAAGGAAAATTTGCAAAATTTGAAAGGTAAAGTACGGAAATGGTGCCCGGGCAGGCTTTATGAAGTGGGGCTATGTGTTGGAGATTGTTTTGAAAAGTTCCAGATGATGAAGATGGTGAATGAGCCGTAAATATTTTAAATGTGTGGTTTGGTTATACTATTAACATTTATCAGAGGTTAATGGTACTTTGATGATCCGATTAATGTAGGTGTGATACATTAGGTTTTCAGCACGAGTTATGATGTCAATCATAATATTATGTTATGAATGCAATTTCCAATATAAAAAATGAAGACATTAAACGTGTATTTATTACTGTTTGTAAATACTGATAACCGTGACTGATATTTGTTAAATCTTTTTGTCAATTAAAGGAGTCTTTTTAAATCATTAGAAAGAGTATAGACACTTGTATAATATAAAGATACATGTTGACTTTTCATTGAAAGGAAACCAAATAACACAGAATAATGTACATTATATTAAAAAACGTTTCAAAATTCTAAAATAAATACCTGACTCCAAGTACCTGTGTAGTAAAAGGTAAAATAATTTAATTGATTTATTATTATAATGTACACGTTTCTTTTCTTCAATAGACCTAGATAAAGCGTAAGAAATACGCCTGCTCCTTTATTCTCTGAAGTATGTGCAGGGTCGAGATGCCAACTCTCCAATTATAGTACTGTATAATGTTCACCTTAGTCATGTTTTGTTGCATATTTTCAATGAGCATTATACTCATACCATTCACATTTTGCAGCCCATGGATGTTGGATGCTTTTGCCATTTTGAAACAATATACCAGCAAGAGGCGGTCGAAATGTTACCAGGTACGATGTATCTTCTTTGACATGTAAAGTGTGTGAACATACACCGAGTCCATCTTATGTGCTGGCTACCTTCCCTTAATCGGGCATATTTCCATTTGAGTGTACACTTCCATCTCTTGTTTTTCTGGGACAAAATCTAGAGAAAGATCATGCATCTGTATCTAGTCAAGGAAGTGCAGAATGATGGGGATTAAGTAAAGATATACTAGTATCTGTACAAGGACTGTTAGAACAACAGAGTTTTTTTTTACAAACTTGGAGGTGCGGTACTCGATTCATTTGTAATTTCAAAGAAGTCTAGGAGAAGTATAAGTAATATCATTTGAAGGAAAACAATTACTGGAGATGACACATTTGAAAAAGTGAAAAAATATACAGAAACAAACCAGAGAAATAAATCAAAGTCATCTAAAAACTGTGCTAAAAAGTTTATCATGTGACCAAAATTTAAGTGTTAATATATAAATGTAAATGTATAACAAAAATAACTGTTAGATTTTGATGTACCATATGTGTACATTTCGGAAAATTATTCCTCATTGGTGACACTATGGCCCGAAAAGTTTGATACATAAAAAACATAGCCAAACTGTTGAAAATTACTGATTCTAAAGTTCCAAAATTATATGAATCCAAATGCAGCTAAGAGATGCTTTGCATGAGGGAACAAACTATTGTTAAATGTTTTACCAAAAAAAAACCCCCCAAAAACAGGTGTTAGAAACAAATGAAAATGACAATCAAGTTAGGGCCATCTGGAATTAATAATGACAGTATTGATTAAGATGAAGTTGACACAATTCCTGATTCAGAAAAGTGTTGTAATTGTAATAAATTTAAGCCTGAACCATTGAAGGATAAGTCATATGTTCAATTAATAATCTGGGCAATGTGCAGCAAATGTACTCATTGAAGTTTCTGTGTGCCCATAATTGTCATAAGAAGATAATTATGAGCTAGTCTGTCCACATTGCTGACAGTCTGCACAATGGCCGCATGGCCCTATGTATACTAAAAACTTCAACAATGTATGTCCACATTGCAAATAAAAATACTGTCAAAGTCCTTAATAATGTTTAATAAAATCATGTCCATTATCTTTCTATTGTTAACATTTAGATCTATATTTATGTTAATGTTATTTTACTTTTAACAGTTAAAATTCATTATTAAGGACTAAATTAAGTTTTGAAATCACTAGACGAAATAAAAGATGTGAAAATATATAACGAATACCTGCTAAATTTTGATGTGCATATATGCACATTTCGGAAAATCATTCCTCATCAAGTGATGGATGTTTGAAAGCATTGTATGGATAAGTTTAATAAAGCTAGAGCTGACTTCGTCTCAACGTTATGGAAGTTCGGTATAACACTTGTGTATCTCTAACCAATATTTTATGACATACCCTCGTCGGTCCACGATTCGCGATGTTTACAGACAAATGAGTTAATAAACAAGGAAACCCAATTATGAATAATTGATGCATTCCTACCTGAGCAATCGGCAAAAACCTTTATATATCTACAAATTAAACTTTATTTACATTTATATAGAATTAAATTTCGGCCACCAAAACTATGGACCCAAAATCATCGGCCATTTGGTAAACTGTCCTTGATTCGCGGATGTGACGTCATATGATAATTCTGCATCATTCTCTAGGCCAAGTAAATCATATTATCAGTTTCTAATACTATAATTTTTTTTCAGGTTTTTAAGCTTTTTCTAATAAAATTGCATAAATAAATTTAACTAACAATTAACTAAGTAAACAAATAATAAACTAGTAGGCGGGATAATTCTATTCTTCACTCTGTCGACAACAGGGACTCCTTATAACTCTTGCATCTGTGCAATAAATTAGATGGGTCCAGTGTTTACATGGTGTGCCATTTACAATGCCATCACATTGTGCCAATTTCGTGAAAATATGGGACAAATGATTGGATACCTCCCTAGGTGTGAATAAACCGCACACAACACTTTTCATCATCATTTATATCATCATCACTCTCATCTGTAGTGTCAGTTGCCAAATTAATTTGAGATGGCTCTGGTTGTGGTTCTGGTGTACATGTATACATGTAGTTATGTTTGATAGCCGTGCTTTGTTTGTTTCCTTGTTTTTGTGATATAGTGTTTTTGTTTGCTTTTGAGTTTATCTTGGTTTGTTTTGTTTTACTCTTCCCCTTTTCACTCTCATATTTAGTCAAAGCATCGTAAACATCATCATTTTTGTGATTTTTCCCCCCTGAAACTACCCTGTGCAGTTTTTTTTTTTTTTTTTTTTTTTTTTTTTTTTTTTTTTTTATTTCATTTCTGTTTTCATTTTAATTAAATTTTGCTCCCTTTCTTGAAATAAGGTGATATCATCTGCAACTCTCTTCCTGCTGACATGAACTGGAATCTCATCATCAGAGACACTATTCCCACCTACAACAGTTGTAAAGTATATTAATGTATATATAATGAATGGGTTAGATTTCATTGTACACAATAACATATGCATACACATGTATAATGGCACAGTAATGCTACAGGGAATTAAAATATATTCTTTATAATAACTGATCGTTTTGTACATTATTGTGATGATAGTTATTTTGATACTTAAGTTGATTTTTAAATTATTTTTTAATTTTGTTTTATAATTACTGCTATATTTTTTATGAATTAAGTTTTTGTATTTTTTTAATTAAAAAGTTTTTTTTTTTTTATTTTAGGTGTATGTAAAAAAGGTTATAATAATACCCTCAACTGTAGCATCATTATTATTGCTAACATTCTCACATTCAGCTCCTGTATGGTCAGTGCTCCTGAAAACCTCTGCTGGAATCATTTGGTTTTTGCAAATTGTCACTATTTAAAGCCTTTGAATAGACATGCAAACTTTCTAACAAATATTGTATCTTGTAATCTGGACTGTTGTTTCTCTCATAACCTGGTGACATTTGAAGTTGTACATCCTTTCAAATGGCCCATAACTTGAAACATCCAATGGTCGAGCAAATGACTAGTATGTGCAGGAAGAATAAATAAAACAATGTTTAATGATCAAGCCCAATCCACAAGACTCACAGATAAGTGTGATCCATGTCCATCCATGATACGCATAATTTACCCCTTTTCACTCTCATATTTAGTCAAAGCATCGTAAACATCATTATTTTTGTGATTTTTTTCCCTGAAACTACCCTGTGCAGTTTTTTTTTCATTTCTGTTTTCATTTTAATTAAATTTTGCTCCCTTTCTTGAAATAAGGTGGTATCATCTGCAACTCTCTTCCTGCTGACATGAACTGGAATCTCATCTTCAGAGACACTATTCCCACCTACAACAGTTGTAAAGTATATTAATGTATATATAATGAATGAGATTTCAATGTACACAATAACATATGCATACACATGTATAATGGCACAGTAATGCTACAGGGAATTAAAAATATATTCTTTATAATAACTGTTCGTTTTGTACATTATTGTGATGATAGTTATTTTGATACTTAAGTTGATTTTTAAATTGTTTTTTAATTTTGATTTATAATTACTGCTATATTTTATATGAATTAATTTTTTGTATTTTTTTAATTAAAAAGTTTTTTTTATTATTTTAGGTGTATGTAAAAAAGGTTATAATAATACCCTCAACTGTAGCATCATTATTATTGCTAACATTGTCACATTCAGCTCCTGGATGGTCAGTGCTCCTGAAAACCTCTGCTGGAATCATTTGTTTTTTGCAAATTGTCACTATTGCCTTTGAATAGACATGCAAACTTTCTAACAAATATTGTATCTTGTAATCTGGACTGTTGTTTCTCTCATAACTTGGTGACATTTGAATTTGTACATCCTTTCAAATGGCCCAAAACATGAAAATAAAACAATGTTTAATGATCTAGCCCAATCCACAAGACTAACAGATAAGTGTGATCCATATCCATCCATGATAAGCATAATCTTTTCACCATTACGGCCAGGTGCATACTTTAAAAAATGTGTCTGAAGGTATGTACGGAAACCCTTACTGTTTGACCAACCAGTCTCACTTACAGTTCCAGATGTGCAAGGAGAAGCCCCTTCCAATAAGTCGGAATTTATTCTTTTGTCAGGGAATACATAATAAGCTGGTATTGCTACTCCACTGACACTGCCACATCCAAGGAGGGTAACAGTCTTCCCTTTACCAGATGTAACTGCAGGAGGACAATAACCTGCACTGGCCATAACATGAGGAGGTTTGTGATCAACAGACATGCCTTTCTCGTCAATATTAAATATAAGATGGGGTTTGTCTATAAGCCCATGTCTCTTTAATGACTGCTCAAACTTATCAAAATATTCCATCACAATGATTTTCTTTATCATTTTGGCCCTTGTGTATTCCAATGCCCTTGGTGAGAATTTCTGGATATCTGGCCAGCGTGCCCTAAAGCCCCTCATCCATTTCATAGTGAGCGATTTATCTGCTGTACGCTCGCCAAGTTGAATAGCAAATTCTGTGGCAATGTCTGTACATTCCTGCAAAGTATAATCACATCCATAGGCTGCCATGGTCTCAAAATGTTTCAATAACTTTGCTTATCCATATTGCGAAAACAATGGAACCTTCCCCATAACAGTGGTCTCTGGATCAATCTTTCCGAGAACTCTATCTCTTGGTGTAATCTCAGGAACCATATATATCTTGAATGCCTTTAACCCAGATATACCATACTTTTCGACAGATTTGTAGGCATTTGTCAATCTTGTTGGGGGATATTGCCGATATTTGTGCCTATTTGCCACTGGATTTATCTAAAAATAGAACCAGGAAATACACTCTGAAAATAAAAAGCAGGAAACATAAACTCACAAAAAAGTAAAAACTATACAAGTTTGGCCCTACTATAGGTAGTGTTTAGTCACGTGACCACCATTGACGAAATGTAAACAAAGCAGACGGACAAAAGTTGGACTGAATTTTTTTATTTATATATATATTTTTGGGGTGTAAAAGCCAAGTAAAACTTGGGAATAGTGATACAGGTAAGTTATGACATAAAAAATAACTATGCAATACTCACCTGCTTGAACCGCATTCTTTTTACTCCCAGTACAAATTTACGCTTCAACTAGACGTAGTAAATTTTTTCTCACGCTCTGGCATGCGCAATGACAATTCTCGGGTGTGATATTCAATGAATAAAAATGGCCGCGAATCAAGGACAATCGCGATTTTAGGACCGACGACGATAGGCTCTTTTTGATCTGATGATCTGTTTTATGCTCAAATATTTTTATATTCATTTCTTATCTTTAGCTTTATGGATTATCCATGGTTTAATTAGTGCAGTTTTCAAATTCTGAATTATTGAATTAAGGAAAATGCTTGCTCCTTTTTTTAAAAAAAATAAATGTCATTCTCACTTAAGTATTTGCGCGTTAACCAATATTGTAAAAGTTTAACTAAGCGTCCGTTTCTATCCTCTGCCAGTCGTTGTTTGCATAAGTAGCAACCACCAAGAAAATTTTTTGTTGAAAAAAATGTTATATTTTATTTATTAAATTAAAAATACATGTTTTACTCATAACAAAACAGTTGGAATTTTTGTTCAAAAATAACAAACAAAATTAATAGTCACCTCCCCTGCAAATAATATTCAAAAAACATGTTCCCAGGTTATAATTTTTAAAATAGTACATCTCAGACCAAACAACATTCACCACAATTTTTCAGTACTAATAAAGTCTTTAAAAAATAAAAGTAAAGATTATATGTAGAATAATAAAACCATGGAAGTTGCGAAAATGCTAAGGGGGGGGGGGGGTTTAAAAAATCTCATTTTTAATAATCAGCTATTTCTTAAATACAGAGACGAAAAACCTGTTGTTTACATTCAAAAACATCCATTAGAATATAAACCTAGTAAAATTGGTACAGTAAAATTCGCTTAAATGAATGCAGTTAAGTATATTCTTGCCAAAGAAATTCTTTAAATCACTAATTATCCATTAATAATGAACTGAGATGACTGATGTGATAATAAGAATTGATATTTAAATCACAGTCCTGATTTTATTGATAACATGCAAATCACCTCTACATCTATAAATTCATTTGTGGTATCTAAATGCTGGTAACAAAAGCAGCTGAATACAGTTAAACCTTCACTGACTACAATCAGTTCTAAATCCCCAGTTGAATATTCTTCCTGCAGTTTATAAACAGCCTCATCATTTTCATACTTTAGTCACCAAATCCTGGAACAATTAACAACACTTTTCCAATGTAAATATTACCATCACTGAATTTATGTCTCACACGTTTATTAACAAGAAGTGGGGATCCAGACCTTAGTTTTTTCTCTTTTGTAACAGCTGCTCTTGATTCTTCTATTAATGTTGACACCTGCTGAATAAGTTCATTTACAGATTTTTGTTTCCTCCCTCTGGAAAGTGCATACAAGTTTTTGTCACTAGCCTCTTGTTTTAATACAAATTTTCTGAAATTTAGTTGCACTGTAAATGCTTTCTTTTTTTCTAATACAGTCTTTATTTCCCGTAAACTTTCTTCTCCTTTTTCCTTACTTTGCAACAATCTGTAGTACAAATATCTTTGGTATATCCTTTATTTTTAACGTGTTTTTTATCTGTTTGGCTTTAAGTGCAGCTTTTCTTTCCATAAGTACTGTTAATCTCTTTTTGTCAATTTCAACCAATCTTGATTTAAATTTTGTTCTTATTTCTCCACCTTCTTTTCTACAGCTGTTTAAAAGTTAATTGCGCTTCTCAACATCCATGTTTTCAAGCCATTTGTCAGTTTAATTGTAAGAGAAAAATAAAAACGACTCATTACACACTGTAGAAGCATTCGGTCGGTATTTCATTAGAAAGTCAAGCTGACAAAAAAAAGAATTCTGGTAGTTTGTTGTGTTTTAATGTGGTGCTGCTTTCTTCTTAAATGTTTCCAGCCATTTTGAAAAAATGTCCTCCTGGTAGATGATTTACAGCTTGTCTCTTGTGTAATACCAACATTGCTGAGAATAATGCCTGCAGAATTTGGATGGTTAAGCTGTCCGAGGCATCAGAAGTTAGCATTTCCTTTAAAATGATGTCATTTCTGTCTGATAATACATCGGGGAAGGGTGCTAATTTGCCTAGTAATACCTTAGTGCTGTCATCTTTTGCCTTTTTAAAAAATTCCATGATGGTTTCTCATGTGTCACTAATAGTTGAGATGTGAGATCTTTTTTAAATGTCCCTCCAGAATGGTGCTGTGATTAATTTGGAAACAAGACCAGGCGCCCTACATCCTGCTACATAACAGAGAACTTTTATGTCTTAAGCAATACTTGAAAGTAATCGATTTGTGCATCCATGTGTATTTTCTAAAAAATCAGTCATGTTTTTCTGGTGGTAATAAACTATTTGTCCTAAAACAAAATATATTAAACCTGTTGTGAGAATATCTTATAGATTTAATAGGTTCGTTTTTATCTTTTAAGTATGTGCTGAAATGACCAATCACATCAATGCCTTTAGCAAAGGCCTTCCTACAGGCTCTTATCAAATGCACTGTTCCAGACTCACTAATGCCGCTGGTGGTTTCATCATCTGCATTTGCCTATACGTCTTTATTCTCACTGTACAAACTCAAATTTACTAAGGGCTGTAGCACAAACATCTGCAAAGTTGACTAATAGATGCAAGGAACAGAAAAAATTATTCATTCTTGAAATAGCTGATCTTTCCTGATCTGATAAATTAGCCCAACCTTCATTCATTTGGGATAAAATTTCCACTCTGTATGTTTCTAACAAATTTTGAAACTTTTTTAGCTCACCTGAGCTGAAAGCTTAGATGAGCTATTTCTATCCATCTTCGTCCGTCGTGCGTCGTCCGTCGTGCGTTATCGTGCGTAAACTTTTTACATTTTAAACTTCTTCTCCAAAACCACTGGGCCAAATTTAATGAGACTTAGTAACCATCATGCCTGGGTGAAGCCCTTTAAAATTTGCACAAATGAAGGAGATATGTCCCTTGGGGCCCCATAAGGGGGGAAATAGTAAAAAACTTTAAAAATCTTCTCCTCTAAATCTAAAAGAGATATACCTTAGTTATTTCATTTATAACATCCTTCGGTCATCTATTTTCAGATTTGCACAAATGGTAACCATGGGGTTCAAAATGGGGAAATTGACATGATGATCATTTTGATATATAGATAAAGGTCACATGTTGACAGGTCAAGGTCTCAAATGCAAAAAAAAGACTTAAATTGCTAATTATCTTGAAAACTATTAACTTTTTGTATAGGCATGTATAATAGAATATTGTAGGTATTGACATGACAATCATTTTCATATATAGTTCAAGGTCATATGTTGAAAGGTCAAAGTCACAGCTGCAGAAGATGACTTAAATTGCTAATTATCATGAAAACTATTAAATTAGATTATTGTAGGTATTGACATGACGGTCATTTTGATATATGGCTCAAGGTCATATTGTGAAAGGTCAAGGTCACAGCTGCAAAAGTTAAAATGCTAATTATCTTGAAAACGATAAACTTTTTTTATCGGCATGTACATCAGAATATTGTAGGTATTGTCATGACGATCATTTTGATATATGGTTCAAGGTCAAATGTTGAAAGGTCAAGGTCACAGTGGCAAAAAAGACTTAAATTGCTAATTATCTTGAAAACTATTAACTTTTTGTATGGGCATGTATATTAGAATATTGTAGCTATTGGCATGACGACCATTTTGATATATGGTTCAAGGTCATATGCTGAAAGGTCAAGGTCACAAAGACATAAATTGCTAATTATCTTGAAAACGATTAACTTTTTGTATGGGCATGTATATTACAATATTGTAGCTATTGGCATGACGACCATTTTGATATATGGTTCAAGGTCATATGCTGAAAGGTCAAGGTCACAAAGACATAAATTGCTAATTATCTTGAAAACGATTAACTTTTTGTATGGGCATGTATATTAGAATATTGTAGCTATTGGCATGACGACCATTTTGATATATGGTTCAAGGTCATATGCTGAAAGGTCAAGGTCACAAAGACATAAATTGCTAATTATCTTGAAAACGATTAATTTTTTGTATAGGCATGTATATAAGAAAATTGTAGCTATTGATATGACGATCAGTTTGATATATGGTTCAAGGTCATATGTTGAAAGGTCAAGGTCACAGCTGCAAAAAAAAAGACTTAAATTGCTAATTATCTTGAAAACTATTAACTTTTTGTATAGGCATGTATATTAGAATATTGTAGGTATTGACATGACGATCATTTTGATATATTGTTCAAGGTTATACATTGAAAGGTCAAGGTCACAGCTGCAAAAGAAGACTTAAATTGCTTATTATCTTTTAAAACTATAAACTTTTTGTATAGGCATATATATTAGAATATTGTTGTAATTGCGACAATGATCATTTTGAGATATGGTTTAAGGTTATATATTTAAAGGTCAAGGTCATATTAACATAGGAATACTAAAATTTTTAATTATCTTGAAAGCTATTAATTTCATGCATAAGCATGTATATTAGAATATTGTAGCTATTGACATGACAATCATATAAGGTTCGAGGTCATATATGTTCAAAGGTCAAGGACATAGCTGCATAAGTGTACTGAAATTGATTAATGATTTGAAAATTATTCATTGCACTACAGTTACTTCATGCATATTATATAAACTACTTATAAATGAAATGTGAGTGGATATATTTCTGATTTGTGGGAGTTCTTAACCTGAGAAAACTTAAAGTTTTCTACTTAATAATAATATATTGTCTATTGCACTTTGCAAACAGTATTAGACAATATCTTCAGGTGAGCGTTAAGGCTCATGGGCCTCTTGTTTCAGTAGCAGCACTGTCAGACATAGTGTTTTTAGTGTTTGTCAAAAGTTTAAAGCCAGCACTATCTGAATCTGTTATGTCACAGCATGTTTCATTTATGTCTTTTAATACCTCCTTAAAAGTATCTAACACAGAATCGGCCCGTTTGCTATACATCTCCCTAAGTACAAGCAAATAATTCGTTTTATTTTCATCTGTTACAGTAAAGACCTCAAATGATTTCCCAAACTTGGCAGTTTCATCTGAATATAATATCAAGTTATTCTTTTCAGAAATTTCGCTTATTTGCTTCAAAGAAACTGAAAGCTTCATGTCACTTATTCTATGACTTGTTGTCTCTGAAGGAAGTCGATTTGGGACTCTATCACAGAGAACTGAACAGACAGATTAAGTTCAGGTCTATATTGGCCAACACTGTCATCAAAAACAAGCAATTCTTCATAATCATTTAAAATGTTTCTTAAGTAATCATTTTCATTTTTTAATTCCTTTTTCTCAGCTTTTATAACATTGTTGTTCAATTTCAATTCTTCAATTTTTTTTAATACTTTCATCAAGAGATTTTTTCTTACTTTCATTCGAATCTTTTAACATCTTTGCGAATTTTCCTTTGACCTAATTGCACAATCTTGCTTAGCCATTTTTAGCCTTAATTTACCCAATTCCTTCATCAAGTCATCATTCTTTTTTGTTAAATGGTTATTTGCTTTCTTTAAAGCATCATAGGAATCACCTTTTCTGCCTAAATCTTTGATTTTTATTTGAGAATCTCTGAGCTCAGTTTTTAATTTTTGGAACTTTACTCTTTTTTTTGTCACTAGAATAGAGTTTTCTTTTGAAAGCTTTTATTTCTGACTTCAGTTTTCTTTCTTTTGTTTGTGTTTTCTCCAACAGTTTTTGAGTCTCGCCGAAATCACTTGCCAAATCAAAAATAACAGACTTTTCTTCTTCTGTTGGTTTAAGTACTGATGTTGCCACTGGCAATGATAAAGTTTCATCAAGGAAATTTTTTTGTCACTTACCTCCTTCATATTTTTTTGTATTTGTAACTCTATATTATTTGGTTCTCAGAGCCCCAACTGAAATTTCATTTATGTCAATATCTAACAGAAGTGATAAATAATGTGGAACTTCACCAGCAGGATCTGAACTGTGTTTTTTACTGAATTCAAAAAGTTCAATAGCAAGTCCATTTGTTAGTTGTTTTAGTCGAATATGTGGTAAAACACTTTTTGACAATAAGCTGGCCTCAAAGATACCCAAAGAGTTAAGATAATGATATTCCATTTTATTTTAAACTGGGCTAATTTCTGTTCAAATTCTTTGACCTTAGTCTTTAAATCTTTCAAATTCTTTTCAAATTTGTTTTGCTAATTTTAGTTTAATCTTAAGTTGGCAGTTTTTTATATTTTCATATCTTAACTGTATTTTACTAGCTTTATACAGTTTAAAGTACCTGATACAACAAGATTTTTCAAGTTTCTGTTGCTTCTGAAAAGAAACAAATTGTGTTGGAGGACATGTGCATGAAAGGTTGCTTGAAAGATATCAAAAACACATTCTATGTCAAAGATATCATTCAGACTGGCCTTTTTGTGTGAATTGTATAGTTCCCTTTCGTCATTGTTAAAAATATGATGAATATTGTTGGGAGTTTTAACTGGTGCTCTGTCATCCCTAAAATCAACTTAAGGTGACCAAGTGATATTTTCTAAGAGTAAAGGTTTACATCCATACTTAGATATACACTTTAACATGATGTTGAAAATGTTAGTTGAAGACAAGGGCACTCAAAAGGACACACAAAATGTAATGCCTTAAACTCACATGACCTTTATCCCAAGTGAGCTAAAATTAATTCTGTCTATATGGTTTGAAAAAATTATATGTATACCTTCTCTGGTTTTGAGGTCTTTTTTCTGGGAGTTCATGTTGCAATTTCCTTGGTGGTCTTTTTACCACAGGTCTTGGTGGAGAAAAACAAAATTTAATTCTTCACTGTCTTCAAATATTTTTCTTAACTAAAAGATTAATGCCTTAGATTATTTAATCAATAATGATAAATGTCACATAATCTACATTTTAGAAAGTTTAAATGAAAACATATATTGACTGAATTTGAAAATGCACCGTCATGTCAAGATATATTTATTCATTTGAGTAGATATCTTTTTACGCTAGTGATTATATAGATCCTGGATCAGGTCAGACTTGAAAAAAAATTGAAAATTATATGACCAATCTTTTGTTTATCATGCAAATAACATGTAATAGGTAGCAAATGATGGATTGCAAAACGTGCAAAAATATAAACAAACCAAAATCTGGACTGATGCATATGAATAATGACTGACATTTACTAAGTGAACATAAAGTGTGTATTTAACAAATTGGTAACAAATGTTACACACATCTATTAACCCCTTATTTAAGAGATGAAAAAATGACATTAAGCATAATTTGGAGTAAATAAATAATTGAACCACACATCTGGTGATGTGGACAGATGCTTACAGTAAAAAGACACGATGATGCGTCAAAATCTTCAGTTTTATTTTCCAACTATTGAACTGCAGTCAGTGACTGTACTGGTGGAGATGATGGTGGCAGCGTTTCATCAGAATCTGATGAAACTACTAAAAAGTTTTGACTGTAAAAAATATTTTTATTGTTCGTGTGTCATGCATAAATTTTTTATGATCCAAGGCCGAGGTGAGGCGAGTCTATCAATTAAGTTTTTCCTCATTTTTGTTCAGTGACAAGAGCATAACGGATGATATCGTTATTTCTTCAATTGCGTGAATAAAAATTCTAACTGAATTGATGACCAGAACGAAAAAGTTAATAACAATACGATTTATTTAATGAAATCATCAGAATAAAAAATGTCAATTTATAATCATGGACACGATCTGAAGACCGGAAGTTTATAAATTACTTCTCTTGTGGACCATAGTTGGAAGGGGACCCATATTACAGGGTTTAGTAAAATATTCATTTCACTAGAAGAACGGATGAAGTTCATAAAATACATATTGTTTTTTTTTTTTTTTTTTTTTTTTTTTTTTTTTTTTTAAAAAACACATTGAAAAAGCTATGAACATACTGAAGAGACCAATATAATCGTTCTTACACTGAAATGATTAAAAAAACGATCTTTAAACCAGACGCATTTAAGTACCATTCGCTCATGATTGTTTTCCCGCTTTATTACATAAACCTGAACTTTGTACTTCAAACATATATCGTTTGAATGTTTGAAAGTTATTGC
The DNA here is from genome assembly GCA_029721355.1 of Tegillarca granosa. Classification (NCBI taxonomy): domain Eukaryota; kingdom Metazoa; phylum Mollusca; class Bivalvia; order Arcoida; family Arcidae; genus Tegillarca; species Tegillarca granosa. Next base: position 8,551,265 of record CM056599.1, read on the forward strand.
TTATTATGCATTCAAACCTGTACTTTCAAGCACCTGTTTGAGAACCATTTAGGAATAAGGTAAATTTATCATACGAGAGTTATCTCTCTTGCCTTGGCGGTTGCTAGCATAAGTTATTGTTTGTTTATTTGTATGAAATATACAATGTGTTACGCAAGTAGAATGTTGATTTTTTAAAAAAAGAAAATCAATTCAAAAGTCATAAAATTTATAAACGCATAAAACAACTGGTTGAGAAACCTATATAGCTATTGTTTGTAACTTTGTGTGATTAGCCTAATGTTCCATTGTTAAGAGGTTTTCAAAAAATGGCAACTCCTGCAAATTAGATTACGTGTACATGTACATTGTTCAAATGTTTGTTAAGTTTTCGTTTTGAGAGGAGACCTAACTCTTTTAATGTACATTTTATAACGTATGGCCCTTTTTTTTATCTGATGATCTGTTTAATCCTCAAATATTTTTACGGATTATCCATGGCTTTAGTAAAGTTTTAAAATTTTATTCAATACCTTTCCAACAGTATAAACACATGTTTTTATCTCCAGATAGTTTTAAAATTATAGCCGTTTTCACTAGACCAGTGTTGTAAAAATGGCTGGGAAACGGGTTGGAAGAAATTAGAGCTTTGACAGAAGTTTGCTCAAAACTCGGTCATTCGGTTATACAAGTTTTTGCTAAATTTCGGGAAGTTTATGGGTTTGATAAAGTATTTTTTGAGAGAGTTCGTAAGTGAAAGAAATTTCTGACTGGCACAGAGCCCGTTAAAGATGCAGCACGATCTAGCTGCCCTGTAACTGTAAGACAAATGTCTCAAAAGTTCGGGAAATTTTTGAAAAAAATGACAGATATACGATTTCTGATATTGCCATAGCTGTTGGCATATTGCTATCGAGGGTGCATTGCATTTTGAAGTTAATTTTAAAAGTACAAAAGATTTTTGCTAGATGGATCCCGCATATATTTACAGATGATCAAAAACGTGTATGAGTAGAAACGCTAAGCAATTGCTCAATTTTTTTCCAAATTTAATCAAAGACAATTTGCAAACATTGTTACTGGTGACGAAACATGACTTCACTATTTCGAACCATTTTAAAAAAATCTAAACAAAAACTGGACAACTCGACACGGTTGAAGGCCTGTAGTTGCCAGAGGAAGCATAAGCACAAAGAAGGTTCTTTATTGCATATTCTTTTCATTCTGAATATAAGATTATTCAACAAAGCTACCTAGAAAAATATATTTTCTATGTTGATGAAAAAATAGTTTTATAGACGCACTAGCTGGTGATACATCTCTTATAATAATTTCGGAATTAATGTCAAAAATTGATATTACTAAAACAGTTGATGTAAATGCTTCTACACAGCATTTAAATGATATCATTTTAACTGAAAGGAAATCTCCAAAATTTTAAATCATTCGAACCGGATAAAACAAAAGAACAAAACATTTTAGAAAATATAAATGGATAGACAAAGATTGTTTTACTATGCCAAAAGTTAAATTAATGAAATAAATGCTGCATTATGTTTTTAATTTTTTGATTTTTTCTATTTTCTATAAAAGTATATATATATATATATATATATATATATATATATATATATATAAAGGATAACTTCTTATCACGATCTGTGAGATTCATTTTCTTAAATGCTGTAAATAAACGGAAACCTCTAGCTGGTTTTCACTTGTGTAACGATGATTTTTATAAGCTAAGAGCATGTGCACTAATGTACAGATACTCGGATGCATCAAACGCAAATCTGAAAAATTGCATTAATTGTCCGTCATTTACATCTAAATGCCGCAATAGTGTTGTTTATCACACACAAAGTCACAAATGAGAATCTAACGAAATCTAGGGTTTTTTATATTTCATCGGTTTGTAAGCTGTGTTTAAACTACCTGGTTTTATATAACGTAACTATGTCCTAAAATAAGATCCAAGAGGTCAACTTCTCGCTTTGAAATTACTGCTATTTCACGGTTTGCAAGCTGTGTTTAAACTACCCGGTTTTATATTACGCAACTATGTCCTAAAATAAATTCCCAGAGATCAACTTCTCGCTTTGAAATTACTGCTATTTCTATATTTATTCGAGCTTTTATCGATCAATTTAAATGTAACATTGTTCATTAAGAACACAATTAAGTAGATCAGCACTGTTTAAATCTTTTCCTATGAAAAATTAATACATCTTTAATATGTACATATAATAAAATTGGTGTTTGTGAAACTTAGACCCACAATGAATCTAAAAAAACACTAAAACTCTTTTAAAAATTCAAGTCTGTGTAGAATAGAAGTTATCTGCCATGTTTGAATGCTGCGCGCCTTTTATACTGTTATGACAAAGGCTGTCATGTGACCAAACTAACCAATCATACACCTGTGCGGCAACTGTCATCCAATGAAATGCTTGTACGGCGCCTCTCACTCTCCATACAAAATCCTCTCAATCCGCTCCGTCGTACAACTCTCTTACAACACATAGAAATTGGGAAATTATACATGTTAAAATATAATAATTCAATTGTGAGGAATATAACTTTACAAATATACAATGAGAACTACAACAATTTAACGCAGAATGCATTAAAATGGTTATGGTAAGTAGAAATTAATAATTAAGTGGGCTGAGGCGAGGTGGGACATCCAAGATGGAGCAACAGCAAGTAACATTTTTACTATTTTACGACAAAATGCAAAGTCTATAGGGTCAAATGTACATGAATCGAAATTATAGTCCACAGCACAAAAAGTATACGGTTAATATATAATTCCATAGTAATTCGGTCCATTACTAAGAATTTCCACATTCCATTAAATGTGGTCCACAAGTCTTCTGGTTTAAAGTTATCAACATAAAATATTCTGTAAAACATTGTTCATCTAATTATAATCTGGTTTGCATTGCACAGATTCCATCATGGAAATTAATGTTCGTTAACAATCCATTGGCATGTAACAAAGGTTATCATCATATGATAACATGATTAGTATAACTTGTCCAAAATATTATAATGAGTCCTGTAAGAAAATGGAGATGTCTTGTTTTCAGAAGAATGAATTAAGTATTGCACTTAAACTTTTGAAAAGTTTGTTATTAATAAAATTTTAATACATGTGATTTAAGTTTCTGCCTCAAGTCTAATTGGATTTTTCTTAACATCAACCTATGTAATGTATTCATCACAGCTTCTGTCCCTTTTTGAAGTACCTTGTGTTATTACTTCAAGTAATTTGATATTTATCCCAACTAATGTTTCTACTTTACACATTTCTTTAAGGGATTGGTATAGATAAAATCTGGATTTAATGTCGATTTCTGAATTCCTTACCCTTAGGTTGGATGTTCCAGGCAAATCTATGAAATCATATCTGTCAAGCAAAGTTGATCGATAGGGGATTACAATAGGGCCTACATTCATAGGAGCATATTCCAAAGCTAGAAGACGACGGTCTGGAGTCATTTTCCTCCATCCTACTAGTGGCCATTTCAAAACAAGAGGTGTAGAAATAAGTGTTACGACCTCTTCTTCATTCCATTTTCTTCTTGCTGGAGGAAAAAGCGGCATACATCCTCTTGCCAACAAGTTCCTGGCACGATCTTGCATCTCTTTTGTGGATTTGTGAACATGTTGTTGAGATGGAGATTTAATTCTGAAGACTGTGGTTTAATTGATGTTACTTCAGTAGAATTTGCCGATGAAATTGTTGATTGTAATTGGGGGTTGATCTACTTGATACTGTGATTGATGAATTTGGTGATGAAACAGATGGTTTGGTGCTGTTGGTTTTTAAAAGAGATGATGATTGATGATGTTTGCTGAAATCTATAGTGGTTGGTTTTGTCAGTGAGATGAATGATTTGCTGAAGTTAGAAATTGGAGTTGGTCTCTCTGAAATATCGAAAATATCTGGTCATCTGCTGGTGTTGGCGATATAATTCTGGGCTTTTTATGAGGTGGCTCAGGTTGAACGACAGAAGTGGGACGTCCCATCAAATTTTTTAATATATCAGGTGGTTGGACTCCTAAAATTGATATAATTCTTGGTATGACACTCTTCCTTTGGACTTAGACATCTCAATGAAACTCCTTGTATCCATCGGTTTTTTGTGGCAGTGGTCATTCTGCGAACAAGTGATTGTAATGTTTTAGGGTCCTTATATATATGTGGCTGTAAATGAATAGAAAATGTTAAAGATCCACATTGGACTTCTGCAGTTGATGATAAAGGATGTAAAACTATACTGTTAATGTTAAAAGGATATATAGATAGAGTGTCAGGATCATAAATTGGATCTGGAGTCAAGGATCTAATCCTGATGTTGTCTCAGCCATTCATCCATTCGGTCTTTGATTTTAATAATAACTTACAGGTCTTTATCCAGTCCAACACAGTGCCTCTGGCCTTTGTGGCTTCAACTGAATGGCGATCAGTTGATTCACATATCTAAGAAAAATCAGAGGGCTTCAGACTCAGCCAGAAACAGTTGCGCTCAGAGAGAAAGTTTGTTGGCAGTGGCTTCAGTGCCTTTTTATATGCATGAACCTTCAAATCGGTTGCTTTTGTAAATGTCCTTTCTTTTTGGCAGAATGGGCATAACACTGTCATTGCTGCATATGGCCTTGGAATAACATGTTTCTTTAAATCTCTTCTTGTTTTAAAAGACTCAGGACATAATCAGCACATATACATTCTGTAATAAAAAAGGAAATCATCTGTTAAATTTGTGGCTCATAGGACATGAAACATGGCTTATTTGGAAATCAAAAGAAATCATTGCATATGATGAACTTAGTTTTGCAAGAATTACAGCATCATTAACTGGTTTGGCATTGGAAGACTAACTGTTATAATTTTATTTTAATATAAAATAATCAAACTTAGATTATGCTTTACTTCTGGATTAAGTTGCATGCAGTCAGGTTGTATGCTTCTCATTTACATATTCATTTATATTCTCAATCATTGGATGGTGGTTAAGTACTTTTATTTTATACATGGATATCAAATACTTTGGTTAAGGCACTGGGTAGCATTAAACGTCTCTGAACTTGATTACAAATAAATAGGAACAAGTACGTTTGAAGGAAACAAGCAAGGTTGTCGTAGACTTATATGTTGTACATGCATGCTTACTATATGTTTAGGCAAACATTGGACATGGTAAATCCATCTGGGTATTGGCAAAACTGTTGAAACCAAAGTTTTAATAGTAAATTATAAAAACTTATGTTCCCAGTAAGAACATAAAATAGCTGACTTCTTCATCTCACCAACTACCACCTCCACCACATCAGATGGGCCCTCAGGGTGATCAGTCCTGTTCCTAACTCACAAAAATCAACATTTCTAGCCAAACATTATCAACAAGTTTGCCATTACTAGTTTTATTGAATAAAACTTTAATTTAAAAAAGGTTTGGTTGGTTTCCACAAGTTTTGTCTTTCCATTTGGCAACACATTCATGCTTTAACTACTGGCTTCTTTCAACAACTTATGCATCTTATTATAACTGTGAGGTAGTGTTGAAAACTTTAGAAGTTAGAACCTTGGTCAGAGTGCAGTTGCAAATAGTACCAAACCTACATACAAGTTCATTCAAAATGCTCTTATTACATTATTTGTTTCTTTATCAGGGATAGGAATGGCTTCAGTCCACTTAGTGAAACAATCACACACTACAAGTATGAACTGGTTTCCTTGTTCAGTTTTGGTAATGGTTCTAATATGTCAATTGCAATGCATTCTATTGGTTCACCATCAAGGTACTGACCTAGAGGTGCACAGTTAGTTTTGGCTATCTTCCTAGCGGAACAATTATCACAGGACCGACAGTATTGTTTAATGTCATCTTTCATAGTAGGCCAATAAAAAGATTGTTGTATACGTGATTGCATCTTTTCTGTTCCTAGGTGTGCTGCGGTAGGAATATCATGAAAGTTATGAAGTACATCAGTGCGCATTAATTTTGGAACTACTACTTGGTACTGGCAAGTCATCTCATCTTTCAGGTACTTCATATAGAGGGCACCGTGTTTGACTTCCAGCTGGTCCCATTGTCGCCATAAAGTTTTATATGTTGATGTTCTGCTAGAAATTGAATCCCATTCGGGCCTTGCACTGTTTTCTTCTATGTTAACTAAGAGTGGAGAAATATCTGGGTCTTCCAGTTGGTTTTTTCTTATGTTTTGTAACTCCCAACCATGCAGTATAACTCCGTTTGATTGATCAGGTATGGTTTCAGATATAGCTTCTCTATGACAACGAGTGGTAGCTCTCACTGATAAATCGGTTTCGGTGTTCAGTGGTTTTGTTTCTTCATATTCATTTGATTCTTCATCTAAGTCATTTTCATTATTATGTTTTTCTTGTCTAGTAAAAACTGAACATGGATGTCTGGACATAGCATCTGCATTTGAATGGCTCTTGCCTGCTCTGTGTGTTATTATTATGTTATATGTTCTTAATTCTTGAATATCTTTGCCATTTGATCCGTGAGTATTTTTAGATTCCTCATCCAGCTTACTGCAGCATTGTCAGTTCTTAGGATAACTTCTTGTCCATACAGGTATGAGTGAAAGTGCAACAATAACTGCAAGTAGTTCCTTTCTGGTTATACAGCATTGCTTTTCCTGTTTATTCATGGATTTACTCATGTATATATATAAAAAATACCTGCTAAATTTATGCTATGACTCACTCTCTACCATCTTGTATTTGGGATAGGACAGCACCTACAGCTCCATCTGACACATCTCTGTCAAGGATGAATGGAAGGTTTGGCAGTGGATAGCCTAGAATAGGTGATTTAGTCAATTCTGCTTTAAGGGTCTCAAATGCATCTTGACACTCATTGCTCCACTTCATTTTTATTCCTTTCTCACATAATTTATGTTATGGCTTTGCTATGTGTGCAAAATTCTTAACAAAACGACAATAGTAAGAGCACAAACCAAGAAAGCTTTTGACCTGTCTTGGTGTCTTAGGAACTGGACATGAATTAACAGCTTCAATTTTGCTACAATCTGTTTTGATGCCATTTTTAGGAACTATATGACCTAAACACTTTATTTATTTCTAAAAAAACTGGCATTTAGATGGTTTAAGCTTCAGGTTAGCTTCAGACAGTCGATCGAATATATTGGCTAGTCTTTCGAGACCTTCGGGAAACGTTGGGAATGGGGATATTATGTCGTCCATGTATATTAGTTATTCTTACCATTGTAGGCCTCGCAAAACATTTTCCATGAGTCGCTCAAAGGTTGAAGGCGAGTTTGCTAAACCGAAAGGCATTACAGTAAACTGGAACAACCCTAGTGTAATTGCAAATGCAGTTTTCTCTTTGTCTTTAGGGTCCATTTTTATCTGCCACAATCCGGAATTCAAGTCCATAGAGCTAAACCACTTTGCTCCGGCAAGTGAATCTAAGCAATCATCCACATTTGGAAGAGGGTATGCATCTTTGACTGTGAGCTCATTGACCTTTCAATAATCCAGGCAGAACCTAATGCTACCATCTTTCTTGGTGATGAGAACAATTGGAAAGCCCATGCACTTGCAGATAGCTCTATTATACCTTTATCTAACATTTTATTTATTCATTGACTTCAGCTTCTCGTTTTCCTATTGGTTGTCGCCTTGGGGTTGACGAATAGGGGTCACTACTCCAGTGTTTATTTTGTGAGTTACACTGTCAGTGCAACCAAGTCTTCTGATGACTTTGAAAATACAGTTTGATATTTAATTGAAAGTTATTTTAGTTTATGAGATTGATCCCCATCTAGGTTTATTGCACTTTTATGAAACAAATCTTGCAGAAATTCTAGTAAGGTTTCTCTGTTACCAGTAGCTGGGAAATCTAAATTGGTCTTGCAAACCCTGTCTATTGTATCACTTGCCTGGTCTATGTGTGGTTCACAATTGACCATGACATCGTTTGCTTGTAAGGTAATAGGGGAATCACTATGGTTTGTAACATTGACAACTTGTTCCTCTGAGTTAACATTCATGACACCTGTAGTAAGATACAAATCATCGAATAACTTGGTCTGTTCAACATACACAGAGTCAGTTAGGTGCTTTGATTCTGGTACATGTATTTCAACTGGTATCCAGCATCCTGAATGTGCTGGAATACTGGTGGACCTTCTAACTTAGACTCGTCCTATCATTGTTTCACTTCCTCCAGTAAAACATCTGATTCCAACATCATCTGTTTGTAGCACCATGTGTTTGTAATAGATTTTATTACATACTTTAGTAAAAAATCCTGGCCTAATATACCATTGCATTTAATGTCGCAAAATTTTGTTCATAATATCTACCACTTAAACAAATTTTAAAGTTCGCGTAACCATGGGATTGTATTTTGTGACCATTCACATCACAAACTGACGTTTCTGTTTTATTAAGGATTGGTCTTTCTCTCTGAGACAATCTTCTTTATGTCTTGTAAGAAAGGATTGATGCTGTAGAACCACTGTCCATTAATAGGGAAATTGAAACGTTACATATTTCACATTTTGTATAAAAACCATTGTCCCATTGGCATTTAATATCCCCATGTGACCTGTACGGATAGTTGCATTACCGTCATTATTATTATTAGTGTGTATTTACAGACCTGCTGTCTCCCACCGATTCTCGGCCTAATGAAACCTAGTGGGTTTTCGTTTCCCGCTTCATTATTTTCTCTTACTTGGCTACAGGTGTTTCTAGAAGGAGTGTCATCTCTCTCATTTTTGGCATTTTAGGTATGTTGGATACTTTCTGAAGAAATGATCTGGAGAACGACAGATGTAACCATGTCCTCTTCAAATGTGTCTGTTCTGTGTATTTCTGTGTATTCCTGTAAGGTTTCTCATGCTCTCTTCTAAACGCTCTAACCTCACTACCAACTCCTTCATAGTTTTACTGAAACTGCTATTATAAGGTTTTCTGTCATGCTGTTGATATGATCCACTGTAGTTACTGTTCTTGGGGTTCAAGACTTGGTCTGGTTTTACCATTCTTACCTTTTCTTGTCAAATGACTCGCCAATCAATCCTTCATACTGCTCTATTACATCCGCAGCTTTTGGAATACTTTTGCAGTATTTGTCAACACAACGGACTTTTAATTCTAAGGGAATTATCTTATAAAGTTGGTTAATGGCTAGAAACTCCTGCGCCTGCTTGTCGAGTCCGACATATGTTTTTTTTGGTAATCTGCCTGATACCATCCCCTAATGCTATTTTTGACTCTCCTGGTTCTCTTTTCTCTGTTCTAAATATATAATACAAATACCAGTTAAATTTTGATGTGCCAGATGTGCAACTTAGGTAACCATTTATTCTGGTGTTTGGACACGCCAAATCTTAAGACTTAATTTATTAGTTTAGGCGAAGTATGAATTCTTCTCCTCTCTAGATAGGCTTGTATAATAATTTCTTTCTTGGCCACGTAAACTGGAGGCCAGAAACAGAACTTTCTGATTGTTATTCTACCCGTTTAATCCGTCACAATCTTCAAAATGTGACAAATACTCCTCCCATTGGGTAGGACCTTAATATGTATCCGGTCTTAATTGGGGTGCATGGCGGGCTACGAGGTTAGGCATTGCATACATGACCTTTCATTATTGTAGTCTTCACATTGTGCAGTTCTAGATACCATAAACTCGGGTGCTGTGGAGGTGTCTGGATTGTCTACATTTGGGCTAAGTTGGGGTGTATCGTCATTGCGAACAGTGTCAGCAATAGTGTCACCCTGTCCAAGTTCTTGACACTCGGTCTCATATTCTTTATTTATTGTAATTTGGACCTCAGAGTCTGAGGATTGGTTGGCCATAGTTTTCTAATCCTCACTATGCACTGTAAAAACAATGGATGGTAATTTCTCGACAACACTGGACAAATCGTTTTGGAATAGAAATAGATTCGTTTTGATACTAAATAGATTATGGTATCCTACTTCTGACACCATTTGTAAGACTTATTTGGATTATATTCCCTATTGAAAAAGTAATCATGGCCGATTCTATGTTTCCAAGAGGGACGTCAAAAACAAAAATCACTGACGATGTTAAGTTCAATAAATGGATTTTTATTATTAATTCTGTTATACTTTTGTACTAAATTGTATGATAAACATCAAATCTTAAAATCTTAAATCATATTAATATAAAAAATAAATACGTCAGTGATCAATTTAAAGGTACGCAGCATGTCCAGTGTGGTCGGAGATAACTAATGATTCTAAATATTTATACTGATTACTAAAATCCGCACCTTGCTTTTTATAATGAATCTAAATAAACACTATTAATTTTCTTAAAATTCACGTCTGTGTAGAATGACGGTCAGAAGTTATCTGCCATGTTTGAATGCTGCGCGCCTTTTATACTGTTATGAAATAGGCTGCCATGTAACCAAACTAACCAATCATACACCTGTGCGGCAACTGTCATCAAATGAAATGCTTTTACGGGCCTCTCACCCTCCGTACACAATCCTCTCAATCCGCTCCGTCGTACAACTCTCGCACAACACATAGAAAATGGGAAATTATACATGTTAAAATAAAATAATTCAATTGTGAGGAATATTACTTTACAAATATACAATGAGAACTACAACAATTTAATGCAGAATGCGTTAAAATGGTTATGGTAAGTGGAAATTATAAATAAAGTGGGCTGAGGCGAGGTGGGACATCCAAGATGGAGCAACAGCAAGTAACATTTTTACTATTTTACTACAATTAACATGTCTAGAACTTCTAATTAGTTTTAAAACAACATAAAATATATAAATAATGTAAATTTGTCAAAACATGAGCTTTGAAGTGATGTAAAATTGCTAAAATACTAAATACGAAACTCAAAACATTGCTTCGCACGGCGAGTTGCAAACTTGTAAACATAAAAAGTCGGTGTAAAACAAAACCCAAAAATGATATGATTATCATGTTAGTGTGTACATATTGTTTCGATTATGAAACAAGTAAGTTCAGATATATTATTAAATGTGTTTTATACATCTATATTTAATTTAAATGAAATTGTTTATTCTACAACTTGAAAAACGGCAGCGGCACCATGCCATGTCTACCTTCAAAAGTATTAAAATGGCAGTTGACGATTTATCGTTTTGATCATTATCGTGAATAGACATTAATTAAACATTTGCGAACACATAATAAGAGAAAAAAAGACTATATTAATATGAATATAGGCACTGCCTATTGACGAACGTAGTGACAGAAGATTGTATCTGGTATAACTGATGGGCAAGACATTGGGACATGGGCGCGAGTTAAAAATTTTCAAATAACCTGATAACACAATGAAGAATTTGTACTTACCACTCTCAATCTTCTGTATATGCACATTAGACCATTATTCATGTCTATGGTAGTAATCATTCTGAAATGTTAAAACAAGATTACTGTGCGATATTGTCATTGGGGATTTAATGTTACAACAATATATGGTGTGCATTTGTAGTATAAATGATGAACAGATCAAGATGCATTGCTTCTGTTTGAAAAGACAGGTAGACATACATGCATGTAACATGTGCTCATCAAACCTTTATTTTTTATGTATGGAGAGGTGGAAAGATAGTTTGTCCCAGATCCACAAGAACTAGTGCATGGGTGGTATACATTAATTATATACTAAAACTGGTTAATTAAGGGCATTAACATTTCTCAACACAGTTGCAGTATCCATGTATACAAACCTGATAGATGATCTTGAGTCTTTACTGTATATACAATTGTCAATGTCAATACATGTCGTATACATTTTACATGGTATTTTTGAAAGGCATTAATATAATTAAATATGACAGTCAAATAGAATATATATATATAATTACTTCTTATTGTAATCAAGTTATTTTTCAAGAAATATATGTATATAGATTAACCTTAACTTAAGGCTTAAGCAAATTTATATCAATTTTGATGCTTGTTGAGAATATATATATATATATATATATATATATATATATATATATATATATATATATATATATATATATATATATATATATATGTTCATGGTATGGTTAGAGACAGACATGTCCCCCACCAATATGAACAAAATATTTTGTATATGAATTTCATAACTGTATCTAAAATATTAAAATTTCTGGTATTTAAAAAACATTACATTCTCTTAAAATCCCATGTTTCACTATCAGAATCTGAGTATGATTCTGCACTGTACATATTTGAAATTTCTTTCTGGAGAGATTTAAAAAGATAGGTGAACCATTTAGATTCCAGGAGGTGTTCGGATGAACACCATCAGGTAGATGTGAATAATCCCAAAAAGTAACTTTTTTATATTGTTTATTGTGACCCCTTTTTTTATTTAGTTTTAAAATATCTTTGTCCCACCTGATAGAAAGCCTTTTATATTTTTGATTAAGAAAAGATATATGGTTGTTTATATCAGCTATATCAGCCTCAAGGTATTTTTGTTGCTCCATTTTTTCAGATTTTGAAAAAATACTTTTTGCCAATTTCTTTATTGTTTTAAAATGTTCTTCACTCTTGATAAGTGAAACGGGTGCAATGTGACACACTTTTGTTTTTATAAATGGTGTGTTCATATTAGAATATATATATTCTAATTCTCTTATAAGAGAGTTCTTTTTTATATTGCCATCAGAATATGATACTTCTGTACCATCTTGATGTTTTAATTTACTGGTTAAATTGCATATACCAGCAGAGAGAACAATGAAAAAGTTAGGTAAAGAACTTTCACACATGGATATGGATGCAATTTTATCCTTCACAACATTCGCTATGCTTTGTAAAGTTCCACCTGGCTTAACTATAAGGTGTATCTCTGCCCATGATTTTCTTTATACAGGAACTTGTCCAAACCGCGTTCTCTTGAATCTGTACCAATAATAATGTGATTCATCTGAAATATATTTTGAAGGGACATACACTTATTCGTCCATTTCTTGACTAGAATATAACACTTTTTAATCAATCGTATAGACAGAGAGAGTAAGCAATAATTTTCTCTTTAAAATTAATATCCATTAAAAGTTGCGAGTTTTACCATCAGTGGCCTCAACATTGGCCATCAACTATTGTGTTGTAAAGAAACTGTTATGTTACATATATGTTTGACTTTCATTTTATGACTTCTATGTTAAAATTGTATGATTACCGTATACTGATTTTGCAGCATATTCTAATTTGCACATAATTATAATTGTTGACTAGGACTAAAAAGAATAACTATTTTGATATTGGAGGTGATAAAGAAAACATGAATTAGGAAATTCAGATATGAATCCATATATGTAGCATGCTGTTACTGTACCATAATTTATTTGTTTGTGTGTACATGTACATCATTACTTGCAGATTCAAAGGAATATTTTAAAAATAGGTAGTTATCTCCCTTAGACCACAACTGTGTATTATGTGAATGGTACAACAGGCAATCTTAAAGTAACTGTATTGTGATTTAATTTGTAAATAAATGCTTTTTGTTCTAAATTAGAACTGTCATGCTTCTGTCCGTGGTATCATATATAGTAGAATATCAGTTAGTAGTGAACATACTACCCACCAAACATTCCAACAAGGTGTTTGTTTTACTGTGCAATTATGCAATGTATGTGTGTCGTTTTATTTGAAAAAAAAAGAGTTAAGTGATACTGATAAACAGAATGAATATTTGTTAAGTGTTAAATTATTGAAATAAATGAGTCTTCTTTAATCTCTAATTAGTTGTAAATATTTTCCTGTATGATAGATTTTTTCACTGACTTCAGTAAATTAAAATATATTGCAATCCGTGTAAATATTGTCCATACATTGAATCTAATTAAGAATTCACCACTGACATTTCATGTAACAGTACCACTTTAAATCCATCCTTGTACCAGCTAGTTGACTTTTAGTTTAAATAATTACTTGATAAATATACTTTTTTAGTCTTTCCCAAATAGTACTGTAAGATTTCAATGTATTCACACATTATTTCATATTGTAATAAAATACCCTATTCAAGAAAAACAAGTCAAGTAAATAAACTCAGAATATTGGTTAGTTGTATACATACAACCCACCAGATATTTGAGAAAAAGAAGAAAGAAGAAGGGAGGGAATTCTATATAGATTGTTGTAAATTCCTAAATTTGTTTGATGTAATTATGCCGTAAGTTGAGAGCTTTAGATATAATCTGCAATGTCTTTATTCTTCTTGATGTGTCGAAAAAGGATCATTGAGACTTGAGATTTTCTTTCATTCATGATTGAATAATACAAAACAGGCCATATTAATAAGTGTTATATTTTGTTCATGACCATAGATCTTCATTTCCTTTTTGGTTCACAACTGGACTGTAAATTCCAACTTTAAATTGTATTATTTGAAAATAAAAAGGTCTAAATCTGTCAAATTACAGGCCAATCACATAAGATATGAAAAGAAAATGCTGTAGAAAAATATTGGTTAGTAGTGTACATACCACCACCAAGTATTCAATTCAATTCAAGAAAATGTACAGTATTCATATGGTAAAGTTATATACTATACATACATGAAAAGAAGAATTTTGATTATAGTTGTGGAAAAATTGACAGATTTATGAACCTGCAATCTTGTAAATGAAAAACAATATGTGAAATATAGAAAGCAAAAGTTATGAAATATGAATATTGGTTAGTAGTTTACATACCACCACCAAGTATCCACAAAGAATACATTATCGAAGGAAGATAGATGGACACAGAATATTTCCTAAACATTTAAGTTATTCCTCCACATGTCGTTGAACCTGTATCATTTGTAAAATTTCATCAAATTTTTCGGCGTTGTTTTTATCTTTGTGTTGTTCTTGTGTTTTTTTAGAAAGATATTTTAATCTATTAATTTCAGTATCTCTAGCTTTTATTGTTACAGTATGAACTTTGTGGCAAATTCTGTCCTCATTTATAAGGATTGTTGGATTCCAGGCAAAATCTGGATATTCATTTGTACCACCTGCAGATTTAGCTCTTGACAAAGCAACAAAAAGTGCTCCTGGATTTCTGGATTCAAAACTTTTTGATCCCGGATTGATAACAATATACCTATTAAGCTCGCCAGAACCAATGGTCATACCTTGACATTTGTGTATTGTAATGCCCCATCCAAGTCTTAAAGGAATTTGCTTTCTTTTACAGGTATGGCAAAAACAGTCAATTTTCCTTTCAATTGGAACAATAGGCACAATGGTTGGGTATGAATTGATGAATGCAGGCCCACTATATTTTTGAAATGATACCATTACGACATCCAGTTGACTGTCTTTTGGTGATCTGTCATCTAGATATATTATATCTTTTACAACTCCCATTGATCCATTAAACAATCCATATGAAACATTAAGGTTACTGGTTAGCATAACTTTAGAACCAACACAAATGTTCACCCTGTTTAGTAAACCACTGGATTGATCACTGGATGCCTTTGTAGCATGTGGACCATTGTTAACTGCATTTATAGTTGCAACTGGTGCCTTGGCATTTGTAATTATCAACTGATTGTGATTATGAAGTACTTCAATTTCATGTGTTGGAAAAACAAATAATTCATTTTCATTCATGTCGCTCAAAAGTTCTTCACCATAGCGGTATTTTAAGTTTTGCCACTGAAACTGTTGTAACCATATTGCACTGGGTTCACATTTGTATTCTCGAAGTGATAGTAAAGTCTTTTTTAATTGTTTTTTTGGTCACTATTTTGACGTACAATTGTTTGTAATTCTATTACATTGTCAAATTCTTTCCAAACCAGATGGCCATGTATTGCTGCAGGAGAAGAGCATTTAATTGAATACACAGGAGTATCACAAACAGGTGGAAGTTGAACATCATCACCTAGGAATACAACAACAGGAAGTCCACCCCATAGTTTTTCTACAGTTTCCAATCTAAATCTGAGATGATGCTCCATCCATCCCAATGTTCTGGAACCAACTAAAGACCACTCATCTACAATTAGTGTTTTGAGATCCTTCCAGTTTTCCTGTATTATTTTGTCAGTATTTCCATCTGGTTGTTTCATTTCTTTGTTTATCTTTTGATTAGTTGGTATTTTTAAAAATTCATGGATGGTTCTACCTTGTATCAGATTTGCACTGTTTCCAGTAGGGCATAACACTTGAACAACACTTTTGTTAGCAAATAATGCACGTATTGCATGTACTAAACATTTGATGTCTGCCTTGATAAAATTAGGACAGTCTGGTGTATATAAAAAATTTTGAAATATTTCATTCCATGAAGTGCCTGTGCCTTTTATATCATTAATATTTCTCCAATTTGACCAGTGAAGAAGCAAGATAGATCTACAGTACTTCTCATTTAATGGCCATGTAGCACGCATTGATGTGCCACTTATGACAGGAACTTTTCCTTTATTGCATATATATTGGTACCATGATGATTTATCTTTTTCAGGTCTAGCTAAATAATTGTCTAAAGCTGTTGATTTAGTTAAGGTATTGCCATTGCGTTCAAGAACTCTAGAACCAGTAAAACTAACATATTGGAATTCATGACTGCAACGGTATAGTGGAAGGGATAACAATTCATATGAAGCTTCCATACTGGAAATATCTCGTTTAACCGAGTTCATTAATAACTTTGTACAAACTGACTTGGTTGTACCAGATGTGTCGTATGCTGCATTTGTTATATCTTTAAATAGATCTACAACAGATCCTGTATTGTCATTTCCTTTACAAGTATATCCAGTAATATACTTTTCTGTTGCTATAATTTCATTAACAGAGGGGTTTTCTGGAGAACTTTTAGATAATATTAATGATATGTCTCCGTTTGCACGCCATCCTTGTGTATGAAACTGGGAATGTTGCACCATCATTGGATGGTCACGTGGCATCTCAAGTCTCAATGATCCATTTTTATCAGTCACAATTGCTGGCTTTTCTCTGATTGTTTTTCCAGGAGTTTTTTCTGTACCAAATTCCATCCTGCATTGCTTCACACCATTTCGAATCTTTAAGCAATAGCTGGAACAGCGATGGATATTTATTCTGTTAGTTAATAGAAGATGGTCTTCCAACGGAGATTGTTGTGTATCACTTATATCCATTAAAAGTTTAATGAGTGGATTTCTGTCTTCAGGTGGTGCATCAGCAGTGCCCTCTGGAGGAGGCCAGTATGTTTTAAGAGGCATGCCATATTCATCTTTGCCTGCAGGATGTGATGCTGTCATTGCAAACTGTGAAGCAGCCCATTTAGATAATTCTTCTGCACATTCGCTGTCAGTCAGACCACTGTTTACAGCTTTGGAAGAAGAACATGTGGTTCCTTATCCTCACGCCAACAGAGACCATGCCAATGAACCATCCCTTTTGATTTTGATAATTCTTGGCGATACCAGAATGTGTCGACACTAAATACTTTACACATAACATTATTAAAGTAAGAGGTTGTGCGAAGATCAAGGTATTTAGAGACAATATGTGTATTTTTCTGAAGTACAGAAAATAAAGTATTTCTGTTGGCAAGATCAACTTGAGCGCCAGTAGTTTTTAAAATGTAAAGTTCAAGTATACGTTTTAAAGGTTTAAAGTGGTACTCAGCACAACTCCCAGTGGTAAAAAATGATGGAAGCCATTTTCCTTCATTTATTTTATATTGTACTAATGCTCTCAACTCTTTATGTCTTTGTGCCCAGTATTGTGATGTCCCACGAAGACATGCGCCAAAATAAAGCAATTTTTGAACAACTGAATGGTCTCCTTTATTCAGCATTTCTCTAAGTTCTTCTATAGATATTGGCTCCTCACCTAGTTGTTGTTTGACAATGAAATTGCTTTTATGGTCCTTTTCCTTATAATAATATTGTGAACTATAAATTTAAAATATGGATGCTGAGCAAACCGACCATCATTAAACCACATTAAATGTTCTGCCCAATCTGACACAGATTCGCATGTCCTTGGCCGGTTGATATGATAGTCGCCGTCACCATATGGAAAAAGACATGGAAATGCAAGTGTGAAAAAATGTCTAGTGGTGAATTCTGACATTGGATTATCATACTTTGTTGGCCATGGTATACAAATGTATTTCCTTCCTTTGGTAACTTTGCCATGATCAGGTCCAACAACTTTTTTTACAATTTGCTCAACTTTATTTTTTATGTTTATATTTTCATCTGGAAGAGTTACACTCGAGTTAGATTCACCCTCAACCTCCCCAGGGTTTACTTGCTCAGGAGCAGGACCTTTATCATCAACCTCTGTTGTAGCATCTGTTTCAATTGTGTCAATCTCTATTGTTGAGTTCTGTGGTAGTTTCATTAGTCTGTCATTGGAAATTGTGATGTCTTCATAAGCACTGTTATTTCGTTTAAGCCAGACCAAAGCCTTTTCTACTTCTGATCGACGGACAATAAATTCTTTAGATGTATCATTTGAGCCTTTTTTACGTACTCGTATGATTTTTATTTCTTCAGGCAACTTGGGAAGTATCTGGGCTGGTTCATTGATGTTTTGTGGAAATGTGACACAGTGCCCATTTGCAGCTATTCCTCCATGTTTGAGGAGATGAACATTTATTACTGGTGAAGTTCTAGCTAGCTATGAGTTGTTGCTCAATAATTGTTAAATCTTTCAGTTCATCTGGAAGTGGTCTTGGGTCCATTTGTTTTCTGCTGCAAACATTTTAATATTATTTTTATCTTTACTACATCTTAAACATGTATTATTTGTACTCATGTTCATTTCTAATCTTAATTCATTGCAGATGCTGCAAAATTTAAATGTGTATGCCATTTGTTCTAGTTCAAATGCACGTATGCAATCCATTGCTTTATTATATTGCACATTATCCTCAACTAATGGTGGTGGTAATGGCAAATTTTTAGCATCCACCATGTACTTTTTTGTGCATTTGTTATATGTCTTTTATTTTTTTGTTGTCTGATTATTCTCTGGGCTTTTGTCTCATCATGAACAGGGAAGAAAAATGGTAAACCTAGCTTTCGACAGACCTGGTATGTGTCACTTTCCATTTCTGCAAGATATTCTGCTTTGTGTGTGCTATTTGATGTACAAGTTGAAGACAGTTGGCTGTGGGAGTTGCTAATTTCTGTCTCATTGTGATTGATTATTTCTGAATTGTTTGAGTGATTGGATTGCAAAAGCTGAATATTTTTTGTTTGTTTATCTCTTGTCTCATTTGCAAGATATTTTGTTTTAACATTTCTATTCACTGTGTTAATTTTCTTATTTGTTAAGACGGTATAATGTGAATTAGTCAAGAGCAATTGTATTGTGCAAAGTTCACCATTATAAGTATAGGGTTCCTCAGTAAAATAGGTTCTCCTATTTGCATTGCCTTGTACATATACAGAAATATTTATATTTAATACTTCACAAGCTGCCCTTACTTCTGGAGCAGTAGCCCATCCATTATTTATTATCATATATCTGTAATATTCATTTTTAGAATGAATGCCATCATGACATAGAGATACAAAATCTGACCATACATCCCAATTATTCAGAATATGTGAACATATGGTTGAACGATGTAATGAGTAAAGGTCAAATGTACCATTAATTGCTAAGCTCAGTGAACTGAAAAAACAATTTCCATCACCAGGTGTGCAAAATGAGGTTTTACCTATGCCATTTATTGTTATGGTTGTGGATGGACCCATGTATTTTGTAAGGTCAAACAATTGTACATTATCTCTTTGCAGAGGCAATGCATTACCTTGGACAACTTCCTGAAATATTGGAGATTGTGTTCCTGAAGACGCGGTTTGATCTTTATAACATCTATTTGGAATAATAGCAGATTTTGGTCTTCTAACCAGTGCATTGGTTTGAATTTTTTCAACATGCTGTTCATGTGTATTAGTAGAGTAACAGTGGTCATTTTTAACATGTTTTGCTGCATTTTCAGATATAGTATTTGGAGTTATAGCAGATTTTGATCTTGTAACTAGTGCATTTTCATTGGTTTGTATTTGACCGTTAATCATTGAAGCTGTCTGTACATGTTGGTGATGTGTTTTAGTGGCATAACAGTGATCATTTTTAGCATGTTTTGCTGCAATTTGTAAGTTTTTATCATTTGATCTCTGCCTTTTGTTTTTATTTCGAGGTTGGGAGGTAGTTTGTTTATGTATATTACTTGCATTGCAATAACTATGGTCCAAGAGGACACAAGGCATTTTTGTTAACTCAGATTTTACCCCTACTGTGCCTGCTTACTATAACTTTACTATATAGGAAAGTGCTTGATTATGCCTTTGATTTCACTTGTGCATATGTTTTTAGTATGAAAAACATTGTTAAAATCTTATTTAGGGGCGTCAAAAATACCATGCAGTCGTGACAAGTTGCAACAGCAGTCAAGTATTCCAAATATTCCCGAGTCTTCAGAATTCCCAGGGTCTTCAGAATTTATTATCTAGCAGACGATTTTTGACACAACTAGCGGGTATTGTCGCGTGTTTCAATTCGATGTAAACATTCGGACATAACCGTTTTACTGAAGGGAAAAATTAGAGGTGTTGCGCATGTCACTCGTGTTTATTAGATTATCACCCTTTTCTTTTTCATGTTAAGTCGAAAGTTCTTCCTTTAATAACGACGGGTTTGCTCGGCTTAATGATCTTGTTACCAAGGATACTTGATAACGCTCTACTGGAGATCGAATTATTTTTCAAATTACGAGGAAAGTATATGCTGTAAATACATTAATGTAGAACTTTCGACTTATTTTGTTTATTGTTTCCACAACTAACAGTCTTATTGACGAAATAAAGATTTTGATTTTGTTTAACGCGTAATGGAGACGAGATAATAGGAGATTTTATTCTACTTCCGCATTATCCTATGGGGAGAATATTCCATGAACTTCCGGTATTCAAAAGAAATGAATGGATGGTCTACTGGTTGAACACATGATTTCCATATATCACATACGCGTTATCTACAGAACGAACTTCGTTTCGTCGCGGCTTTGCTGCGACTCACTACGTTCGTTATAAATACAATAAGAAAAGAATGGTTCAACTACTCAAAATCACTTTCACGCCCTGACATTTACAACAGATACACACTATGTTGGCCACATGACAAATAAAACTTACTGTCTGATTCACGTCTGCCGTAGCACTAGTTTTTCAAAGTTTTAGAAGAGATATCAAAAAATTTTGTAGAATGCCACATAGCGTTATGACGTATGCATTTTGTCGTAATTAACTGACACCAAACTAAATGCCATCTTAGCTGGAGTATAAAATGCAGAGCTTTTTAAAATCCTTACGGGGATTTAATATGGTAAAAGGCAAAAACACTCATTTCGGAAATACATCGCTGTAATAATCATGCGGGTTAGGGTAGAAAATTCTGGAATAGTTCATTCAGCTGTAGGTAAGATCGCTGTTGTTAGACCTACAGTTATAAATTCCTTTTGATGTCAAGTTGCAGACGATATTACCTGGCCAGCGAAAATGGAAAAGTCGGTCATGCGCAATTGTATTTTCTTAACCCGCATGATTTTTCAGCGATGTATTTCCGAAATGAGTGTTTGTGTGTTTTCCCATATTAAATCCCCGTAAGGATTTTAAAAAGCTCTGCATTTTATACTCCAGCTAAGATGGCATTTAGTTTAGTGTCAGTTAATTACGACAAAATGCATACGTCATAACGGTATGTGGCATTCTACAAAATTTTTTGATATCTCTTCTAAAACCTTGAGAAACTAGTGCTACGGCAGACGTGAATCAGACAGTAAATATAAATTAGGACATTAAACTTATGTAATGTCACTTGCATTACAATATTCAGAACATGGAAATTATGCAACAAAGTTACCTTGAAAATATATTTTCAATGCTGATGATAAATATAGAATGATATTTGTAAATTTTACTTCTGCAGGCGTGACAGCAGATATAGCACTAGTAGCTGCTAACTGTTTTATACAAAAAAATACAACTCTAGAATATTCTTTCACTAAATGCCTCAATTATTTAATTTTTTTACATAGCATCAATTCAACATTTATTTGAATTTCTTACATCACACACCCTGAAACATAAACAAAACACTTTCTTACAATATGAACAATGGGACATAACTCAATCTGCCATATGATATAAATACCATGAAATAATAATAAATAAAACCAATTATATCACATAATATTTAAATAATGTTCATTAAAGATTGATCAAAAATATTACTTTTTAACCTAATTTTCCATTGTTAATAATTAATTACTGATGCTACAGAAAAAAATAATAAAAACTTATAATTTTACAATGACCACACCCTTATTGTGTAAACAATGGTGGATATATATGTTACTGCATACCAATTGCTTTGAAACATCAAAATGATCTTGGATTCGGAAAATAATATAAAATAACCATCTATATAAACAAATATGAACAGTGCTTACCCTATACTGTGGGAATAAGGGTTCCTTATGATGAAGTCACATACTAGTAATTTATACAATACATACAAGCCCTGCCAAACAAAACAATGGTCTTATTAAATTTTACCAAAAAAAAAAAAAAAAAAAAACACTATTTGAAGTTTACATAAAATTGGTTAAAAGTTACACTAGACATGAAATATATTTGAAGTCCATTAATTTTCTTTAACACACACATATACTTTTCTTTAAAATTGTCAATAACTTTGTCATCGTCCAAAGTCAAGTTTATTTTAAATATTTATAAGAAATTCAACTTTTAAACTATTAAATGAAACTGACAAGAATAAAAGAATAAAAACCCCAAGATGACTAAAGACACAAACCTTAAAATGATGTTCCAACTCCCAAAAACAAACTTCAATTTTACATCCAGACCTTGTCCTGGCATTCAGAGATCTGACTCTGCCCAACACCTGAGAAATACACCTGACCAAATTATGGCGGGAAACACAGACAACCAATGAAATAATAATTTAGATATAGAACCTGTCAGGCTACTTTATACATATACATTTAACAACACAACACCTGTAAGCCAATGAACCCGAATACATTATGACATCACAAATACTGGACATACACACAACAGTACATCAACATGACAACAACACAATTAAAAATAAT
The DNA here is from genome assembly GCA_029721355.1 of Tegillarca granosa. Classification (NCBI taxonomy): domain Eukaryota; kingdom Metazoa; phylum Mollusca; class Bivalvia; order Arcoida; family Arcidae; genus Tegillarca; species Tegillarca granosa. The sequence goes on from CM056599.1 coordinate 8,574,414, forward strand.
ACTTTTAAAATACTTTTATTAAATGTTATTTACAAAATAATTTCATATTTTCTATCTGCCACAGTAACACAGTTTCCAATTAGTTTTTCTGTATCATATGCTCCAGCAGTGCTTATTCCAGCTGTAAACCAAGCTTGTAAAGAATAATTGGGTAAAAAGTACTATAGGTTACATAACTGTTAAAAAAGAAATATTTCATCAATTTTAGTGTTCAATATAATGCCAAGATTGATTTATCGGACCACAGTTAATTTGTTATTTACATCCAGAACATGAAAATTATACAACAAAGTTATCTTGAAAATATATTTTCAAAGTTGATGATAAAAATAGTTTTATTGATGCACTAGCTGATGAAACATCTGCAATATTGACATTAATTTCAGAAATAATGTTAAAGCGTGATACAGATGATGTAAATGCTTGTACATAGCAATTAAATATTTAAAATCATTCAAACACCATAGAAATTAAAAACAAAACTAAATAGATAGACAAAGATGGCTAAATTATGCGAAAAAAGGAGCCAGATAGTTATCTTGCAAAAAGGTACAACTTCCAAATAATATCTCACTTAGTCTTTTGATGAATTAAATTAAGAAAATAAGATAGTAAAAATATTAAAAGGAAAGCATTTTAAAGGATATTACTTCTCAGTTTGTGAAAACCGTAAACTTTTTTGTAAAATTTTGATAGTTTGCGTACAAATACAAAGTTATCCAAAAAACATCTCTTTTACAAAATTGACACAGTACTTTAAATCTCTATATAATGACAAAAAGTTTCAAAACATGAGAATTATCAATGATGCATTCATAAATAATACTGAAATTTTGTCTTATCAAATAAAAGGAAATCCAGATCTTGACTTTCCATTTACCTATAAAGAAAAAAAAACAAAAACTTAAACAACTGAAAAACAGTAAGGGAAGGTTATGACCAGGTACCAAATGAAATGATTTAATATGGTAGCTCAATTTTACTTTTTCCAATTACAAAACTTTTTAATGTACATGTAGTTCTAAACACTGGTCAGTTTCTAGATTATTGGAATTATTCTCTTGTATGTGTTATAAATAAAAAAAGTGATGCAGGTGATTGTACCAATTACAGGGGTGCAAGTTTAGCCAGTTCACAGTTATTTTGAACATTAATATTTTTACATGCTGATGATTTATTGTTTTTTCAGACACTAGCCACGGTTTTCAAACTAGGTAAGAGGCTCTTAAATTTGCAGTAGTACCTGGAAACTTTCGGTTAATATTAATAAAAACAAGGTTATAATTTTCAATAAACATCTCAAATATGATAAATTCAATTTCGTATTTGGTACTTAGAAATCGCAGATTGTAGATATTATAAATATTCAGGAGTGGATGTTCATTTTAATGGCAACCTCAAACATGCAACTATAAATTTATCAGATAAGGGTACCAAGGCAATTTTATTACGTAGCAAATTTATCAGTATGCTAACAAATGAATTTAATATATAACAAAAATACCTGTTAAATTTTGATGTGCCATATATGCACATTTCGGAAAATCATTCCTCATCAGTGACATTAAGTTTGATAGATAAAAAACATGAGCCAAAGCTGTTGACATTAAATAAATCACAAGTTCCAAAATTATATGAATCCAAATCCAGCTAAGGAATGCTTTGCATTACGGAACAAACCTTAGTTTTAATTAAATTTAAAATATTTAAGACGGCTAAAAATTCTTCTAAAAGTTACATTTTCTGACAACACAAAGTACTGCAAACTGAGTTAAAGATACCCTCGGGGATACACTCATTAAGCCTGTTATAACATATGGTCGGCAGATTTGAATTTCAGAGTATAAGTGCAATTTGCTACAATATACATTGCCTTTTGAAAGCTACATTTAAAAGTTTGTAAATTTGTATCGGGTGCTCATAGCAAAATCTAACCAAGGTTGTAAGTCTGAACTGGATTACCATTGTTAATAAATACGCTGTATAAAATGTTCAAACATTACAAACGACTTTATGATATGCCACAAAAGAGACTTCTATATCATATTTTCCAAACCGTTAAAGGTTTTTTTTTTATAAGATGGTTTCACTTTAACGAGTCGTAAAACGATTCAAAATAACAACTTTTCTCTCAGTGGATGCAGTTACATCTGAAAACCAGATACAGCCATGAAATGACTTTTTCCGAAACCCATTGTGCAAGTCAAGACGACAGTCAATATCTCAATGTTTTAAGTTTTGCATAATGCTGATTTTATCTTATATTGTGTCATCTTTAACTCAGATTTAAACATTCTATGTTCACTGGTTTTACTTATTTCACTATTTAAATTACATTACTTGTCAAACTGATGCTTATAAAGTTCCCAGTGTCGCTCTCTCAACAGAAGCAATATTTTAGGCAAATACTATTTGCTGTACCTGCATTCATTTGTCTAACATCAGTAACTGTCCCTATTTTCAAATATTTTGACAGTGATGTAAATTTTCTTTATTTAATTTAATAAGTTTTGTATGCTTCTGTTTCTTAACTCTAAAAACTGAAGATGCTGATTTTGTCTCATTAAACAACTTTATAACATCATCAAAGTGCTAAGTTTAAGGTTCCATGTTGAAATTAAGATAATATCGTTGCTGATGTCATAGTTTTGCAATAACGTCACAATTTTATCGTTCTTTTCTTGAATAAAATTTTCTATATAACACTCTAAGTAGAAGTCTCCTAAATGTTTCTCGACAAAGTCAACAATTAAAGATTTCTAACATATTTGCTGACTTCGTACTAACAATGTATGAATTTTGTGTATATGTGTGCGAAACAAAAAGGATAAACGCCTTAACTCATATTTAGCAATTGGTTTTGATTGCGGTTCTTTTGGAAGAAAGCACAGTTTTTTTTTCACGGTTACCAATGAAATATTATCCGTTCAATATACTGGTTGTTTATGAAGCTTTGTCGAAAGGTAAACTAGACAGAAGTTTCGATAACTTTTTGAATGCATTTTAATCTAGAAACGCATTAAATTGATCTAGTATTTTGGCTGTAGATACTGTATGCGTGCATTATTGGATGAAATATATTTTTAAAAAATTGTCTTTTCATTTCTGTAGACTTTCTCCTATCGTAATATAAAGCATATTGTTTATATTGACACTCGCATTAACTAATGATATTTATAACTATATTATTTGTATAATGGTGAACATCATTCTCATCTTTTTGGACAAAAATAAACTTTTCTTCCTATAAATTTCCAAATTTCTATCAACGCTGGTATTTGTCTGTTAGATGGAATGGTACCTGTTATAAATGTATTTCTATATAGCAGGGAACTAACGAGGCTCAACTTACCTAGGACAAACAAGTTGTCACCTACTGCATAATACCCTTTTATGCAGCTGTAAGTCGACTTAGCGTCCTTGTTGTTTCCCTGGATGTGTTGAGTCATATTTTGCCACGCTATACTTGCATACTCGTAGATATAGCCAGTAGCAGCTTAAAAGAGCATCTACTTTGAATTCCAGTACTTTCTAATAGAGCATTTTCTGATTAGGCCCATGTTGAATATGGTGTCTGAAAAAGCCTTTACATTCAGGAAGTGTTATTGTTCCATCTATTTCCCATCTGCAAGTGTCCCTCGATTCCATACTTATTTAACTGCATTGTTCTGCATATCTAAAATGTAAATATATGAAGAGTGGTTGACAAATAACACAAGTATTGAGGACTTTTATGCTTACTTCGAAAAGGTACTACAGAGCGATGGCATTGAATGTCAAAACACTGCTGATTTCAATGAAAATGTATGTGCAAAACGAGTTTATTAGTACCCAAGAAGTTTTACGAGTGTTAAAAAAATCTCGGTACTGAAAAGAGCCTGGAAGCTGGTGGTTTGGAGAACAAACTATTTATTAAATTTAAGGATCCATCCATTGTTACCGATTCTGACTACTCTGATCAATAATATAAGCACTAATCGTAGCAGTTTTTTAAAATGGTGATAAAGATGACGTCAATAATTACAGACGCCCGAATGGGATTTAAACCGGGTTCTGGAACAAGAGACACAGTTTTAGCCCTACACGGATAAATATCTAAATACCTTTCGCAAGGAAAACGCATTTACTGTTGTTTTACTGATTACCAAAAAGCCTTCGATTCAATCAAAAGAATATCTCTGTCGAGTAAGTAAGTTAGATACGGTGTTTCCGGTAAGATATTATCTGTTATACAGAGCTTTTATCAAAACTTTAAAGCGGCAGCGAAGTTGAACGGACAAGTTTTTGACTGATGTTTATTTTGCAATGTTGCCATACACGGTGGTTATATATTTATGTGTCACAATACATGAGTGTATGCTTATGGAATAAAGTGAATTGAGTCAACCAGTGTTTTATTAGTAAGTAAGTAAGTAAGTAATTTATTTATTTAAGTGTCACATGATATAATTCAATATATACAAACATAAAATACATAAAAACTATAAAATATATTATATCATCCAGACTAAGAGACTTATGAGACACTATAATACTAAAAATAATAACATGTTCTTAATTTCAAAAAAATGAATATCAATTAAAAGAACACCTTCGTCTATTCATCTTTGTTAAAAATTGAAGCAAAACTATTTGTATGTTTGTATTTTCTAAAATAAAAGAGAATTTTTCATCAATGTTAAAATCACTAAAACCTTTATTTATAACTTATCTGTGATTCTACCGATTCTTACCAGCTCAGATCTATTTTTAAAATCGTTTTTACATTAAGAATTTACATTAATTCAATGCTTTATTGAAACTCTTTTATCTTTTACAATCTCTAGCCGCGAACACTTGCAATAATGGCTAATGCGGCTTTAAACAATAATTTATTAAGTATGAATGGAAAACAAGTCAGAATACTTTATGATGAAATTCAAAAAAACATTGATTTAATCAAGTCCTAAGGCAAGTGCTGACACAAACGGAAGTAATTCTTCTCAAAGTACAAAATAACTGATCAGTAATTATAATTACACTTTAAAAAAAAATAATAAAAAAGCATTTTTCCATCGTCCACAATCGACATACCATTATTTAAATATTTAGTTGTTTAATCGTAAAAATATTTTAAATTTATCGTTTAGTTTTGCAAATAAACACGATCTTAAATCGCGAATTTCAGGGTAGCCAATACACCGAATTTGAAAATTCGGAGTTTTTGTGGCTTTTGTTAAACATCCGCATGCATTCATGACATAACATCCAATAAGTTATATTGCTCAAGTTATGCAAAGAAAAAATTACCCATATGGTTTATCTTTGGTCCCACCGACCAGTACTCGATGCACATTCGGTGTGTGTAAATTTTCAGAAATCATGTTTCGGAATTTTTTTCTTTGCCTCAGGTGTGAGGATTACTTGAAGGTGCTCTATGCTAAAGATGAACCTTTGGAGAGGTCGTTTTAGGCATGTGTGAAAAAAAAAAAAAAAAAAAAAAAAAAAAAAAAAAATTATATATTATATGCCATTACCATGTGTTTGTTACATTGTTTATTTTCATTAAATATAAAGGATAAATATCTGTTCCTGTATAAAGCACACATATAGTACGTTGCTTTCCGGGAATAAATTTAACTAAAGTTTCCTAAACCTTGTGGATCGCATTATTATATATTTTCTATGCATTCTGAACTATTAGATTCAAAACCGATCTTAAATTCGCGGCGTTGCCGTCAGTCTTATGGTTTGTTAATATATTCAAATACAGTATATAATGATTGAACAATAAATTGATGGTAATATTCAACGTAAAACCGAGATGAAATAGTTGAGGGAGAAGTCCTTTTATATAAAAAGACGATGTCGATTATTCAGTTTCGCATTTCTTAATTCACCCTGTCCAACATTTTGTGGTATATACCATAATCTCTCCGACTCCTGAAGTTGCCTGATTGATTGTCCTTGATTCCCAGACCGATGATTTGATACGCACAGCACTTTGATTGGCCTTATCATCGACAAACAAAGTAAACGCAGGAAAAAAAAACAACAAAACAACATGTCCAAAATTCCGACAAGGAAGAATTTTTTTAAATTTTATTATTTAAATTTATTTACTGAGGGTTAAATGTTTAAAACAAAATCCAAATATAAAAATGCAAAATTAACTTAACACAAGAATAAGCAAATTGTTTACAGATATCAAAGTGCTGAAACTTGATATGGTCGATTTTTTCGACTTTCTTAAAACGGATCGTACTCGGGTAAAAAGTGTTGTATTATAGTTGATACATCATCAGGAAATATTTAAAAGTAAAAAAGTCAAGATAATTTTATTAAATCGTCCAGAAAACAAAAATCCGGGAAAAGGGGGAGGGTTACCCGTCCCCAAGTACCTGTGGTGATAATGAACATTAAGTCCGGTATATTCGTTTACCGTTTCGACAATTATTGTGTTTTTTTTCTAAAAATAACACGGGGAATCCCTCTGAACGTCACATGTTTAAAAAAGAAATATGGCAACCACATTTCACTTCAGTAAGGAAACACCCCCAGACACAATGTTCAGTGACATCCAGACATTGAACAAGTTTCAGAATAAGGTAAATGGCTTTCTTCACCTTTTTATATCAGAGTAAAATGATAAAGAAGTAAATATATATGTGTAGCTATGCAAACTGGTAAATCAAATATCAAATAATGCACGGGGGGGGGGGGGGGGGGGTTAATGTTTAATTGTTCCTCGTTGCACATATTATTTATAAATACTACTTACCTCGATGTTAATGTATAATTTAATTAGTAAATTTGATTTTATAACTTGAATTTTTGATAATTTATTTTATAGCAGTTTTTATTGTTCAAAATCTGTTACCTCAATTGGCCATTGCAAATATAAATATTAAGACAAATTATATTTTCTTTTAGCAATTTCAGCAACTGACAGAGTATGCCCTAGAGTTTTTAGCAGAACCAGGAAAGGTATTCTTATTTTAAAAAAAAATCATTGATAATTAAGTTTTCAAATTTTTGTTTGTATTGAAGATTCCAAAGTTACTTGATATATAAACATCTCTATTATTTAACTGATAATGTAACATTTTTTGTTTATGTTTTATCATTAGTCCTGTTTCATCAGTTATCTTGTAGAATTTTCTTGTGTAAATTTGTGTTTACTTTGGAGGTGGGATGCCTTATATTATTGGATAAAGAGCCTGCATGGGCAGGCAGTCTGAGGTGCCAGTTTATGGATTACAATAGTTACTGTGTATCATCACCTAGGTGAAAGACAATCCAGGACATGGTAGCTTGAATTAGTTTGTTAGTTTGCTGGTTGAAGGGTGACTGTATTTTTTCTGTTTCTACCTCCAAAACTTGATATGACAATGCCTCAAGCTCTGTATTGCACAGGAACAACACTGACATAAGCTAGATTCAGCAAATTTGTAGACCAATAAAACATACAGATAACAGATGCATACACCTTGAAGATGTGCATTAGGTAGGAAACTATCACTATCAGAACTGTTTCCTGATATAATGAAGCACTGATTACATGATTACTTGTGTGGAAAATTATTAACTGCATTTATCTTTTAAATAAATCTTTTTTTTTTAGTCAGTGCGGCTGATGGGACAGCTTGAGGAATTTGCTGAAGAAAATGGAGTTGGTAGCACTGCACTTAAAAATGTATTTAAAAGTTTAATTTCTATACCTAATAGTAAGTACTAGTTAAAACATTCTATTAGTATATAACTTGACATTTTTATCAGTATTCCATAGTAACTATAATAATAGTAATTATAAATTCATAAAATATTACATTTTTACATTTAGTTTAAAAGTCAGAAAGTTGTGTAATCATTAAAGTTACAAACTGGTACATGTTCATTTGTATACAGTTTTGATTATCTGTTTCCAGGTGCAGTAAAGAAAAGTCTAAGTCCAGCACAATTAACAGAAGATTTAGTTAACTTAGGTATATATGAATATTTTTTGTTGTTATTGTACACACCAGTGTTAAAGTTGGTTGATGTTGTTATCACCAGGATTAATTTTGGTTGATCTTGTACTCACCAGATTTAAATTGTTTGATGTTGTACCCAGCAGGGTTTTATTTGTTTGATATTGCAAATACATGTACTCACCAGGTTTAAATTGTTTGACACTGTTGTGATTTTTTAATTTCAAACTATTTTTCTGCACATGTCAAAAATATTTTTTTTATTTGATTTGTTAAGTCAAAAGATGAAGACCTTTGAGATTCTTAGTCTACAATATATTGTTTTGTATAGATCTAATCTACATGTTTTCATGATAACTAAGCTATATGCTTCAATTTTATTTATATTTATCTTTCAGGGTTGTCAAATGAAAAAGCAAGTTATTTTTCAGAACAGGTGAGGCATTTTATACAATTAATAGCAATTTTTGCTTCAATTTTGATAATGGTTTACCACCAATTAAAATTCAGATGTCTCTTTAGAAACAAGAAACTGTCTGGTTCATTGTCAGTGCTTGGACCTAGGCCAAGTTGGTAAAGTACTTTATCAAAACTTGAAAACATAGCAAAGTTCTAATGTCTCTGACACACTCTGTATTTAGAAATGACAATATCTAGCTTTTATTACGAGGCTTTAACAACTGAACCTTGCTTCTCTTTGTCATAATTGCATTGGTAATTTCCGCACTTTTACATAAATGATGACTTCCTTGTATAAGTGAAATGAATATGACTCTGAAAAAACCTTATTTCAAGAATCTCACTTTTAACATCTGGAGTTATTATTATTATTATTTTTTTCTTTTTTGATTGGCTTGTCCCGTGTATTCAGTCTGTTGATGTTTTATAGATATTTATTTTTGTATTAATTGTACTTAACACTAATACTCTGAAAAAGTGGTGCATGTAAAATAAGCTGGTGTAAACATTAGAAACGTGCCTTTGAAATTTATTTTGGTTGATTTAATGCTCTACTATAAATATTGACAATCTAATAGCAAGACATGAACTACCATTGCTTCCTCTCAGCCTCTGCAGCTTTAAAAGTTACCATACCAATACATGTGCAGCATGGCTTATTCAGTCACTTTGGTTATAGATATTAGAGTGATTCACTGCCAGACTTTCTGCTATGAAGCTACATGTATTAGTCTTGTTGTAGAGTGCACAGTCATACCAGTTTGATCCGAACTGTTTCTTGTGTGTTTTAAAATATGACTCTCAGAGTTTGAAGTATTAATTAACCCACATGTAAGTTGATATAATTATGAATTATTGTTTTATGGTTTTGATCAGAAATCCGTTATACAAGTCTCTATCTTAAAAAGTCAGTCTCACAAAAGCTTGACTTGCACACATAAAATTTCAGGTCAGTTTTGGGCAAGACAAAATGTATTATATTATGTCTCCTGGAGGATCTCTTTTTACATGTATTTATTTGTTTCATTATATTGTATGTTTTATATGTTTTCAGTGGAAGAATAGTTTATCAGCTTTATCCAGAAGTGCTCTAGGGCAGACATTGATGGTTAATCAGCTGGTAGATATGGAGTGGAAGTTTGGAGGTAATTATAATATACAAATATACAATATACATAAGGTTTTGATATTTTTTACTTTATGTATTATTTCATTTGCTTTCTATGTTAAATTAAAATTTTACAAAAAAGTTATCCTAAAATTTCGGACTGATTTTAAGAGTATCAAGAAAGTATTATTGTTATAGAAGCATAATTTTCTGCAGGTTATATTTTTAAACTTTATATATTTTCTGTAGAATTTCTTTTATTTTTTGTATTTTCTTTTATATATTTTTTTGATAGATAATAACCACAGTTGAAAAAGCATAAGGGACAGTTTATTGTAATGCTATAAATAAAATGTAACAACTGTCAACTGTGTTCTACTTGTGATTATTGATCTGATATAAATTCTGATATAAAAAAATCTGATATAAATTTTGAAACTACAAGAAGTAGTAATTCTTTGTCTATCAATAAAAAGTTCATTAATGTCAGCCATTGAATAAGTTTAGAATAGTTTTTAATTAAATAATTGTAAGATATAAATCAATGTGACAATTATATTATCTGAAGACTTCTGTCTCAGTTATTGTACAGTGGAACCATCACTAACTGCATTAAACTAACAATAATTATTCTGTACTATTTACAGAAATTATGATAAAAAATTTAAAAATGCTTAAGATAAATATACAGCTTCAAACTTTTATAAATGAGAAAGCTACAATTTTGTCCAGTTAACATTAATATCATTTTTACAGACATTTTGTTTTATAAAAATGTTAAATAAACATTTTGTGGACATGTGTACTTATTAAAAATTTGACAAATACACAAATTAAGACTACAGTATCATGTTTTAGTTATTATTTCTGATTTTATACCCAGATATAAAAGTGTTTCCCAACTTAAGATATCAGAAAACAGACATTGTCATTGGTAACATAAAATGGTCCAATTGTTCAGGTATGTCTTTGGTCTGTTCCTCCGTTAACATACATTAATGTCTTAAAAGTCAGCAATACAGTAATTATGATTTTATTATATTTCAGTTACAGCAGCTAGCAGTGAGTTAGATAAAGTAGGAAATACATTTTTACAGGTATGATAAATTGAGACATTATGAGTACCAATTCCTTGTGATCTACATTTATGTGAAAGGGAGATAATTGTGGTTTGGTTTGATGTAGTGATGGAAATGTACCAGGTTTATTGTTTGTCCCTCTTAGTAGACTCATATCTTAATAAATTACACATTAAATTTAAATAAATGTACAGAAAATGTGGTATCAATACAGTGCTTAAATCAGCCTTTGTTTGCCAACAGCAAGAAATTCAATATTTCGAAATTTTGATATTTAATTGTTAAAACTTAAAAGGAGCAGAGTGTAGTATTTGCGTTTTACATGACACCTTGGATGAGGTAGTAACTGGAGGGACCATTAAGAAATTGAAATTAATTTGATTTTCATGTTGGAAATTAAAACTGATTAAAAATTTATCTAGAAGTAATTAAATTTTAGAAAATGATATTTGTTACGTATTGTTTTTGATGTTTCATCTTTAGCTTTCAGGAGATTGTGAAGCAAAAATGTCATGTGACTGTTGTGGCATCTGACCAATAAATGTTTTCATTTGATTCATCTGATTCTTATTCTGAGTATTTGGTGCAATACCTTTATTATTAGCAAGAGAAGACTGGCACTGTTATAGTCAGCAACCAATTACAGTTAACACACCTTTTAAAACGTTATGTCAAGCAATAATTTAAATAAACATTACATCTAGCAGAACAAATTTGCACTGTGTCCTGTTTACACTTTCATGCAACCTTAAATGAAAATCAATGTAAAACAATTATTTGTAATATTGCATAAAATGAATTTAATGATATCATTTTATTTTCAGTTAAAATTAGTAATCAACACAGGAAATGGTGGATCAAAGAATGTATATATGGGTATGTAACAAGCAGTTTTAAATATGAATTTCACAAGTGTTGATGCAGGACATCCTTCCTTTACTGAACCCCGAATTAAACATGTTAACCAAAAACATTAGCCTGCCCAAACTGAATCCTTATTAATTGAAACACATACACATGTATCTACCAGCCCCAGATTTAAACCAATTTCATCTGAAACCTGAATAATCAAACACCTGTCTTATTAAAACTCTAAAATAACCAAAAACCTGACTAAACTGAACCCCAAGTCAACTGAAAACCTGCACTAACAAACAAATCACCAATTGATTAATTGATTTAATGGGGTTTCACATTCTAATCAAGAGTATTTCACTTATAATGAGACGTCACCAGCTATAGGTGAAGTACTAGTGACAGAAATTTTGACCTTTGCAGTGCACTTAGGGCAGTGTGCCTGCCATGACATGAGGCAGTGGTTTTAAAGGTCTCATCCAAAGGACCCCATGACTTTCATTTCTAAATGTCAAGTGAAAGAAAAGCCGCTACCAATTATCAAGTCTTGGTCAGACCCGGCTGTGGTTCGAACCCTGAACTTTCCTCAAACCAAATAAGCACTAAACCAACTGAGCTATGTTAGTGGTATATATTATTGATAATCTGAAGTTAATTAACAATTATATACAGAGTACCCCTCTAACCGGATCCATATTTGAAGTCCTCAATGTGTTGAGGTTTGTCAGGTCATCTCTATATAGTGATATCATTACGATCTATCTTATCCTGCTTGTTTTATCCCAAGTTTTAAATTCTGTACAAAGCTTAAGAAAATAAGAAAATAATAATTCATATTTACCATGTTTGAAAGTGGATTACAATTAAGTCACTGTTTCTTTTCTTTTTTTTATGAAAGTGGACAGAGTGGTTAAGGTTTAAGACTCACGATTCAAGGAATTTAGGTTCAACCCCCTCCAGGATACACTTTGTGGCATTATTGTAAGAAAGACTCCTTGCTTATTATTGTTTTATTCAAACTAGCATTTAAAATTAATTCAAGAACAATTTAATGAATGTGTGAAATGTTGGAGTATGTATTTTGGTCTTTCTTTTACAAGCACACAATCTCTGCTACCTTTTTTAAGGTGCTAGCTCACTGAGTCAGTATGCTGCAGACAAGTGTATCTAGCACACAATCTCTGCTACCTTTTTTTAAGGTGCTAGCTCACTGAGTCAGTATGCTGCAGACAAGTGTATCACTATACAATTACATTAATTTGGCTCTGGGTAAACCAGTCAATACTGTTCTCTTAATGCTGAGCACCAGGTGAGGAGGCAGTAACACAAATTTTAAGTGGTAAGCACGACCTAGCTTGTGTTCGAGCCCATGATCTCACACTCATAGGCAAAAGGTCTACCATTGAGTCATTTACGCTGTAGCTCACAAAAGCAGCATAAATAAATTTAAGAAAATTTTTTTAATGAAATCTTTATAACATAAAAAAAAACAACTGAAAAATTATTTTTGTCTCAGATACTCAAAGTGGAACCACAGAAACTTGGTTAAAAATTTATGAGATACAAATGTATGTTTGTCTTGATGTAAACTGGTTTCCAATAAACTGTACAGAGAGAATACAATTTTTTTTAGAGTTGTTTTATATTTTACTTTTTCAGAGCTGACTCTTCCACAATTTTATTCATTCTTACATGAAATGGAGAAAGCTAAAGCCAGTTTGGAGTATTTAAGTTAGCCATAAATTGTTGAAAATTTTCAAAGACTGTGATAACAAAAGTATCAGAATTGTGCAATTGTTACCATCATTAATCCATTATAGACAAAATACATTCCTGTAATAACTTCATCAAGTAAAAAATATATATAGGATATATCTGTAGTAATACTATACTGGGGGGGGGGGTGTTTGTGACAGAGAATATAAGAAAAATTTCATTTACGCATAGTAGTAACAGCAATTTATCACATGCATCCACATTTACCATAAAATAAATCCTCAGAGATAATGCAGATTGAACTGTTGCCACTATGATGGAGTTTTTTTTATGAATGATATAAAACATCACTTTTGATGTTAACATCAACATTTTCATAATGTACATAGTGGCATCATGTTCCTTCATGCAGATATATTTTATGGTAATCAAGAATGAGCATAGCCACTCTCAGGTAAAACAAGACACAAGAAAATGAATAATATTATATTTTTATTGGATTTTTTATGAGTAAAAACTTAATAATGTTCTGACACCTATTTAAGGGATTGTCTGTGAATTTTTCATTATTTGCTGTCACAGTCACAGTGAAACAGATACATGTAGTTGTTCTGTTCTGTATTGATGTAAAAAGTCATGAAGATTGTTAATGTCCACATTTATTTGTTTGTTAATGTCCACATTTATTTGTGGTCATACAATATACAGTACTGAAATCATTGTTAAAACATGTTAAATTTACAAGTATATGTACATGTAATTGTGTTTATCATATATTGTGTAGTATGTACCTTGATTTTTTTATGATTTTATTATTAATTTTTTTATGATTTGATTATTAATTTACAATAAAGTTGTATATACATGTAAAGGTACTTAGTTGTCCTTTAAAAACATCTTAAAGTGTCATCTTCTGTATTAAAGATTCTTGTCAGAAATATCAAACGTTTAAGCAATGGGCTTTAATCAAAAGCATAGCAAATAAATAATCAGGTTAAATTATAAAGTCATAATGCATGTACATGTATATGATAAGTTCTAGTAATGAAAACTGTATCCAGTAGCTGCAAATAGTAAAAAACTTGCTTAACTCGCAAACAAAGTTGGGAGGGAATAATAGGATTTGTCCTACACATATGCAAGTATGTGGTACATGTATATGTAACACTTTTCTTGTCAGCTCTCTAACAAGTTTATTTCTCAAAGCAATTTCATGGGTTAAATATGATTTCATTTCATCAAATATGGTACTGATGTAGTCACGTGAGATGACGTCAGCATGTTTCCTATCAGTGCGTTACATGTTTTCTTATTGAACAGACGTGTTTCATATATTGACTACATATTAGATTATTTTATTTTCGTTTTTTGGATTTTATTATCTTGAATTTGTTGAGGATCTCATTTTGGAGTTAAACAAAAATATTGGAGCAAGACTCTTTGCATATGACATTTTTATTTGAACACAAAACGGTAATTATTTTGTGCAACTTCAACCGTTATGAGCTCTGAGAGCCAGGTTGCCGGACAACAAGTCCAGGATAATGACGTAATTTTATCTCAAACAAGTTTGTGTTTTAGCCAAACCTAAATCTGAGATGGCCACCAATACTATCAACAGAAATTGATCAATTTGGTTGAAATTTAGTAAATACAAAGTAGAACCCTGACAGTTAATATATGTAAAAGGGATTTTGGTAACTTTTGTTGTTTGTATGTTATTAGTGCAATATGAAAAGTAGCAGCTAAATATAGCCAATTTTTTGAAAAACAATATTATATTATACTCCATTGATATGGGATTAGTATCCCTTATAATGCCTTGTTTAATATAAAATTACATGCAATTAACTAAGGATTAAGATACAAACCTTCAGACAGTACCAGAAACAAGGATCACGGAAAGACAGAATAAAACTAGGTCTATATAATTTATTTATACCATTATTGTAAGTTATAGGGGGCATCAGTATAAAGATATTCACTACTGAACCTTTGATTCCTACTTAGATCTTTGCAGACCAGCAAAGACTGTTTGGGACCGTGGTTGATAAGTGGTTTGACACATGTGCTTACATTTACAGCCTCTCTCATAGCCTAGTATGGATCCTAGTGTGAGAAAGTTTGTGAGTTTGCTTGCCGGGGGTTATCTCTGGGTATTTTTGTTTCCATTATTATTCAAAAACTGACTACCTCTTGATATTAGTGAATGAATCTTAACTTTGGCCTTAAAATATGATTACTCCACTCAAAGTTTTTGTTTCTTCTTTATACAGAAACTGTTTATGCTGCTGTCCATCCGATGACCTCATTTGTTATTTAAAATGCCAGCTTATGTCATTGATTATCCAATGGAAGTAATCATTTTGCCAGGGTAAATCCCATTATACAACTTTTAAAAGTGAAAACACAAAACTTTACAGCTTTTGAAAATAATTTATTATACACTGTGTAGTACCTGCCCAAAGAACACAACAACTGGACCAGCTCAAACAGAAATAAATTACCTCACTATGTACAACTTACATAAATGAAATGGAACTGTCATGTTAAACTTATTCACATCTTTGCTTTAAAAAAGTTTCAAAGATTTAATAATTTTGCCTCTATAAAAAATTCAAAAAGAGTGTTTTGATGAACAACTGAGGAATTAAATAACATATATCCTAGGAAGTAACAGTATGCCCCAAGCATGAAAGTAAAGCAATTTACTAAATCACTCTTAAAAAATAAAAATACTTTTGATTTAAAATGATTTATATAAACTAGAGTGATGGGTATCAGCAGTGTACCATGTTATAATCACATAAACATATGTGCTGATCTTTTATTTCTAGTGGATATTGAATTTCATAAATTGATGTTTTCTCATAAAAAAAAGTAACTTTTGGGATTGTATTAAACTTAAAATTTCCATATTGTTATGTACAAATGTAAGTAGACAGTGATCACATCATCGTGGTCATACGCTGATGAATCCCATATTTTTTTTCAGTCCTCATTTGAATTTTTTCCCTTCATATTTTAACTTTGATTCAAATCAACCAAACTTTGTGTACATAACAATAATCAAATAAAATCTGGGCTGAAAAAATGTTAAAAAACATTTAAAAGTAAATTGTTCACCAGTGACACATTTATCTTGTCTTTATTTATGTGTGTTAAAAGAAATAAAACTTATTGATTCTTCTTAGTAATGTCGGACCAAATACAATGTATATAATTAATATGTTTCTGTCATTTTTTTTTTTTTGAAATTACATTCCAATCACATAAATACAATACATGAACCTTAATTCATTTAAAATCACCATTTAGTTTATATCACAGATATTTAGCACTTAATACAGACTTAGCATACAAAACAAGAAGCTTAAGTTTTACAGAGTAGCAGTACTACAAATAGGAAGTTTTAATTAATAAACAACTCATTAAAAAATATTGATAATTACAATTCATCTGCCAACAAGATTGATTAGTCAAAGAATTTTACACAGAAAACAGACATTTTTATCCATAGTAATAAATACTTAATAGATTCCATTCATGTAAGAAGTGACTCCCAAAAACATTTACATAAACTTTTATTTCAATTTGATGTGGGAATCATATAAAAAAATTCCAAAATTTCAAAAGGTTGTTATTGCATGAAATTCAAGCAGAATGTATTTTAATCTAATATTTTTTTCAATAAGACTGCAAGCATGTATAGAAAATTATTGTGCCACTTTGTGCATTTGTGTGAAGTGGCACAGACTAATTTACATTAATTTATAAAAAGAACTGTCATGTTGCAACTTGTGTGTAATTATATTTCTGGGGAAAAAAATAAGAAGAAATATTAAAAATATAATTAACATAGTGTAAAAATAGGGCATCTACAAAAATCTTATAAGCACCAATTATTTACTATTAAAATAAATAATAGACTAACATTATACACTATATAAGTACCTTACATTCTACAAAAATTATCCCTACACAGAAAACAAGATTACCTCCCTTGGAAAAATTCGTTAGCACACTGCAATCGAAGCTGGGGAAAAAAATCAATAAAAAATAAAAATAAAACCAACTAAAAAGCTGCATAATGCTGTAAAATCTTGATTACTATTCAAGGAAAACTAAAATGTTAGACAAAAAAGAAAAGAAAACTTTGCAAACCCACTAAGCATTTAAATGCATTGAAAATGTATGCACTGTATCTTGATATGACAATTAAATCACATAAATGTAAGTTCTTCATTGAAATCTTACATAATTACACAGCCAATATAGGAAAAAGTAAACCCTGAATAAAAGTATTTCCCCAGAAAAATATGCATTTAAGTTCTATCATGTACCATAATTAAAAGAAACGACAAGTATTTACTTAAACAAATCTTCTTTTTTTTTAAAATTTGTATAGCAGATGCCTCAATCTTATCAAAAGAAAACTAAAAGTAAAGTTAAAGTGGTATTTATATACATGTACCTATAAATATTTTGTTGTATTTATACACCTATGAATAGTTTAAGTTCAAAGGCAGATACTTAATTATATTTTACATATCTTCCTTTTTTCTAACACACAGTATACATTTGTATAAATAATAATATTAATACATTATTTTTGTGAAATGAATAACAAAAAAAATGAAAGACTAAAAATGGACATTTTACCTTCAATTATCAATATCCATATAAGCTTCATCAAATCACAAAGTTCTATCACAGTATTTTTTTCTGTAGAATAATACTCTAGATGGGACTTCCTTTTGTACCCCCACATATTAAATTTTAATACATGTATTTTTTTAAATTATTGTCATGGAAATGTTCAAAATAGTTTGTTGATTCTCTCATTTTAGGTTTTTACAGCCAAATTAAAATTTCAGTGAAGGGTACAAATGGAAGTCCTTCGAAACTTTCCATAAATTCATATTAAATGTACAATATACATGCACATGTAATACAAAAATCTTTATTTTCTCTCCAAATAACATTTTTTTGTTTTCATGGCATTTTGGTAAGTAAAACCACTGCTTTTGTAAATGTGTAGAAATATTCTATCATTTTGAATTTCCACAGAATTATATGACTCTGATTACCGATATACGAATCAAAGTTCAGATATAGTCTTTTTCATATGTATTACCTGTTTGATAATATCAATGCCACCAACAAAATAATCATTATGAAGAGTTCAAATTTGATTGTCGTCTTATACCAATTAAGATTAAACATTTTTGGTAACATTAATTAAAAATTATAAAAGGTGATCAACTAGCACATGCTGTCGGGTTCAAGTTTTTTAAATTATGGTTAAAAGGCCATAATGCCAAATTTTCTTCTTAAAAAATCAAGGCAATTAACTTAGATAAAATATCATTACATGTATTACCAATCAATTTCTTCTTCACTATCATGTGACATCTATCTTTGGTAGACCTCAAAGTCATAAATCTTGATCAAAGTTACAACTGGGAAATGGTTTTTTAAGGGAATTTTGTTAAAACTTCTAACATGTTTTTTTTAAACTCTGCACATAATTATGGATAATTATTTGGTGTAGTTATAAGCACTAATAAATATCCTTTTTTGACAAATCTCAACAAAAATGCAATACTGAAAATGTCTGTCTTAAAGTAGCCAAAGACTGTTTGGTAATATCAAATAACTCCATTTGACTGCTTTATTCTAATGATAATATGGACTATAATCCAGTGAACTGGCCAGTCTCCTGGTCTTTGCTGTAAGATCTGAATGATGCTGATAGACCTTCATACCAAGATTAGGAAATCTGTCTGTTAATAACTGTTCCTCTAGGGGTGATGGCATCGGATATGGACCTCTGTCTTTTGGTCTAGATACAAGAATGTATTGACTGAAATTGAATAAAAGATAACCATTAAAAATTTAGTTAATTGCTATTTCTGTTAAGTTTAATTATAAAAGCAGTTTTTTTTCTTTTGAGTAATTTCACTAAATGGCTTATTAACATGTTCAAAAAGAGATGAGATGCATGTCATAGCCCACCAGACCTTATTTGTAAGCCTTTTTTGAAAAAAAATCTTCATTAATAGCATGTAATTACATGTATATAGAAATCCCAATGTATGTAGTTAACATGTGACTTATTGGGTATTTGATGTATTTAGTTATAACCGATTTTGATGTGGCTCTGGTCCCTACCAATCATATACTGTAAACATACTAATTTTAGCTGGTACATATTTGAGCACAATTTACATTCTTGACTAAATGGTGTGGATTTAAATTAGTGCAAAACACCTTATGAGAAAAAGTCTATAAGTCAACATTTTAGTGGTGTATTTAAATCAGCGCTACTGTCTTAATTCAATAATTAATACACCATTACAATTAGTAAGTTTACAGTTTAAACATGTTGTTCATTTATAATTTAATACATCTGATTGTTAGTTATAGACAGAAAATACAAATTATCAGTTTATCTTTTTATATCTCATTAGCATTGACTACTTACTTGCACCTGCTAGGTATAGATTTGCTGGATATTGGTCGTATGGCATGGGGATTTCTGGGATCAATTAATTTAGGATCAAATAGAGGTGGTTCTTTCTTCTTAACTCTACTTAATGATTTAGATGGTGTTGGTTCACGTCCAATCTTAAACCTGTAAAGTGCAATATTATCAAGTTATATACATCATTTATAGCATAATCAAAAAGAAAACAACAGCCCCAATGGGCCTTAATTGTAAAATGTTGACTTCAGGAAGCACATGATTATGAAAGCTATTAAAGCATTTATATACATGTACTTGGTATGGCTTACTGCACTGATGCTATATTTAAGGTTTGACTATTAAGCCTTTCAGAGAAATCTTTAACTATTTACCATTCAAAATCACCAAGACATTGAATGAAGTTTAATGTCAACTCATTTTTTCAATATGTAGGACTAATTCACTGATGCTATATACAAAAATCAAGTACTAGTATTTAGGTTGACTAGCTGTGTAAAACTTGCTATTGAAAGTCAATGACCCTGAATGAAGTTCATGGTAAACTAATTTCACAAAAAATGGTATCCAAACATGAACATGACCAGAAGACATCTATATATTTTTATTATATATTTTTATAACTAAAAGGCCAAGGTTTACCAACTTTGGGACCTTGAAGCACTGGCTGTGTATAAAAATGAAGTTTCCAGCTTATGAGCCTTCTGCTCTACCCTAGGTTTAATTTTAAAGGTGGCCCTTCATGCACTGATACTCAGTAAAGTTTTACACTTCTAAGTGTTATTTTTTCGTTCCTAGTGTAAACATTTGTTAAGTTTTAACAGTAAGTTTTGTCATAGCCAACTGTAAAAGTATAGGAACAGATATATAATTTATTAGAAATTCTGCCGTCATAAAATTCAGCAATATTTTTTTTTTCAGCGAATAAAAAACATGTCATATTAAAGATCACAGCAAAGTTATCAATTTGAAAGTATTACCAAGTGTGAAACAATGACATTTCATAAAAATACTGATATCAGTGACCCAAAAGATCAAAATAATATTCAATTCTGTATAAAGAACTAAGTCCTACGGCTTTTAGGTCACTCAATCTAACTTCTTGTGTCCAAAAATATTATTTTCAAATTGTTAGTTGTTAACTTTTATACATTTTTGATTTCTCTAGAACAAGAGAACCAATGTTAGCGAGTCCAATAAAAATTACCCTTGCCAATGCTTTTTATAAAAATGTTAAATACACAATCTATTGCTAGGAAATATATCTGGAAAAATGTATTTAAAAACTTAGACAAAATTAGCCTACCTAAATGGTTTCTCTGATTTCAGTTCAATTTTTTCCATTTGTTGTTGCTGTAGTGCTGCCATTGCTGTTTTGGGTCTGTCTGGTACTTTTATGGTTGGTTGACCAGCAGGACCAATAGGATTACCCATATAAGTATGGGGTCTATCCATTACACTATATGAACGATCTATGACTCCTATAGCACTTGGTGCTCTACTCATTCCCCACATTGAACTCTCTGCTCTAAATGTGTCTCCTCCGTATGTCATATTGGCTCGCTCAACTTGACTTAACACATACATAGATGAGTCTGCCCGCAAAACGTCAACTTAAAAGAGATAATTTTGTTAAAATTAATAATAAGAATGCAAAGAAATTTTTTTTTACAGAGATAGATGTATTGCAAGAAGTACAATTATAAAATCAAGATTTCAAGACAAAAAGACAGCTGAATAAGTGGTGAGGTAAAAATAATATGTATAATCTACTATAGTCATTCAGACTGGTTTGTGTTTGATAAAGTCTTTTTTATATCAAAGTAATGGTAAGGTAACATAGCCTGTCCAAAATTTTTACATTGTGACAATTTATACTGGTACTCTTTTTTAAAAAAAATCCTTAGACATGACTTATATGATGTCTTAATAACCCAATAATTATGACTTTATTCTATGTAAGAAATCTTTAAAAAAAAAATTCATTTTTTATTTATGTATTTATTTTTATTTATTTATTTTGGTTGCTGTTCACATGGTGCAACTTTTAGATCTATTACATATTTTAAGGAAGAAACATTTTGAGTAAAAGCTTCTGTAGCAATATCTAGTGTAAGCCAAAAATGGAGGGTTTCTGTGAACAAAACTGTATTAAAATGATGTATTTTTTTACCTTTTTTTTATCAAAAAAGCAACAAAAAACTGTTTAATACTGTCACAATGAGTTATAATTGATGTAAATAGAAATTAAAGCAATTATAAGAATTTTATATCTTTGACATATGACTGAATCAATAATCAGAAATTAAAATTTTTGGGGACATGTCAGAGGTTCCTTACTTTACCTAGCACTAAAAGTGCATAAAAACAATGTTATTCATTGAGGACAGTGCTTATCTGATTCGCTTACTGATTATTACATTAAAGTGACACAACAAGTATGATGCAAAAGTTAACTTGACTTACATTTTGTCTAATTTTTTCACTTTTGAAGACAAAGTTTTCTAACATGCTCTTAAATTTGCTTGAGATTTATAATAACAATGAAGATTTTTATAAGCAATAAACCAGATTAACAAACCATACAGTTTTTATCATAAATGCTTAAAAGGAAAAGGGTAAGGGTGAGGAAATACTGTTTTCAACACATGCGTTTATTGATTTTTCAAAGATTAATATTTCTGAAAAATTTTGCCGTAATATGCGAGAACATTGAGTTTAGTAAAACCTTTTGTTTAAACAGAATCATCAGCCAAAAACTGTAAAACTGTTTTATTATATAACAAATGATTCTTAAATGATGGGGATTCAAAGATTAAAACCAGGATTAAAATGTTTCACAGAATTTTGTATTGCAAATTCTACATAGTGTTAACTTACATACATTATGTAATTTCGTGTTAAGAGTACATGGAGTAGTAAAAGAATATACATGTACATTATATGACTGACAAAGAGACAACAATGTTTATGACATTTTTCCTGGCTCATGTTTGATTCCATTAAACATGCTATAATGGCATGGATGTTCAAACGCAAACTACTGTATTTAAAATGGAAAAACCCTTGTCTTTTTCAGGAACAATACATTAAATTAAAGTTGCATGTTTTTGGGTGTTTCAGGGCTATGAAGATATCAATTCATTCAGTTGCCAATGTTGTTCTCCGAGTCAATCAGAAAATAGCTTTTGTCACACAATAAGGTCTGGTATCAGAAATACAAGGGATCCATTACAAAATTAGAGTCTGCCACAGTTTCACAATCATTCCTTATTAAGATTTTCCTTAACTTAAATCTAACAAATACATAATCATCATAATTTTGTTAATTTTTCAGATATTCAGAAATTTAAGTTGTCATTTTGAAGATCATTTCCAGCTTAAAGCATCAGTACCCGGTATTTAGTTTTTATAAAAATATTTATCCATTGTTGCAAAACAGATTGCCAAAATTTTCCAGATTTAAAGTAAAGGAAAATTTTAATTAAGAAAAGATTGAGAAACTTGGGCCAGTTGTTATAGCAATCTCAAGAACTGTTGACTCCATATAAAACACTTACTGTTATCTCTGCTGCCTAATTTTGTCATCTTCTGTTTTTCTTCTTGTTGTTCTTGTAACTGCTGCCTACGTAAAGCTGCACTTCTCTGACGTAACTCTTTCTGCATTCGCAGCAGTTTATGTCTGTAATATGACATTTTTGTTAAAAATATTGTTTGATATAGCTAAAAGGAGATCATTTCATAACCTTATTAGTTTGGATATATAGAAAATAATGATCAAACCACCAAATAATCAAAACAATCCAGCACTTCAGAGGAAGGAATTTATATATAAATAATTCCAATTTCAATCCAAAGTATTTAAGATGTACTTGTAAAAAATACAATAAATGAATGCAGCTTTTCATTCCTTTTCAGACAAATCATGTATTCTTCTATTGAAGATCATTGTAGAATTTTACTCAATCAATAAGTTCAACCTTCAATTTTCTCCCAGATAAAGCATTCATTTGTTTATGATCACTGTAAAATTTTAATGATATAAATCCAAAGAAAAAAGTAATAACTTCTTAATAATCTAAAAACAGGTCTAATATGACAAGCACTGAAAAACAAAACACGTTAACAATGAAAGTTAAACAATCCACCTGGTTCCTCCACTGCCATATAACTTGTTAAGTTCAATAATTGTCTGGAAACTAAATAACAAAACAATATTTTAGTAACTGCACATTTAGCTCATTTACAACTACAAATTTTAACCCGAACATATGTGAAACTTTAGATTATTTTAAGTATTATTTTCAGAACTGATCAATGCTTTAGAAAGAACAGTGAAATACCAATAACTGGAAAATAGGTAAAGTCAACAGAGATTTCTAATTCTGATAGGCTAAGTATTGTATACAAGTTAAATATGAACTGATACATTACAAATTTAACATAAAAGAAAGAAAAAGAAATGTTAAAGCTTAAATGTATATATACACCTGTACAGGTAGACAAAAGGTATCTAATTATAGATCTGTGAAATAGGAATCCAACATTTGGTGTGTAAGAACTAAAATCATTAATGCAAGCAGTGTAAAAATTTAAATAAAGTATTAGAAGCCTTATTAGCTTTATTTTATTATAATTTACTTTGTTATTATACAATTAATTCACCCTGACCAGGTAAAATTTTTTTGTATTGGGACTAAGAACACATATTAAATTTTTGTTTGAGGATTTATGACAATGTGTGTAAACATTTCCTACATGGATTTCTGTCCAATACTAAAATCCTAAAGTCAATATATCATTAAAACAACACAAATTATAATGTGACACAACTTAATCATAGTAACACCATTTTAAACTGGAATTTATAAGCTAGTATATACCAAACAATCCTTAATAGACCATCTAGTATGATTACTTTTTTGACACATAAAAACTATTTTTATTTAAAAAAGCTATTGCCATTTCATTCCTGTCAAATGTGAATTGTTGTATGTGATCAAAGCTTCATATTTCCCTCACTCAAAAGAAATAAATATATATCGATTTTTAATTTAATTTTATTTATTTATTATTTTTATTTAATTAATTTTTTTTTATAAATTATATTATTTTTCTAAATGAAGTATAAAGTCATTTGAAAGTTTTTACTGTACATATTGTTCACACTAATAGGATATACAGTGCCAGAATTTTATTTAGAACGTCAAGTTTTCAACATTTTGTCAATGGAAGTAAAATGTTACAAAATTGCCGAGAAAACTTACTGCAAATTGCTATAGATCTTGCACAGCATATATGAAAAATGTGCAACATGAGTTCTGCACTTGGTCTGGAATTGGTTGATTTGTAAGAACATGTAATAACATATCAGAGAATAATCACAAATACAGGCTCTGAAAGTTTTGTCTAAAATCTTATATTTCAAACCTTATCATGCTTATATAAAGTGTTTCCTGGAATTGGACATCAGAAAACAAATGTTATTGTCAGTTACATCAAAAGATGAATTTTTAGATGATGTTATTTACTGTAGTCTGAAAACAATGCTTATAATTAGTGTACCTGTAAAAGGTAAAATCATGCTGGTCACATGACTTACATACCCTAAAAGATCTGTAAGTCTTGCCTAAAAATCTTTAAGTATGTATTTTGATAAAAGTCATTAAAATTTAACATAGGAGAAAAAAGATACCAATAGCTTTGTCAAAGTTTCTAATAATGTAGAAGTTATAACGACATGCTGTTTACCTGGCGACATTTACATACCAAAATACCATTTGTGTATTTTAAATTAAAACTAACACAAATTGAATAATTACTGATAATACAAACATATTATTATGATCAATAGAGTTCTTTATGATATTTTTATAACACAGAACATGTTTAAATAAATAAAGAAATTTAAATAAAACAATTTCCTGTGTATTATTTTCATATATTGATTTCTTCTTCTGGTCTACTACATTGAGGCTTACAATCCATTATGTAATAATAATGGTAATAGTAGTGTCCAACAAAAATATTGTATGGTATATAATTATGATGACAGCTATTGAAAAAATTAATTGTTTGAATACTCATTTTATCTAACACAAAAAGAGGGTGTCATTTTAATGCTTGTTAAAGGAGGTAATAATGATCTGAAATAAATAAAATCTATGCCATACACATTTATTTGAAAGAAATTTGTATGACTGAAATGCCTGAGTTCTGTAAAAATGATTCTTGCGTCTGAGATAAGACAATGTATGATAGTGTTGCTATGTATCCTTGCCTGGATCGTAGTCCAGATAGGCTAGACACCGATTTCCACAATTATCAGTATAAACCTAAAGTAAGAGGTATCTCAATGTGCTGTATATAATTCAATAATAACATCACCTGTTAACAATGCATTAACTGTTCTGAACTTACTTACAAACATTAATGATTTTTACATTATAATTATTCTTGAAATTTGCTAAACAATTATTTATTTTGTGGTCCATATGGAATAATCTTAACCTTTAGTTTTGTATATTTTGCTTTATTTGACAAGCCTTATTTAGTAGTAAATTTAGAAGATAGCTGGCTGAGATTCCCTATCAGACACAAGTGTTTGACTTAGATATTCAGAGTGACTTTGCCCAGAGGGCAAGTTCAAATCTGAATCAACTTGACATCCTCAATCTCAACTTGCCTTCAAGATTTGTGTCAAAAAAGGCTATGCTTGCTAAAATATGTTGCCAGTTTAATCATATATTGTAATACATGTACTGCTGAAGATTTAACATATTTGATTGGACGTTGACATTGTTTTAGCTTATCAAATATTGGCAAGCGATCAATTCTATGACATATATTCCACAATTAGATATGTGATGTATGTAGAAAATATCAACAATTAAATCCAACACATACACTTTTATGGTTTATACTGATAAAACATCCAGTGTTTTTGAAAGTTTACTGTTTCAAATTTAAAACTTCTACTTCATAAATATATAGTATATTCTATATACATGTTTATTGTGTTTCTTAACTGGGTACCTGCCATTGCAAACTTTTCCATACTTTTAAATAGAACCTTCATTTTAACATGGTGGCCTTTCAAAGACATAGAATGTATACTACATATGTAAAAAATTGTTTTATTTTGGCATGTATCTAGTACTTTAAAATTTACAATTATTTACCTTCCAATGGCACGTTCTTGCCAATTTTCTTCAAATGAAGTCCCATCATTGTGATACAACTGTTCTTGTGTAGTCTTATTTCTACAACAAATGATTTGATGGTTAATAAAAATAAATTCCTTAAAACTCACAAATAAATAAATTAATTAATAAATTAATAATAAATAGATAAATAAATAAATAAATAATAATAAAAAATAATAAGTAACCAAATATAATCATAATAATAATAATAGAAGAAAAATGTAATGAATGGAGTAATAGTGTTTTATGTCAAAGTCAAGAATATTTTCACTTACATTGAGGCAATAAGGCTCTGAGATGTGAAAGAATTCTGAATGCCTTAAGAAAACCACAGACTTTCAGCAAGGAAAATGACAAGCTTTCTTACACTAGGATCTTCCCAGCTGTGATTCAAATCTAGATGGTGAGAAGCACTGTTATCCGTAAGCAAGTGTTTCAAACCACACTAAGGCCTTGAAAATCATACTGAGCTATTGAAGGAAATTAACAATGTTTACCGATATACTACCAACTGCCATGTGTAACAAAAAATGTTGTTATTAATACTAATATAAACTGTGTACCAGTTCTAGCAAGCATAACCTGCATACACAATAAAATTTTCTAAACCAATCACTAGATACTAAAACAATAAAAAAATTTACAGCTTTTTAAAATCAGACAATTGTATAAATCTCCTATAGGAATCAATCTATACACAAGTTTATGTGATGTGTAAATCTGCGCAAGTGTTTCTTAAAAAAAGGGGCAAGTGACCTTGTAAATGCTAGCTAGAATATTAACTAACAATGATGTTGAGTAAAAACTGCAAACCATTCAATATGCAATACTTCTAATGAACCAAAAAAAAAAAAAATTAAAAAAAAAAAAAAAAAAAAACAGTAACAAGGAAAAGTCTGCTGTTACATGCAATCAACAAGGTCTATATCTACAGCATTGAAACTTCTTGGGTATGAAAATTAGCTACATTAATTAAAGACTACATGTGTATGGACAAATGAAGAAGTCAAAGATTTTTATGAAAACTTACCCAGGTAGATTCTGGTATCTAGCAAGTGCATCATCAAATAATTCCTGTAGGTCCTACAATAAAAAAGTGTATATATGTATAAGTATGTGTATTGAATACTTCTGGTCTACAGATGTTCTTTATACAAACAGATGCTCTTAAAGTGAGTTTGATTGCAATTAGCTTCATAAATCAATGTATAAACACATTCAAAATTGAACTTTTTAAAAAACATTTTATACATGATATGAGAAAACAAGCACTGCCATCTGATGACTTGAAAACATAAACTTCAATCTTTATGGATAAACATCTTACTTACCATATTCAGATAAAATTCAAATATTGTCTGAACATGAACACTATGTCAGAGTACTAAAGGTTGCAAAAATATGCTCTAGCTTATAAAAAATATGAAGAATTTTAACTTCAACTTCATAAAATGGATTCAAATTTGCTATGCAGTTTGATGACTGAAGACTGCGTGTTAGCTAAACTTTAATTTTCACAGCAAAAGAACAAATAATTACAAATAGTAATGTAAAATTCAGTCCTCTAAGTTTAAATTGTAACAGAAAGTAGATTAATCTAATTCTATGGAAAAAATATTTTGAGTACCATTATATTTATGATAATATAATATATAGTTCATGCATATAAAAGAATTAACCTTGAAGAAAAAATTACAGGCAACAGAAAAAGTATCATATACTTAATAGATATTTCAATTTTACCTATGTAATATATTTAAAAATCTTATTAAAACCCTCAAATATAAAGAAAAAATATTCAAATTAATTCACTTAAGTTTTAATTCTGATAAAAAGATCTTTAAAATATTGCCTACCTTTGTATTGAACAACACTTTTTTATCAAAGAATCCAATAACATGAGAAGGTTTTTAATGTTTAAAGGAAATTAAGTGTTATTGATCAAACAAGTTTTTATATCTAAAGCACATTACAATTTTAACAATATATACACGTATATACATACATGTATATATAACACAAAGTATTGGTTTAGAAAAATAACTGATTTAATGCTAGGGAAAAATGCCTATTACTTTTTGATCAGAAATAACTGTATTTACTTCTGAAAGAAAAAGATTATTATAACATTGTATTAAGATTTATTTTACAGAACACACACAAACCAAATTATTTGCAAAGCCTAAACACAAAATGCTTGACCAATGTATTATGTACGTTATGAATTAATTATCAAGCCTGTTTCTGCATTTAGCTTGGTTTCAGCATGCAAATGTTGTTAGATTATTTTTCAAACTAAACAGCAAAAAATTAAATCATATAATTAATATAAGCTATGGTAATGAAATTTGTTCACATTAGATTATATACAAATTCACAATTACATTGAGTCAACTTGAATTTCCATTCAACTTTTTTCTATGATCACAATACACAGGGGGGTAATGTACATAATACATAACCTCATATAAAACATTATGATAATTGTAGGTTTAAGTTTAATGATCTCAAATTATTTTCCTTTGATATAGGTGTTCTATTAATTTACTTCACACTTTTTTAAAATCAATCCTTACTATAAATTCTATATATAGCAATATCTCAAATATTGTGAGAAATTTTGTTCTTTGATGATGGAAGATAACAGAAAATTATATTTTAATCAAATCATAATCAAATTAAAGCTTTCTCAAACTTTCTCTAATTAGCAATGTGTTTAATAGACACTGAAGTTTATATAGATACTTCTTTAATTGCATTGTGTTTTTGATAGCATATTTTGGGGGAAAAAACCAAAAACAAAAAAGAATAAGAAAAAAGGAAAAAAATCTAATCAATTTCAATTATGTTGGGTATTTTTCACTTATTTGTGTTAGTTGTAAAAAAAAATCACTTTTGTAGTAAAAATTTCCATATAATACTAAAATACTATCACAAGCACAGTGCAAGATAGAAGTACTCTAGTATTTAGGAACAGTGGGAGCTAAAGTTTAAAAATAAACTTTTAAAAAATTGACGTAAGAAAGAGAAAAAACCAACACTGCAAAACAGAGAAATGACAAAACAATATCCCAAATTGGTTGACAGTTGCTGAAACAGGGTACAGTTTAAACTTTTGTCAATTGACTCTATTATCTGAAAATTTTCTCCTTTCTAGATCACTAGAGGTCAAGTAAATCACTGAAGTGGGATGTTACCTCACCATGAGCTATCATACAATAAGGCAAATATACTCTTGTGTTATATAAACTGTAAATAAAATACTTTGCCTGAAAAGTTTTAATTACATATTTCCCTTTTAGTTCCCACTAAACAAGGATATTTCTTGTACTCATTTTATGAGAGTTGTTGACCAAAATTAAATTGGCTGTATACTTGTTCTTGTTACTTTTTCTATCACTGCAAACTCCCCCAGATAAAGCTTGCTTCAATTACAAGGGAAGTTATGGCAGATTTTTAGGAATGCAACACTATGTAATACTCTTTATTCTGAACTAATGAATGGTAAGAACCAGTGATTACCATATCCCCTCTTCTCTCTCCCCCCCCCCCCCAAAAAAAAAAATTTTGTGATAATAAAAAATCTAGCATGCAAATGTATTTTTGCACTGTCTGTAAAATATGTGATATTGCATGCAACATCATTTGTACTTAGCAATATTTATGATTCATCATATTATAATTAGCCTAGACATTTAAAACTTAACATTCATACTAATGAACTATCTCTAAACAATACAAATTGTAAATACCAGCATATTAATTACAACACACATATTAAATTCAATAGCTATGTATTTTGTTTAATGCACATACAAACAGACAATAATACTATGCTATTAGCCTGAAATCTTGTTTCTGAGGGAGTTTAAATTTTAAAAGCGGTGACAGCACTTCATGCATAAACCATCAATAGCATCAAATTCCCTGCAACTTAGCTATAAGTCTCTGCAATACAAACTAAAGTATTAACTATAATATGTCAGTGTTCTCCATAATTAAAGCTAGCCTCAGCAACCACATACTCCTTTTGTTTCTGGCAACACTTTTTAACATTGGTAAGGTACTTTTATTAACATTCAAGGCATTTATTTGACAAAACCTTTGCTTGTGATAAATGGAGAACCCTGACTATAGATTGTGTACTTACGTTCAGATTATCCGGTAATTCTAAGATCAGTTCCAGCTGTATTGGTAAGTTAGACATATTGTTACTGATTAAAATTCAAAGTCAAAAAAACTATAAAGAACTCTCAAGCTAAAGCCTTAACACCAAATTATCACAACATCAGCTGATTTTCAAACTGTGTAATATGTTTTCCTTATTCGAAACAGGTAAAATTTTTAACACACAAAAATAAAAACACCATGTGATTCGCTGGGTGAATTTTTTCGTCTCTTTTTCAAAACATATGACACTCTTCACATGAAGTTTTTTGACATTTTCAATCAATAACTTTGTAAATAACACATTCTCAAAATAAAATTAATTAAATATTATAAGCACTTTGTCATTGATTACTAAAAAATACCCACTTCTCACATTATTTTATTGACTTTCCCACTGTTTGTTTAGTCCTCAAACTATTCATTTTCAATTTGTAAGCCTATGTTTGAAAGTCAATAAAACACAATAGTTTTATAATAAAACAAAATAGTACAATATTTATATATCTAAGGTTTTCATAATAAAGGATTCATGAAAGGGAATAAATTATATTTTCCATTTATTTGTACTTTTATATCAATAACCGTGCACTAAAGCTGTAATGTCACAAAAACTTTTACTTGTCCGTTCATTATTTCCACCATAACAAATAAACGGCACCTGTTTCCAACACTGACAGAAACTGACTGTGAATCCAATCCAAATAAATTCAAACTTTCTCGACCAAAATTCCACAAAGAAATTACAACCTACTCAATAACTCATTCCATATATTATGCAATTTAAATCCTAATCCATTTTCAATAATAATCCATTTTATTTAAGGAAATTAAAGCTTTGTAATAAATGTTTTAAAATTTTCATAATTGTAAAATTAAGGCTGCCTTAAATTTGTATAAATTCTTGTTGGTATGGAATATATCATGATCATGTAAATTCACTAAATGTTGTATATATATACAATATACCCTGTTAATTCTATGGGATAATTTCCTTAAATAATTTGTCTACAATAATCCTATTAGAATTAAACTATTTTTGCATTACGATAAAATAACTTTGGTATCCAGATCAAACTTTAGCACTTATTTAAGGCCAGTGACAAAAAGATGAATAAGAAGTTTTTCGGTATTTAAATAAACTTAACTACCATACAGTACAACAACAATGAAGGGGAAATTAAACAGTGAAGGTCGGGATTACTTTATAATAAATCATACTGGTGTTACAATCTAGGTAAATTAAACTCTATTTAATACATTCTTAGATAGATATAAACTTCAATATTTACTACAATAAAAAACTAAATATCTATACAGTCCTCTTTAAGTGTTCTTAAGAATTTCATACAGTGTCTGGCAGTGGGACATATTTTTTTATAAATGGACTACATCCACTACATAATTGACATGATAATACAATGTTATGTATACAACTCGATTTGTTTATGAGGAGAAAAGATTATAAGTAGATAATTAAGAAAAATTAGGAGGTGCTGTTGTACTTTACAGTAAGGTTGTTTTTTTTTTTTTTGTTTTTTTTTATTTGATTAATATCACCAGAGACATCACTAAGCAGAATTAGTGATCTCAATCCATCAAAATGAATTAGTGATATAAAAAAAAAAGAAGATTAATTAAGTGATGTCACTGAACATATTTTTTTATATCACTATCCTTCATTTACCTAGTGATTTCACTAATTTGATATATATATATATACATGTATATTTTAATATTTACAAAAAGTTAAAAAATAACAAAGTATAAGAGAAACTTATGAATTAATGTTCCCAAATATAAAGAAAATAAAAAGGTCTTAATTCAAAAATCAATTTTTTTTACTTAAAACTACACTAGCTCAGTGGCTTCAATTTGATTTTGACATTTTTCTGCATCATACATAAATGTTCCCTCTATGCATTTTCAAACCCTTAACACTTTACTTATCATGGGCATAGTAAACAGTGTTGATAGTATTTCTATACTAGCGGAAAAAAGTAGCTGTGCATCAATAAAATTTATAATTTCGCTATTATTAATGAATGTATAAATCTTAAAATTTGCACAAATGGTAAGTGTATTTACCTCTATAATATCGCTCGGTCATTGCATCAATTGCCCGTGATTTTTATGCTTTATGCGCACGGGTCGGTTTTCACGCAATTGTCGCCCAGCATTTCAGTGTGACAATATTTTAGGAATAATTTACTGTTGTTTGTTTGTTTGGACACCAGAAAACCAGAAAAGCAAGTTTATTCAGTTGAAAGCTTCCAAAGTGTAATGCCTAGGCTAAATGAAAATGATCGCCTCCGCGCAATGGGTATGTTTGAGGCTGGTATGACCCAAAGCTTTGTCACTAGACATTTTGGTGTCCACAGAAACACTGTTTATGCTCTATGGAGATAATACCAACAGTTTGGCACCACTAGAGACCGCCCTTGTTCAGGACTGTCCACGCCTAACGACACATCAGCAAGACAACCATATCCAGCTTGTGCACCTCCGGAACCGTTTCCAAACTGCCAGTACTACTGCTTGGAGCATTCCTGGACTATGCCCAATCAGCCCCAGAACAGTATGGAATCATTTACGGGAAAGTCATATTCGCCCGGCAATCCGTACAATTCTACAATGACGTCATTGCACAGCTCGTCTTGCATGGTGCAGAACACATTTACGCTTCAATCGACGAGACTGGGCACAAATTATGTTCACCGATGAGTCCTTCACTTGGACAGCAGTGACAGATGCTCCAGAGTTTATGGGCGCATTGGAGAATGTTTCCATGATGCGTGTGTGGTGGAACGATGTTCGTTCGGTGGGGGCAGTGTAATGGTTTGGGTTGGCATCACAGGGAATGACAGAACTCCTCTGGTAGTCATCAAAGGGAATTTAACCAGTGTACGGTACCATGATGAATTCTTGCAGACCCATGTCATCCCATTCATTCAAGGACAGCAACGTAACATCACTTTTCAGCATGATAATGCAAGACCACACGTCACACGGATTGCAATGGATTTTCTGGCACAGCATAACATCAATGTGTTACCGTGGCCAGCCGTTTCACCCGACCTTTCTCCAATTGAACACATATGGGATGAAATGGAAAGCCGATTACATCATCTGCTCAATCAGCCTGTTACATTGCAAGGGCTGGCCCAAGCGTTAGACCAGATATGGAACAACATCCCTCAAGCATTCTTTAATCAACTCTATGAGGCGTCGCTGTCAGTCCTGTGTCAATGCTAATGGTGGTCACACACGATACTGATCTTGTGAACTGACTTTTACTATCTGCTATATTTCTAGTCCCCTGCATATGAAATAACAGTATCTGTAACCTTTTCAATGACATGAATTTGTAAAGAAATATCTAATAAACAAATACGAAATTATTCATTGCTTTGCATTTTCAAATTATTTATAATCTCACATTTCAGTCATGCACAGTTACTTTTTTCCGCTAGTATATATTGTAGGTAGTGACTAACAATACAAGAAAATCATGTTTTGTTACTTCAAACTTGTCAGTCACTTTTTCACATCCAGTTCTCATGTTTTGTCCTGATAAAAATTACATGACAGATCAATATTAATCTGACTTCTGACAAAATAAAACTTCTCTACTTAATCCACACATCCATGATTTATACTGGTGGTAACGATCTGTGACATCATTTTAGATCTGAGCAAAAATGAGATTATGGTCACATTTCAAGTCTCAATATTAGCACAGAATGTGGAAAAATAAGATTTCATCCAAAACTTGCTTTTTCAAGATAAAAATACCCTTTTAGGAAATAGCAATCACATAAATATGTAGTATGTTTAGTATGGATAACTTAGATGGTAGAGGTACATGTATAACCTTTCTGTGATACTGATATTTTTTCACTTTTTGTTGTAGGTTGAGGGGAAGAGTGGTCTAAAGTGCACTTCATAATAGATCACAGTGCCTCTCACTGCCTGGGTTCATATCCCATTCCGGACAGATTCTAGTGTGAGAAAGTTTGTCAGTTTGGTTGCCAAAGTTTGGTGGTTTTTTACGGGCACTCCAGTTTCCTACCACCATTCCAGAACTGACCGCCTCAAAATAAGTGAAAGATTCTTGACAGAATAAAACACCATTACTCCACTCCACTCCACTCATGTAAGTTGATTACATTCACTAAATGATGAAATAAAATTTAGTTTGTATGATATTTATATCTCATAGATGATTCAATGTCAAGTTGACAAATTGTAGTCCATATCATAATAAATGTAAACTAATTACAGGTACATTAAAATATTGTTAACTTTGGTCTAGTACAATCAAAACAGACAAAGCAATTTGTTTCGTGAGATCTCTAAAATAAAGATTTTATGAATTCCTTAATCTTAATTCAATAATAATTATTTGCCGACATAAAAGAATTTAGAATATAAATGATATCTTTAAAATTGCAATTTACTTTCATAAAACTCTGATAATTTCAGTTTTAAGATTTTGGATATGAGA
Organism: Tegillarca granosa; assembly: GCA_029721355.1. Classification (NCBI taxonomy): domain Eukaryota; kingdom Metazoa; phylum Mollusca; class Bivalvia; order Arcoida; family Arcidae; genus Tegillarca; species Tegillarca granosa. The sequence continues at coordinate 8,609,946 of CM056599.1, forward strand.
GAATATACCGGTATATTTCATTAAATCTAAAACCAGACAGTACAAAAACTGTAAATTTTACCTAATACCGGTAATATACATTGTCAATGTAGGCGTAATCTTAGAGTTTAAACCTTTACATAATTATTATAACACTACAGTATCTATGACTATTCCTAAAACTTTATTTTTGAAAGTTTGTGCTTATCTTCTTATGAATTAAGATAATTAGATACCTGTAATTTTAAAAATCAGTAAAAATAGTCTGTTTGAAAAATGAAGATTATAACTTCAAATAAATCAAATGTATTTGTTATTTAAAACTCACTAACTATTCCATATTGTTTATCGTACCACTATTGTACAATCATTTCATCTGAGGAATGTTAGCCATTTTGATTAAAGCTTTTTACAAGTTAAATACTGTAATATCACAAATATTAATTGGGGATTAAATTTCACTATTTTCAGGGGAAAGTAAATACTTAAAAATTTAATGTCAATAAAAAAAATTACTCATTAAGGTCTCTAATGGAATCCCTTTTTTACAAAGCACAATTCCATAAATTTTTCTCAAAATGAAATTAATATGCAATTTTTAAATCACAAAACCACAAAATTTCAACACCACTTACATTTTTATTCTATAGAAGGAGCAATATTTAAAATACAGTGCAACTTCTGAAAACTGGCTTCTTGTGGGACCTAGGAATTTGGCTGGTTTTCAGAGGGGCCGGTATTTAGAGGACTTATAAATCTAGTAGTCCGAACCGGTCCAAATCTCATCCATTTCAGAGTTTTATCAAAAGGTGCATTGACAAAAGATGTAATTGTCATTACATTCCCATAATCATTGATCGTACATGTAATGTGAAATTCAGTTCTTGATCTTAACAAGTTCCTTGTTTCTAAATTCAAAGGTTAACAAGCTGATAGATTAATACAAAGAACTAAATATCCAAAACTGATACATGCTCGTGTTAATAAGGCGCACAAGGTACAGTTTCTGGAAAAAAAATGAAAAGTGCATTTATCAAAACTAATTTTTTATGAATTATACATTATATACATCATATGAAGCAAAAATATTATCCACTTCACTTAAAGCAAGAGCAGATTCATAATTACAAGCGGATCCGTTTTTTCTTGGCACTGGTTTCTGGGTCATGGTTACAGGAACATTTTGATTTTAAATAGGAATAATTTTCTAAAGTGTCAAATATTTTATTTAAAAAATTATTTTAATGCTATTTTTTAAAGAAAAAAAAATTCTTAATATATTTGCATTGCGTGAGTGAAATAAACATAATTGTTTATAAAAGGTTCTGGTCACCATAATACTTTTTTCAAGTGATGGGTACTTCGTGGGTAAAAACATTGAAGTGAAAAAAAAGACCATCAGAAAGATAATAAATGCAATCATTTTATAATCAATAAAGGAACAATAAAGATAGAATTTATTAATTATTCAATTACACCTGTAAAGGTAGTCCACTCTACCAGTACAATGATGTGAAAATTCTGACACGATGTTATTTCAGTAATCGGATTAGCAGATGGAAAATCACTTGACTGTTACAGTTCAGTGATGCGACTCTGGACGGCTGGTTTTTGGAAGTAAATTATTAAGATGTAAGATGTAAGATTTCGGCACTTAAAAAAGGCCGGTGTTCAGAATTCAGAGGAACCGGTTTATGGAAGTTAAATATAAATAAATGTTTAATATAAACAAAAAAGGATACATTAGGGACCTGTCTCGCATGTTCGGTTTGTGGAGTTGATAGATTTTTAGAAGGGCCGGTATTCGGATGTTGCACTGTATTTTAAATGTCGCTGACAAAAGCAATTTATAATATTGACTTAAAAACAATTGCAAATAAACTGAATTTATCAACATTTGCAGATAGACTAAATAGTTTAACTACATATCTGACACAACAGCCAGCAGTCTTTTTCTGGCATTGATGGAAGCCACTATAATACTTAAAGACTTGTAAAAAATTGGCAATCAAAATTTACTATAATCACATGATTAAGAATATGATATGCTGTTGGGTACATAACATTTGAGCAAAAACTAAAAAACTCATAGTAGACATTTTTAGTGATGATTTTAGTTATTTTATATATTACCTGTATATTATCAATATATATATTACATTATCAATATTTATGGAACAGTTTTCAGCTGACATCTGTTGTACCCCCATATTTAAATGTCAGGCTAGAACAGGTATGTAAATTTTACAAAGTTTGACAAACAGAAGACTTAAATCTGGCTAATGGAAGCAGTTAAGAAATCTGCCACTCAAAAGTTTACTTCTTATTTGAAAATTGGCTCGATTGGGTTAAAAATAGGTCACTCAAGTGTCCATTACTTCGTTGATCAAATGTGCTTTTTTCACTCTTATGTCCTACGACTTCACTCAAATACCAGAGGCTGATTCTGTTATGGTTATTCACCATAAACAATAAGAGTTTAGGCCAAAGATCTAATGATAAAAGTAAACATATATTTAGGTATTTACAAAGAACTTTTTAAGATCAATCATTTTAAAAACCACAATCACATGATCAAAAATTTAAATGCATGAGAATTTGATGTTACACACACACTAATTATTGACTGACACACAGACAGACAGAAGGATGGACAGACAATCTGACATTGTGGTTTTAATTGCTAGTTTAAAGATCTCATCTTATTAAACATTGATATATAAATGTTGTCTTTTCAACATAATATATAAATGTATATGTTCAGCAAGTTTCATGTCTATTTGTTAAGACATCAAAAACTGTTACTGCTATATTATCCATTCTGGTTACAGTATTGTTTTATATAAGAACATAAGTGACAGTGGCCTTTCTATCTCAACAACCATATCAAGTTTGATGATCGATCAATAAAGTATTTAAACATGGGAGACACATAAAAATTGAATACAGTTTTAACAAAATGAAAAACAATGTGTGCTGTTAGAATATACTGAAGCTAAATAAAATCTATCACTTCAGGACATTTGATTTTTATCCACTGAAAACCCATCATACCCCCCCCCCCCTCCCCTTTCATTTATTAACATTTTTTTTCAACTTTGGTGAAATAAGAAAATATATAATCATAAAAATAAGAGGCAACTCTGTCTGATGTCTTTAAAAAAGAGTAAAAATAAATCCCAAATTCTAGTACAATATACCTTATTCTTTATTTCAATGTGACTATGCAATTATATTTGTTATAGAAAATACCTAAATCATTCCGTATCTCTTTATAAGGTCATTAATGGAAGAAAGATCATTCTTGATACCTGTATTAGCCAATAGATTGATGCTGATAAAATAAGCAATGAATTATGTTGCATTATATACATGACATTCATTGTCTAAAACAAAGTGCTAAATAAATATAAAGGTCGTAAGGAATCTGCTACACTACACAATATAAAAGTGTGACAACTTGCTACAGTGTGATAAATTGCTAGTGTGACAACTTGCTACAATGTGACAATCTGCTACAGTGTGCTACAATGTGACAATCTGCTACAGTGTGCTACAAAGTGAAAAGTTTCTACAATATGACAACTTGCTACAATGTTAAAACTTGCTACAGTGTGTCATCTTGCAAAAATGTGTCAATTTGCTTAAATATGACAAAATGCTTCAATGTGTCATCTTTCTAAAATGTGTCACCATGCTTTAATGTGATAACATGCTACAGATTGATATCTTGCTAAAGTATATCAACTTACTACAATGTGAGAATTTGCTACTATGTCTATATTTGCTACAGAGTGACATCTCTCTACAGAGTGAAAATATGCTTCTATAGAGGATAGAAAAGAAAATACATGTCTACTTATATAGATATAAATAATCATCTCACTTACCTCAGACTGATAGCGAGTATGAGCTGTAAATGGACGGACCTTTTCTTCATGACCTATAGGTAGAAATAGAATGGTATCAAAGTTTTAACACTTCTTCAAAAATAGAATTATATATCTAAGTGTCATAGTTCCTGGTACTTAAGGTTGCAAAACAGAACAAGATGCCAAATAGGGCGTGTCAAACTCAACTGGTAATTATTTTATGTAATTCATTAATAACAAGCACATGTTAGAAGAAAAAGATTTTTGAAAAATTGCTTTAAAACTTCATTTTTCTTGCATAACTCAGAAAACTGGATCAATGAAAAATTTCTTGGAAAAATCATTTATATATGGTAAAGTACCACTATTTAGATTCCACAAAAAGGGCAATAACTCTAGCAAATGCTTCCACAAAAAGGGCAATAACTCTAGCAAATGCTGACAAACTATATGGGAGAATGAATGTGCCCAAGTTCTCAAGGTAGGAAGGATCATTACAAATTTTTGGGCAAATTAGTGAGAAATTATTTCAGGAAAAAAACAGACTAAATTGTATTTTGCAGACAAAACCAGATTCCAGTATATATCTCAAACTTCATTTTAAGTTACAATCATTTTTTTTAAAATCTACAATTTCTTTGGTTAAGGTATTGTGTTCAATACAAAAAGCTCAATTTTAATCTAAAATTATCATTCATATGTAAACCAAGTCTTTGTGATCATAAATTGCTAAACCAGCAAGTTTTACAAGCAAATGCCCAGATAAGTAAAGTTGGCAGCCTTAATATTTTAAAAATGCATTATATTGCATACCTTCAAGAGATTTTCTTCGTTCAAATGAGGAGCTTGGCCTTTCCTTTAATGCTTTTTTCTCCTCTAATGACTGCAGAGTTTTCTCCCTTTGTTCTTGTTTCTGTTTTCTGGCTTCCTCTTCTTTATGTTTATGCATAGATCTTAGATACTCTACAATCTCCCTGTCTGTTACCTGAGGCTCTGGGGGTTCTTCAGCTAGAAAATATTGATAAAACAACGATTTTCTTATATACTGAGCTATTAATTTGACATGGAAGAAAATTAAATGGTTTTAATTAAACTTCAGGATATGATAAAAAATTGAATAAGTAAATTTTTCTTCTAGTATTTTTGTAAGAGTGCTACTTTCTGGTTTATCATCATGGTTCATAAACAGAATAAAAATTATATTCTTCTGTTGACAATAATTAAACATTCACATATTGATGTAATTTTTGTTCTTTGTTTAAAAACATACCTGTTAAAAAACCACTGATATTTACATGCAAAACTAATGTATAAAAAGTAATCATTATGACAAACAAAAACCACATAATTTAGTTGATAATATACATGTATGCTGAAAAATCATATTGCAAAATGTCAATATATGTAAATAACAAAAAATGTGTCGAGAAAATGTAAGTGAAAAGGTGCCAAAATTTGAGTGCGGGAAATTCAGTAAAATATCTGCAAATAAATATAACAAAGGCAAATGCAAAAACACAATTAATCTGATTTTAAAAAAAGGATCAAATTTCATCAACAGATTATTTATAATGCCATAAAAATGGTTGTGACAATACAAAACATAGCACAGGTATTTTTTCCTGCAAAGTTCGTTATGAATTAATGTGCACATATATATATCATGTAGGCATTACAGAAAGGTATGTGCAAAAAGAATATTTTGCTGAAAAGTTTATATGTAGTAGAGGTTTGTTAAGTATTTCAAAAGAGAAAATATTAGTAATTAATGTATAACTAAAATATGTATAAGAAATTATAAAATAAGTTAACAATATAAATAACCAGACAACACACAAGACAAGAAAAGAATAGATAAATACATAAAAAAACATATATAACAGATTATAAAGCTCTTGCTTGAACTTTATATCAAGTGGTGTGGTTATAGTACATATACTATCATAGGGCCCCAACAATCCTGTTTAATTTACAACCAGCAGTCTATAAATACATACATATACAATTACATGTACATTATTATTATTATTATTATAGGCTAACATAAAATATAACCTAGCTGACATTGATAATTGATAGCAAAAAATATTAGCAATTGCAGTTTTTTAAATTGACAAACAAAACGCTGAATTTTGTATTGATGTGTCAATACAATATGAATATGTTCAAACTTTTCTTAAAAACATGGTACAACGGTAGATTGTTATGTAAATTTCATTTTAAACAGCTCTTATGGTTTAATTTTTTTATTAAAGGGTACCTGTAACGATTTTCAGTTTTGACATATTTTATTCGTCGTACTTAAATATGGCTGTATCGAAAATTCCATAAACTTCCATATCATAATAAGGTAGATATCGATGATTTTCTAATACATCTCTAGAAATCCAAATCAAAAAGGTCGATATCGAGGCTCCCGTGTTGTGACGTCATACCAGTAACATACCTCCACAGAATGTTATTTACCAACTACTAAAATAAGTCAAATACGAACTCGTAGTTTAACTTTCTATGATTATTTTACAAGAAAACCATTTAATGAAGTGGTATTAACACCCGTTTGACATGTACCGATAATTAAGATTATTATTAATCCTTTTGTTTATTAGACACATTCCTTAGATTCAGACCCACACCTGTAATTAACAGGATGTCACTTATAATTTGCAAAATTGATTTGCAGGTTGATAAAGTTATCTTACGTACGTCCTGTAATATACAATAATATACATGTATTTACAGTTTGAGTAAAGTAAAATATTTTTATTTGGTAAACGTTATTTGTCATATACAGTATAAAAATATCAGTCGGGGAAAAAATTGATATTTCATTTTTAAATTTTAAAAATTAAAGAAAAAGAATTTTTTTCCCTTAGTTTTCATGTCAATAATAATAATAATAATAATAATAATAATAATAATAAAATATGACTTTTAGGCAAAATTGAAAATTAAAAATTGACGACCAGAATAGTCTAAAACATGTTTATTAATCTACTTACAGCATTTGATTTTATTAGATTTTCCTTGGGAATACATTTAGCTGTGATATTCTTAAATTTTTAATTCTATATATACAAATCCATAAAATTATTATTATTATTATTATATTATTATTATTATTATTTTTATCTCTTTTTTTAAAATGTGGTCTTATTCTAAAATCCGTGTCATTTCATTTTAAACAATTATGATATATTTCGCGTAAAATAATTTCAGATGGAATATCTTGTTTTTTTCAAGTTTCTTTTTAATTACCCCAGCATTAATTAGTCATCGGACAGTTGAAAACAACTGTGTTACAAACTTTAATTGTGTGAAAATCTTCCAATTATCGAGGAAATGTGATGCCGCCAGAATATTTAAAAGTTTTCTACATCACGGTCATTTAATTTCAACTGTCAATAAACATTGCACAAAAGAGCATAGGCGATTGGGTTTTTATGAATTGATTTTTAGCTGGTGCTACTGCCATGTGCTGATTTTGAATTTTTATTAAAATAATGCATTTAAAATTTTGAATTTTGAATGAAATATTTTAATAGAAATTCAAAATCAGCACATGACACCACAGTAAGTTCCATAATATTCATCCGGCAGTCTGTCCAGTCCGACTTGATATTTAATTCATTTTTAAATGTCGACGATTAAATTAATTTTGTATTTGACAAGTAAAAACTAATCGCGTATTTTTTGTTATAGCTATGCAACTTATCGTAATTCTTGAGTCTGTCCAGTCCGACTTAATAAGATAATTTATTTTAAAAAAAGTCAAAGATATAATCAATTTTCGTGTTATTGACAAGTTAACACTCGTCAAGTATTTTTCAACAGCTATGCAACCAAATGCAGTCACAATTCTTGACGGTAGTTTGGGACTCGACTCAATATGTTCATCAGATTCGTCCGTTTCTGGTTCGAATAAATAACGGTTATACTCCAAATTCATCACTTATAAGAAAGTCTACTGCTTCCCGAAATAATGACGAACTATTTGACATAAATAGGTACATGTCAGAGTCGTTACTTTATTCTACATACGTCAATATATCATCATTGTTACTACTGTCTATTATGTTAGACACTACTTCTAATACTGCAATGACATCACACGTTTATAACTCAAAACGAGGCGTTTCACTTTTCGATAAAGAGAAAGTTATAAAATGTGGATTTCAAACCGCTATAACTTTTTTATTTTGTCACCAATTTTGATGCGGTTTTCAATATTGTTATATTTAAATAATATATAAAACAATTGTGATAAAAAAATTTTTGGTTACAGGTACCCTTTAAAGAAGACTTAAAAATGTTGGAAAATAATATCAGAGTTTGTAGCAATGTTCAAAATTAAGTATTTTTACTTGTTGTAACTGAATATTTTGGTAATATATTGAACGATACGTTCAATACCTGTATTACTGAGTACAATAGAGAACTACAGAAGGATAGCACAGCAAAAGATTAACTATATGTAACACCTGACTATATAACACCTGACTAATTGGATATTTCTTTATATTCTTTTAATGACTTAAAATGTGCATCTGTTTTGCAAAATTTTAACTTTATAGCTAAATATGTACTTTAAAATGTTAGAGCTATTTAGATAATAAAATTGTGTAATAGATTTTACAGAGAAAATCCTATGTTTTAAAAAAAAAGAAGAATTTTTATAAATTCTGACCTAATAGTTCATTAGAGTTCTGTACTGTAGTTATATTGTTCAATGTGTAAATTTTTCTGTAGTTTTTTATGCTAAACAAAAAAGACATAGAAGACAAATAAAAACATTATGAGAAAGTTTAACTGCTTAGTAAGTGAAAAGAAACAACACAAAGTAAATAACAATACAATCAATATAAAATACTAAAATTCACAAAGGATAAAAAATACATAGATGACAACATCACAACAAAAATTAAAGCTGGGTTGTTAATAGAGGATCAACTTGTTAGTGCAAGATAAAGGCAAATTCATGTTTCCATGACATCAAAAACTGTTTACGTTTTTGTACAGGTTCTTCATCTTCTTTAGGTAATACAATGCTAAGTGATTTTTGAAGTGTTTTGTTTTCCTCTGGCTTCTGTAACAATTGTGAGGTTGAAGATACAGGTGTCCCTGTTCGACTATATCGATCACCCCCATTCCTCAATCGCTGCATGGCTGTCTCCACATCTGGTGTACCACGCCCTTTTTCATCAAACTGCTTTTCGTCAGAATCTTTACCTGAATTTTACATTGTCAAGTTTACAACTAACAGCAAACTAAACTAACATCTATGATTCAACCAGAAATAAAAAGCTTTATAAAAGCCCTCTTCCATTATTACATTTTTTAAAATGTTATCATTATAATGTGAATGTGAATATTGTATGTAAACATGCTTTAATGTTGCAAGTTCATTCAGCATTATATTCACTTGATTTTAATACTGCATCCTATTGATTATAAAAAATTTCCATGCATAATAAGCTGAATTTAAAAAAAAAAAAAAATTGGTGGAATTGGACCATTCACATCATACTAGATTTGACTATTATCCATTTCACATTAATTTTGACCGCAAAAAAGAGATCTTTTTCATGAGTGCCACACTTGACAAAAACAACTTTTTATCAGTTGGTTGTCAGGTAGAGGAAATACCCTTGTGATGTCATACATGTAGATAGAGAACTAATAAAGTTGTCAAGGAAGACTTGTTTGGTCAAACACTTCTTTATTAGAATACATTTACTGATGGCTGTTATTTAAAAATACAAGCTAGAAAACACAATTGTTTCTGATGCTGGCAAATGATCTATTGCTCATGCTTTGACAAAATGTGTGACAGAAAAACATAAATATGACAACAAACATGCTAGAGATTTCATGCTGCCATACTGAAACATGCAAATAAGCACAGTATCTATCGCTAGAAAACTGCTGATAAAAGTATCTAATTTATTCTCATATGTACACAGTTACTTTCTATGATTTGTTTTTATTCCCTTCCATTTTATTGTTTTGGATTACAGATATCTTATTTTTACCTTTTGCTTGTCTTTTGTCCTCTGTTTTCATTTCCTTTTGCTGAAAAATCAATAGTTATTTTTCATTAACTACCAAAAATAAAAAATATAACACCAGATTTAAAATATAGCATCTGATTAAGACAAATCCTTCAAGAAAATTGAAATTTAATTTATAGAAGGCTTAAAAAATATTTTCAACTTTTCTTTATTTTATTCAGTATTGATCTTATAAAAAAAATAACTGATGTACTGAAATGATAAACATCAATAATAAAACATGACAATGTCCGTTAATTTCCAAACAAAATTTCAATCTTGCTAAATTTTAAATGCTACTAACCTTTTCATCAATTAAAGTGTAAAAATCTTTGTGAATTTCTCACAATTTAACAACTTAATGGTGAGTCTTATTTTTTACATACTACCTTTACTCAGTTTCTAAACCTTTATCAACTCTGTCAACTACTAAAATATTACAATTTTTTTCAATATAACAGATTCACATTACAAACTTTGATAATTTCTTAAAGTTTATGCAATTCTTAGTACAGGTATCTTGAAAATACAGTACATGCTTGAAACATTTCTAAACTCTATGTATTTTTACCTGCATTAAACATTACATCATGAATTTTAAATTATAGGTTTTACTACTGGTTAATTAAAAACATAAAACAACAACAATATATCTATGAAACAAAATGCAATATAATATAAAAACCAAACATATATGTATATTTAATTTAACACTGCAAACAACTAAAATCACTGAATACAGGCGTAATAAACTAAAAAAAAAAAAAATTTTAAATTAAGCATTCGACACTCAAACATAAAACTAAAAATCAAAATTTGATTAAAAATCTGTTCAAAATAGAAATGGCATAAATCTAATGTGTTACTGCTAGAAATAGTTTATAATAAAAGTAACAGAGATATTATAGTTATATAGCTGTTAATTTGTAGTGGTTTATTCATAGAGTTTTATTTTTAAAAAACTGTACAGAACTAGTAATGAATATAGCAAAATTTTTAAAACTTTAAGATTATGGATGTGTAAAGATGGCACTGATAAACACAGATATACCATTTTAGATATCTGCTTTTTATTTAAAATTATAAAAATTCACATTCTTCCGTAAATCTGATTCTTCTCTTTAAATGTATATTTTAGTGGAGCACCTTGCTGTTATTAGATTTTCATTGACATATTTTACATCAAAGGTCATAAGTCTTCAAAACAGAAAATAATTATCAATGTACTCATTTTTAATAATCTCAAAAAACTTAGACAGTAAATTTGGATTAAACAGGTTAAGAATTGTAGACTGCAGAGCAGTTATAAGAAAGTTATGACCTAATTGATATCAAGGCCTATAACTCTATTAAATGTTTATTGAAATTTAAATGACATCATGGAACTTATTCAAGATAACCTCAATATATACCTATACAGCAAATTTAGCTGAAATCAGTTAAGAGTTGTAGACTGTAGTGTGGTAATGACACATGGTTGACACATGCCCATAAGCCCTCATGCTTATAGATTACAGTGAAGCTGATGGGAGGGAGGGTGTGTATCCTATATCTGTGAGTTGACAAACGAGTTGAAATGAGTTCAGTAATGGGGTTTCATGCCCAGTCAGTAAAGTTTTTTTCATTGAGGAGGTCAGTTCATGGATAGTGGAGGAAACTGGGATGCCTGGAGAAAACCATCAACCTTTAACAAGTGAATTCACAAACTTTCTTACACTAGGATCTGCCTGAGGAGGATTTGAAAATGGACATAAAAGGCACTTTTATCCATAAGGGTGGGCTTAAAATCCTCACAACCAATGAGGCACATGTTGATGAAAGAGTGAACAGTTAAGAAAACAGAAACAAATTTATTCTGTGTAATTAATCAAGAGGTACAAAAAATAAATTCAAACCTTTCACATGATTAAAGTAGGTGTCAGACAGTTAATATTAGTGCAAGAATATGGAGATGAGACACACTTCAATTGTTGTGTTAAAAATACCATATACCTCTAAATTAAAATCTGGAGAAATTGAGAGTTCCATTTTGCCTTGTTGAACTGGTGTAACAGGCTGTTCTAGCTCTTTTGTAGGGGATGCACCAACATCTGGGATTTGATTAGGTGGTTTTGTTGGTACCTTAACTGGCTGAATTGTAGGTTTCTTCAACATGCCACCTCGTCCTCTAGCTGGTGGCAGGTCTAACTTCATTCCCATCAGACCAACAGCTCCATTTTCAGTGGTCTCTTGATTCCACATTTCATCTTCCATAAGTTCATCATCCATTTTGACCATTGGCATTTCCAATGGTGGCTGTTCCTCAGGTCGTTTTGGTTTATGTGGTTCAAAAAGTGGCATTGGTTTGGGCTATAAATATTTTATCAGATAAATGTATATTGTGTGTAAATAATGATAAAAAGTACTTTAAACTGGCCATTTCAATCCCCTGTAAAGTGCTTCTCTATTCTCATGATTCTGTTATAACTTATTCCAGTTATTGTAAATCCAGATTTTGTAAATAAATTTGTTGCTAAGACTTATTAGCTTAAATACAGTTATTTTACAATTTTGTTGTTCATAAGATGAATAAATCTTATTACACAAAATCTGAATTTGTTTCTGGAAATTTAGAAAAGTTTTAGATATGGAGACAACTAATATGAATATTGTATAATACAAAGATGACTGAATAAGACTGAAGGACACAACCACAGCACAATATGAATCTATATATAAAATAACAACAAATACTCAACTTCATGCAAAAATACTCTCAAATCATAAATGTTCGTGGAAGATTAAATTTTCAAATTGTATTTATGGGCTAGTAAATATCACAAAATTTCACAAAACCAAGACTGGAAATCAGATTTATTTACACAGGCAATTTTTTTTAGACTATATTCCATAAAAATTTAATTCCACGAATACAAATGAATCTATAGTATCTAACTAGCATCAACAAACATAAAAAGAAAATAAATTGCAAAAAAAATGTATATTGCTTTTGTGAATTTACAAAATGGTAATTCTTAATTTGAAGCTGAAAAAGTCATGATCAGTTTTTGCTTATAAAAAAGAATGGTATTTTTTCAAAGAATTATAATTCACAGAGTAGATATACCAAGATGCAATAAATAAAACTCTGAATGGTTACATTTATATCAAAATATACAACATCATGCAATCAAAGTTAGGGATTATCTCCCTTTCCTCATCTAGCATATAATCCTTTTTGAAACATCAATTTTTGATGTTTACTTTTTTTTTTCAATATTTTTGAAACAGCAAATTTTGATGTTTACATTTTTTTTCTATAAATGGCAAATACAACTCTCAGTTTGAAAATATATTTAAATAATAATTTTCATTTTACAAAATATGTTTTTTTTTTTATCTTTCATTATTACAAGTTTCTATTTACCTTCAAATGTGGAGCTATCTCATACTTCTTATTGTCCATCCCAACCATTTGTAATTGTTCTGGTTTTGGTCCACGTGGCTGCCTGGGTGGTAGTTTACGCTCTCTCAGTAACTGTTTCTTTTCTATTCTTCTTTGCCTCATTTCTTGTTTATCTAATTCTTTCTTTTGTTCCTCCTACATATCAAAACGAGTTTATTTCACTCAATTTAAAAAATATGTGATAATTTAAAATAAATTTCAAATTATTGGGATATTAAACAATTTCATGTTAGTGTAATGGTACATTAAAATTCTCCTAAAGTACTGGACACTCAAAAAATATTTCTGAAACTCAGGGAAAGTTTGAACTAAACCTTGAATGTATCTTTAAATTTAGGGTTGTTTGAGTTTTGAAATGTGAATGACATGGGAATACCAGTGGTAATAATTTAATGAAGAGATATTATTAATGTTTGAGATTAAAGTTTGATCCTACTGTAACAAAGATAAATATTTCTTTTTATTTAACTGTTGTTAGCGCATGTGATAACAAAGACGCAAAATGCTAGATTTTCACCGAAAATCACATCATCTAAACATTTTAAACCTCCAATAAAAGGTAAAGTCCTTTTTTTCTATTTAGACTGAAAGAGCTAATTATAATTTGCTATTCTAGTCATGTTTATTTATGCAATGTCATTTGTACTACTTTAAGTTATATTTATAACGATACATGATAATAAATAAATTTGATAATTTTACCTTTCTATGTAACTGTATACATGTTTACTTTTTAAAGACTTTTCGTTAACTTACTGTTAGTGTTGACAATGCTATGGTATACTTACTGTTAGTGTTGACAATGCTATGGTATACTTACTGTTAGTGTTGACAATGCTATGGTATACTTACTGTAAGTGTTGACAATGCTATGGTATACTTACTGTTAGTGTTGACAATGCCATGGTAAGTCATGGTATACTTACTGTAAGTGTTGACAATGCTATGGTATACTTACTGTAAGTGTTGACACTACTATGGTATACTTACTGTTAGTGTTGACAATGCTATGGTATACTTACTGTTAGAATTGACACTACTATGGTATACTTACTGTTAGTGTTGACAACACAACCATAATATACTTACTGTAAGTGTTGACACTGCTATGTTTTACTTACTGTTAGTGTTGACAATGCCATGGTATACTTACTGTTAGTGCTGACAATGCCATGGTAAGTCATGGTTTACTTACTGTTAGTGCTGACAAAGCTATGGTATACTTACTGTTAGTGTTGACAATGCCGAGGTATACTTACTGTTAGTGCTGACAATGCCATGGTAAGTCATGGTTTACTTACTGTTAGTGCTGACAAAGCTATGGTATACTTAATGTTAGTGCTGACAATGCCACGGTATACTTACTGTTAGTGCTGACAATGCCATGGTATACATACTGTTAGTGCTGACAATGCTATGGTATACTGACTGTTGGTGTTGACAATGGTATGTAATACTTACTGTAAGTGTTGACAATGCCATGGTATACTTACTGTTAGTGCTGACAATGCCATGGTATACTTACTGTTAGTGCTGACAATGCTATGGTATACTAACTGTTGGTGCTGACAATGCCATGGTATACTTACTGTTAGTGCTGACAATGCCATGGTATACTGACTGTTGGTGTTGACAATGGTATGTAATACTTACTGTAAGTGTTGACAATGCTATGGTATACTTACTGTAAGTGTTGACAATGCTATGGTATACTTACTGTAAGTGTTGACAATGCTATGATATACTTACTGTTGGTGTTGACATGGTATGTAACACTTACTGTTAGTGCTGACAATGCTATAGTATACTTACTGTAAGTGCTGACACTGCTATGTTTTACTTACTGTAAGTGTTGGTAATACTATGGTATACTTACTGTTAGTGTTGACAATGCTATGATGTACTTACTGTTAATGTTGAAAATGCAATGGTATACATACTGTTAGTGTTGACAATGCCATGGTATACATACTGTTAGTGTTGGCAATGCCATGTTTTTTTAAATGTTAGTGTTGACAATGCTATGGTACACTTACTGTTAATGTTGAAAATGCCATGGTATACATACTGTTAGTGTTGACAAAGCTATGGTATACTTAATGTTAGTGCTGACAATGCCACGGTATACTTACTGTTAGTGCTGACAATGCCATGGTATACATACTGTTAGTGCTGACAATGCTATGGTATACTGACTGTTGGTGTTGACAATGGTATGTAATACTTACTGTAAGTGTTGACAATGCCATGGTATACTTACTGTTAGTGCTGACAATGCCATGGTATACTTACTGTTAGTGCTGACAATGCTATGGTATACTAACTGTTGGTGCTGACAATGCCATGGTATACTTACTGTTAGTGCTGACAATGCCATGGTATACTGACTGTTGGTGTTGACAATGGTATGTAATACTTACTGTAAGTGTTGACAATGCTATGGTATACTTACTGTAAGTGTTGACAATGCTATGGTATACTTACTGTAAGTGTTGACAATGCTATGATATACTTACTGTTGGTGTTGACATGGTATGTAACACTTACTGTTAGTGCTGACAATGCTATAGTATACTTACTGTAAGTGCTGACACTGCTATGTTTTACTTACTGTAAGTGTTGGTAATACTATGGTATACTTACTGTTAGTGTTGACAATGCTATGATGTACTTACTGTTAATGTTGAAAATGCAATGGTATACATACTGTTAGTGTTGACAATGCCATGGTATACATACTGTTAGTGTTGGCAATGCCATGTTTTTTTAAATGTTAGTGTTGACAATGCTATGGTACACTTACTGTTAATGTTGAAAATGCCATGGTATACATACTGTTAGTGTTGACAATGCCATAGTATACATACTGTTAGTGGTGACAATGCCATGGTATACTTACTGTTAATGTTGGCAATGCTATGGTACACTTACTGTTAATGTTGGCAATACTATGGTACACTTACTGTTAATGTTGAAAATGCCATCATGGTATACATACTGTTAGTGGTGACAATGCCATGGTATACTAACTGTTAATGTTGGCAAAACTATGGTACACTTACTGTTAATGTTGAAAATGCCATCATGGTATACATACTGTTAGTGGTGACAATGCCATGTAATACTAACTTAATGTTGGCAATGCTATGGTACACTTACTGTTAATGTTGGCAATACTATGGTACACTTACTGTTAATGTTGAAAATGCCATCATGGTATACATACTGTTAGTGGTGACAATGCCATGTAATACTAACTGTTAATGTTGGCAATACCATGGTACACTTACTGTTAATTCTGAAAATGCCATGGGTTACATACTGTTAGTGGTGACAATGCCATGGTATACTAACTGTTAATGTTGGCAATGCTATGGTACACTTACTGTTTGTGGTGACAATCCAATGGTACACTTACTGTTAATGTTGGAAACACATTGGTATACTTACTGTTAGTGTTGACAATGCTATGGTATAC
Organism: Tegillarca granosa; assembly: GCA_029721355.1. Taxonomy (NCBI): domain Eukaryota; kingdom Metazoa; phylum Mollusca; class Bivalvia; order Arcoida; family Arcidae; genus Tegillarca; species Tegillarca granosa. The sequence goes on from CM056599.1 coordinate 8,626,770, forward strand.
TTACTGTTAGTGTTGACAATGCTATTGTAAATGCTATGGTATACTTACTGTAAGTGTTGACAATGCTATGGTATACTTACTGTTAGTGTTGACAAATACAATGCTGCACTTACTGTAAGTATTGGTAATACTATTTTATACTTACTGTTTTATGTTGACAATGCTATGTTATACTTACTGTTAATGTTGACAATGCCATGATGTTCTTTACATAAGTGTTGGCAATACTATGGTATACTTACTGTTAGTGTTGACAATGCCATGATGTACTTACTGTTAGTGTTGGCAATACTATGGTATACTTACTGTTAGTGTTGACAATACTATGGTATACTTACTGTTAGTGTTGGTGATGTTCCTCCTCCCTCTTCCTTTGTTTGTCCTGCTGCTGCTGGTTCTTTACCACCTACATGTGCATGATCTGCTTCTTTTTTCTCTGCTTTTCCTTTCTTGGCTTTTGGTTGTTTCATTAAGCTTTTAACATCTATTTTTACATTAGACAATCTATATTTACTTCTCACTTCTTCCTGTGGTGCAGCAACCTCCTGTGGTACCTCTGTCTCAGCTGGCATGATTAATGTTGGCTTTTCTTCTTCTGTTGTCTCTTTTGGTTCTTCTTTAAAGAACAAACAGGTTGGCAATTTATTGAAATTTCTCTAAATTTCATTTCCATTTTACTATGTAAATTATTCATGTAAATGTGGAAAACATTTTGCAATTAAATTTTAATTTTGACATATGTAATTTGTATTCTTTGATCAAACATATGATCAAAGTACTAAAGTCTTGCTATATTACTTGAGCATATACTTAAATATTAAAGTTTAATTTTATTTCCTGGTGTTAGTTTTGATTCTTCATATTTTGCTTGGTTTCCAAAAAGAGAAGGAACTGTTTCTCCTATCTCATTCCATTTTGTAAGTCAAATATTGTTCTTTGATTTTGAAAAGACAACATTTAGTTACTTGTAAAATACCATCTATGAAAAAGCATTTTAATTTACAAAATTTTAACTATATATATATATATATATATATATATATATATATATATATATATATATACTGTAGCTTTGAACAATGAATCTGCTGTATTAAGAAACAGAAGTTGGTTCAATAACATATATAACTTGTAAAACCTTATCAGCCAACATTCAATGGTTTACAAATATATTTTAAATGATATTTGGTTAACAATGTATCATCATAAAATTGTAAACAATAAAACCAGAAAAACTCTAAAAATGATGTTTAAATAAAAAACATAAATAGAAATTTAAAATAATATAAAACAATGATGTTAGTATCAGTAGACAGAGTTTTCTCCCATTATACAACAGAATTATAGAACATTTGGTGTCGACTACGAAACTTTATGACTGTGCAACATTATATTAACATTTTAACTGGTTTATAGATTCAAGTTTATCTTGGTTAAATCCAGATACTATTAGGCTTATTAGAATATCCATGTCTGTGTCATACACTAAATACAATATATTTTATTATACCTCATATAAATTGTTAACTTTTGATTAGTTTATTCCTAATTATATGTCTTTCAATAATTTAAAATGTCTGAATGCTGGTCAACACTGCAATGCAATATTGCATCATTCACTGACTTATTTTTCCTCCTTTAAATTCCCAAAGTGTCTAATCAAAATCAGAAACATCTAGGTCTCTTGACCAAATACTTTATATCATATAATCAAGTTTAATTTGATATTTGGTATAATAAAATATGTCCTTTGTTGATTGAAATATTGAAAATTGTCTCAACTTAAAATTATAATATCCCTTATCAGGTGACTTGGAAGCATTCCGACAAAAAGACATTCATTAATTTTTTCCCTCATTAAAGGAACTACATTTTTTTTAATTTATGTCATAAAGCATATTTGGAATTTTACATACATTTTAAAAAAAATGCTATATGACATTATTGTCATTAAGCATTTTTTGAAAAATGTGTTTAATGATAAAATTCAAATAATGCTTCATGACATTTATATGATATTGTATATATATATATGATATTGTAAACCAAGACATGAACTACCAGCAAATCTTAAATGCAAAGTCAAAGTAGAAAAGTAGCTTATTAGACAATAAAGTGTTTTTGTTTTTAAAAGAAATAAAGAAATCTACAGATTTCAAACAGGAAATTAAAGGTTTTAATAGATGTGAGTTAACAGAACTGGTCCATTTTGTTAATTGTAGATATTTCATGCAGGAACATACAGACAATATGACCACTATAAATATATTTATTGAAGTAAGTGCACAGTGGGTACCACATATGTTATCCAAATCTCATAAAAAATAGTAACTAAAATTGTGTGGAAAAAGTTGAAAATATGTGAAAACACATCTACAAAAAGAAATAGCTTCAGTTTATAAAATGTGAATACACAATTTCATATCTAACAGAAAGCAAAAAAAATTAGATTTGGTTGCAAGAAGAAAAAACACAAGAACCAAAGTAACACAAACTACCTTATCCCTGATATTTGTCAGTAGACATTTTATCATTTGATTTTTTTTATTTTCAAAACATGGAAAGATATCTTTTGATCATGGATTTCATTCAGTGTTTCTACATGTACACAGATCTGTCATTTACAGGTGTCAAATTGGTTACCCTATAGCAGAGCAACTTTAAATGTAAAAGGACTAAAGCAAAGGACTGTTAAAGCAGCATAAAAATCTTGGAAATCTACACTACAGAAATGGGTTGGAGTGGTGGTGTTGTATCCTACACTTATCAACAAGGTCAGTTTTTGGGATGTTTAATTTTGGTTGCAAGAAGAAAAATTGCACAAGAACCAAAGTAACACAAACTCCCTTATCCCTGATATTTGTCTGTTGACATTTTATCATTAGATTGTTTTAATTTTTAAAACACAGAAAGCTATCTTTTTATCACAGAACTCATTCAATGCTTGTACATGTACACAGATCTGTCATTTACAGGTGTCAAATGGGTTACCCTATAGTAGAGCAACTTAAGATGTTAAAGGACTAAAGCAAAGGGCTGTTAAAGCAGCATAAAAAATCTTCGAAATCTATAACTGTTTTAAAGTTTTTACAGAAACGGGTTGGAGTGGTGGTGTTGTATACTAAACTTATCAACAAGGTCAGTTTTGGGGATGTTTGAGGGAAAAAAGTGTCCAGAGAGAATCATCAAGCTAAGTTTGTACTCTAACAAATTTTATTTCACATTGGAATTTGTGACTGGAATTTAAGGTGTTAAACAAAAGCTTAAACTTAAGGTAAAATTAATTTAACAATTGGATTGTCTCTCTATAACATGTATGTGGTCTTTGAAGTTGTTAATATTCCTACGGCATAAAGGATATGTCCAAAATGAAATATCTACCAGTATAATGATTAGTATGACATATGTATTGTGTTAATGATAACTGAAACGACGAATCAAAACTGTCAAGTTGTTACCTGTTGTGATGTCACCTGTATCTGTAATAGCTAAGATCTCAACCATCTCCATCACATTGTCAATATTGGATACAGGTAAATCAACCTGTGATACATTTGTATCATTTATGGATCCAGAGGTATCATTTGTGAATAAAGGAGCATCATTTGTGGATAAAGGAGCATCATTTGTGGATAAAGTGGTATCATTTAAGGATACAGAAGCATCATTTGTGGATAGGGATATATCATTTGTGGATACTGATATATCATTTGTAGATACAGATGTATCATTTGGGAATACAGCATCATCATTTGTGGATACAGTTGTATCATTTACAGTCATCCTATCTTTTGATTTTGTCATTTCCTCTATAACAATTTGATTTTGTTCGTGTGATTTTGAACATTTTCTTTCAAATCTAGCTATCATAGTATCAGAATCGTGTCTATCTATTGGTGCTTTAATATCATTTTTTGTATTTTTTTGTATTTTTCTGTTTTTCTTTACAGAAGATTTGCCTTTTGATATTGTAATGTTATGATTTTTGTTTGCATGTATATCAGAATTCACATGTTTGTTCTCGTCTGATGGTGATGTTTGTGTCTGAGCTATTACCAATGTCAGAAAATGGATTAAAGAAAAAACACTTACATAAGTATTTTAGTTAAACATACAAAAAAATCACATCAAATTTTATTAAAGTTTGACATTAATCACAATCAAATAATGCTTGTTAAGTTAAATATCACCAAGTCAAACTTCTATGGCAAGGCATGATCCATGGGGATTCACAAGTGTAATACCCCATTATATTTGTGTGGCACTTCTACTAGTTATAATGTTATATTTCTAGTTGCTGAAAATCTTTTTTTTTTCATAAAAATGTCAAATATTAAATCAATTCTCCACAAACTGGGGGTATGTAGGTAGAGACTGATAAGCCCTATTTAAAGACACCTTAAAATAAAGCTTAGTTCAACATTTGTTCTCTTTCTTTAATATAAAATGATTAGTGAAAATTCATGAAAACTAAATTGAAATTTTTTATCATAGTCATAAAGTTTTGACATTAATTGATTCTTTTTAATAAAAACAAATTATGTCATTAATTTCTGAACTGTGGTTTTAAAAATATTGCAAAAATAGACAAGATACAAATTTTCACAGCTAGAACAAAGCTTTAACACCTGAGGCCAGAAAAAAAACCTTAATGGCTCTGCCACACCTCTTTTTTTGTAGTGGTATTATTATTATGATTATCAAACAAGAAGTACATGTTTATTAAAGAAGACTTTTAGTACAAAAACCTTAGCAGATTAATGTTATTGGTTATCCACTTCAAAATCATTAGTTTTACACTCCAATTATAACGAACATCCAAATTAAAATTACGTTTAGTTTAATCTTAACTTGCAAATTTCCAGACCATTTTTCATCAGTCATGTTATATGTGATGGCAATGACATTTATAGTTGCTTCAAGAAAATTTTAATTATCTTTCAATAATTTCAACTCAGATCAATCAGTTAAGTGAAAATTGGGAGACTTTCAAATTTTTAGTGTATTTTTTTTCATATTCTCAGATGACAATCACTGCTATTGCTATTCATCTTCACAAAGTCTTGTTATTCTCAAGAATTTGCAATAAAATTTCCTGATTTACAGTAGTTAAAAACATAAAGTAGCACAGTTTGATTCATTGAAACATTTACACACATACACAATGCATTAATAATAAATATTACATACCTGAGGTGTCAACTGTATCAAATTCTTCAGGTAGTGCAATGTCAACATCAACCTAGAAAACAAGAATAATATAATTATACAAACATTATATAAAACACAAGATGCAAGTAAAAAAAAACTGCCACAAAAACATCATGTCTGACCTCTATTAAGGTTAGAGCTTGACATATTGGCATGCTTTAGTGAACTATTCATATAGAAAGTCTTCTGAATGGTAAAAACTTTTGTTGTAGCAGAACTACATAGTTACTGATTATATGTCCAAGTTAAGACTCATTTACTTATGTACTAAAGTGGTCATTTCTAGAAAACATGAGTACTGCAGACAATTAAACTAATAAACTTTCTCAAACTATATAATTTGCCAGAGTGGGATCATCATGGGTATTGAGGTGTGCTTTGATCCATATGTTTGCAATGTAGACCTCTCAGGCATTTGATCAGCACTTGGCAGAATATGCAATGAGCTTGTTTGCACTTTATGAAGGCAAAATGATTAAATGTAAATCAATAAATTAAGTTACCTGGAGCTCTGATTGAGGTGTACAGCCTAGTAAATTCTCAAAGAGCTGAAAGGATTGAGGTGGGGATTCTCTGAGAATGAGGTGGAGGTGGAGTCAAATTTTCCTTACCTCATGATGTTCCTCTTCTACAGGTGTAGAGGGTAGAGAAGGAGGTGTGATTGAAGGTGTAGGACCTGGTGAATCCCCAAATGTTGGAAGGTCAAATCTATCTTCCTCTTCAGACAGGGCATCATCTTTGTCGGACATGAATGGAGTACCATCATCAAAATATACTCCATGTTTTCTACGTTTTTTACCTATAATACAACATAATACACGTATAAACACAATATTTTATAAATCTGTATTAAGTGAACACATGTACCTATATATAAAATATCTACAATGTAGCTATATATAACTTATATACTTATTTCATCAGCAATCATAACGATTAAACAATACAAATAAATTTTATAACTTTACAAGTCAGAAAACTAATTCAATAAACTACAATTAACTAAATGAAAATATATTTATTTCTGCATTTATTTTTCATGTTTTAACTGAATTGATGACTACATTTTTTCCGTCAGGTTTTAAAATAAAACCATAACATATATATATTTGATATCATAATCAAAAGAATGGAATTGATTTATAAGTGCCAATTAATTATTCATAATAAAGCGATTTTCAATGTACAAACATAGATTTCAGACAACACTGGATTTTTTAAAAAGATCAAATTAATTTCATTCATTAAAGTCCCTGTAAAATTAGCATAACCTGTAAAAACACCTGCTACATCTTTATATTCATTTTCTTTCTTACAAATGTAATTCAATACAACTATCTTTTAACAATGTCAATATTTCAAACTTGGCATTTTTTCAATTTTTTCTTTCAATCAAAATGAATTCATAAATTGTATTATGGAAGTATTTAGCTGTTACCATGGTTACAGTAGTACAGGAATGTTATGAGAGTATTTGAGTGGTGTCACAATTAATAAGGAATTCAAATGAAAAATTAGAATGAGGGCTATTATCTAGATATTAAGTTTCCATTATTATATACTTAGTATTTCTAATAATGCTAGGGTAACATCAACTGTGTAAAGTTCCAGAATTTTTAAATTTAAATCAGCAAAAAAGTAGGGAACATTTTTCATTGTTTCTGATACAAATGAATATTATTACACAATACAATTTCCTGAAGTTTGTGCATAATTATTTTTACAAAAACTAGGTGTTCACACACTGTTATACCTCTTTTACTGTCATTAGGTGCTGTAAATATAATACATGAAAACATAAATGCATATTTAGGTTACTAATTCCAAGATAGTGGAGAAAATCAGAGTGTCTGGTAAAAGCTGTAAGCTTCTTTAAGTGAACTGACAAACTTTTAAAACTAGGATCTGTCAGAGTGGGCATATAAACCTAGGTTGTGGGGTCTGCTGTGATCTATAAGCACATGCTGTAGACAACTATGCCATAGAGACTGACGTGCCAGTCCAAAAAATAGTTATGTCTGGGTATCAACAGACATGTTGTTGCTACTCATAATCTTTATTATTATTAATATTATTATTATTCCTCCTCGTTTCTGACAGATTTTTCAGAGACATCTCCTCCTATGTTTCTTATCCGATCAGGTTCAAATTTTGTCAACTGGTAGGGATTAACCATGGACAGGTCGCTTCCTCACTGTTTGCTGGAATTTGGAAGGACTTCGGAGAAATATGATTAAAACCATGGAATTCCAGAGATTTCTTTCTAGAGAGTTCTTTCTTTCTTGGAATTTCCTCCGCTATTTGGAGCACCCCTTTAGAGAGCTGATACCCAGACATATACTTGCTTGCAAGTATACATTCTAGTTATTACTTGTGGATTTTCAAGACAGGAGTATTTTGTATTCTTTTACCCAACAGACATATCTTGTCTTTTGTATAAAAATACTGATATTCCAGCAGATCAGAATGTTAGCTTAAATTCAGAAACTGCTCAGTGTGTTAATCTTAACAGCCATTTAACAACAATTTTGTGAAGTAATATCTGTAGCAATACCAATTTTAAAAAAAACAATTAATAATAAATTAAAATGTTAAACCTTTTACTACTATTGACTACTTCAATATTGAAAAGTGTTACTTAAAATAGGAATAAAATAAATTGAAGCATGGAAATTAATAAACAGAAATAAGTATGAACATCTAATTACAGCCTGTCTTCAGTCCCATTCCACCCCACCTTTTCTTTTTTTTTTTTTTTTTTTATCTTTTTTATTTCTTTTTTTTTTGTTGGGGGAAGGGGGAGATGTTTTCACTTTCCTAAGGTAAAATAGACTTTTCCCAAAAGTTACATAGAATATATATTACTGGCCTGACTTTGATGAATTTTCTATTGTAAGAAGCAGAATTATTTGATTTTCTTTCTCATAATTTTAAAGTTTAATGCATTCTGAAGTTTCAGAGGAATCAAAAGTTGAACACAATTGAAAAGTCACAGAAAAATTTACCATAAAACAAAACATATTTACAATGCATTACAACATGTATATTTTTCAAGTGTTCAACTTTTAATTTTGTCAAAAAAAGCTTTGAAGTTAGGGGAGCCATTTTAAATACCTAGCAATGATACAAACACCTAATATTCATCAAAATCTACCCAAGAAAACTTTCAAGATAATTTTAAAAAAAAAAAAAAATCTAATCTAATTTGATTTATTATAAAGAAAGTGAAGTGAAAATCAAAATAATGTAAGCTTGCAAATACTTTGACAATGATGCTGTACTTCTAAAACAACTTGATTTCATTGAAAAATATATATAGAGAATATATAGGGGAAAATTAAAGGTAAAAAGGATAGTCTACATAATTATAGATGAAGGGATGAAAACACTTTAAGTACCCATTACAAATGAGACCTAATTTGGCATCTTGGCAAATTAATGTCATAATTTATTTTTTATGACTATATGTCATATAGCATAGATAAACCAATTCATTCTGAATTTATGGGGGAAAAAATGCAGGTAATATTGGGATTTGCCTATATGGCACTGTGGGATACAGACAAGTAATCCAGAATTGTCTTATCTGACATTTAAAAATATGAGGCATGTTGGTGACAACAATATCCTTTTAAAACTTTCCTCTAGTGATCTTAAAATCTAGAAAATTAGAACACTACACAAATGAATGGAGTAGAGCAGAAAATTAAGATTATTACTCTCTCCTTTTCATATTTTCAGTTAAATGAAGGTGGTCCTTTCTTGGATTGTGAAGGAAACAACAGGGCCCAGAGAAAAATGCTTACTGTTGGTAACTTTTGCAAGCAAACTGACAAACTTTTTCACTCTAGAGTCTTTCTGAGTCAGATATAAACCTAAGTAGTAAGAGGAACTGTGATGGTGTATATGATACCACTTGAAAATTGAGGCCCCAAACATAAACAAATAATACACAGACAAATTTTCTTCAAGTAAAATTCATTAGAAATTCACATGAAATTCATGTGAACCAAGTTTAACATGAAATTCATGTGAACAGCATTTGGCTGTGTACCACAGTATGATAATTTTTTTTAAAATTAAACAGAGAAATCTTCCAAATTTTTCTATTGAAAGTTGTAACTAAATATACACAGAATAAATATACCATTGTATGGTATAAACAGCTAAAAAGATAAAAAAGATACAAATGAAAAAAAAAGAAAAAAAGGAGGGTAGTTTATTAAGAATCGTTACACATGTTAACTTATAACAAACACAGGTTTTATGTAAATAAAGAAAACATATAAAATTATAAATCAATATAACAATATATTTGAATGAGATCACTGAGTTTACCAATATACAAGTGTACAGCCAGTCAATTGATTAAAATAAAAAGTAGCTTCATCAATGTCAACTTCACAATGTATTTATACCCAAAACATTATAAGAGTATTGAATATCAGAGAAGTTTTGTGATTCTCATTGACGAGGCCACATGCTTTTCAAAATTGTTTCTCTAACTATAGACTTTCATCTCTTACTACAGATTATAGCTACAGCTGTATGATTTGTATATAGATAACCTGGTCAGTGATCTCATAAATGACAAAAAAGATGTGCATTAAAATAACAGCCAGCATGCAGTGCTAAAAATTATGTGAATGTAAATGTTTTAAATTATAAAGATAGTGTGTAGTATGAGATTATTCTAAAGTTTAGAGACAATTTCTCAATGTATACCATGTCATAAACACTGTAACGTTGTCCGTGGTGATATATAAATGTGGGAGGAGCTAGGATGAGGTAGTGATGAGGTTGTGATCATGCTCGCATAATATTACAGGCAAATCTGTAAGCTTGCTTTTGTGCTTTGATATAACGCCATACAACTGTTTGAATAATAAAATAAATTTAAAGCCCAAAACCATGTGCTTCATAAACATAATACTGCATATATAAACCTTACGCCGTTTTAATAATCTCAATTTCTTTCTCCACATGGCAGAAATATTAAATAATGATTTAGGCTTAGAACTGGCCTCCTTTACTGTAAACAAGAGATGATCACATGCATAAAATATACAATTATACAGTCAAACCTGTCTATAATGGACACCAAAAGGAACCTTCTAATAGAATAGTTTTATTTCTAATTGTATAAAGTTACATGTAAATATAAATTTTGCTTGAAAATATTGAAATCTGTAAGACTTAGCTGTATTCTTCATTATATGTTCACTTAATAGCACCTGTATCTGTACTTGTGGTTTCTATGGCAATATTAGATGATATCTAGATGTTGCTAACTAATTAACATGATTAACAACCAATTATGGTGTAGTTTAGATTTCGAGAAATCTTGTCATGTTTTAAAACAGGTTACTGAGATCCTTTTTTCACTCTCTAATTTAGTATATGAAGCAGAGGGGCTCTAAAAATATTTCTTTCATAAAGGCAGTCAGCTCTGGATTGGTGGAGGAAAGTAGAGTACCTGGAGAAAAACACTGATCTTAGGCATGCAAACTGACAAAAAATTTCCTCACAAACGGATCTGTAGATTCAAACCTAAGCCATGAGAGGTGCTGTGGTCAGATTCTTTGGACCACTTGGTCGCTAGGGTTTATTAAAATGACAGAAAATGAAAAAAAAAAACCACAATAAAACCTCATACTTGTGAAATCATTTTGCATGTCATCAATCTTTAAACAATAGAATTATAGTGTGATTTTGACAGAAGTCTTGAAGGAAATGTAGATTTTGATAAGTGAACAATGTTTTCATTAATCTGGGCCAAATAAAGTCTCATATTATATAATCCTTTTTATTGGTATACATTGCTAGTTTTAAATATAGATAATGAAATTAGTCCCTTTTAGGTGGTCTTTATGACAGGTTTGGCTGTATTTCTGAAAAAAGGACAATAGTAGAAATATATTGTTATAACTTGATCCATTTTTGCTTACTGTGCATTCCATGTCAAGTGCAATATGCATGTACTGTAGCTAAACTGAATATACAATAAGTATTTGTAATGTTCATGCATAATTATAGAGTACTAGTGGGTGTTTTTATTGGTATATGATCCCCATGCATGTAGCTACACTATGTCTTATGGTGAAGTCTAGCCTCAAGTAACATGCTGATATTTCACATGCTTATTGTGTAAATTTTAGACTACAATGAAGTCTGTATATGAAGTACATCATGCTAATACAGACAGAAGGAATGAAAGGTCTTATGTAAGGTTTCTAATGGATTCTGAAATATTTTTGCAGCAAATCATGCCTGCCCAAAAAAAGGGACATGTCAAACATTCTTCAACAACAGTGATAATTGTTGCAGGTGTGTGTGTGTGTGTGTGTGTGTGTGTGTGTGTGTGTTGCAATATCAAATATTTAAAATATCCTAACAATTTAAATGAGTGTGTCACTTACATAATAGGCCAACTTAACATATTTACATGTATATGTTATTATGATTTATTTAACCCTCTTTACCACAGCTTATGTTAAAAGCAATAATTTCATGATGCATGTTTTTGTGCTAAAATGCATTTGAAAATAACCAATTTATATATGCAAGAAGTAAAATTCTTGAGTATGATAAAATGTGCACAATTAAAAAATTCAATCTACAGTCAGATTATACTTGCTCATCATAGAAAAAGTTGTTCAATTAAAACAATATAGAAGTATATTTTTCAGTATATCATTTATGAAAACAAATTATCTTTAATCAAAATACAAAATCTTTTTAATAATGTAAAAAAAAAATCCATGTCACCCAGACCAACAAAATTAATCCAAAAATTTATTGAAAATATTAAAATTCCAAACAAACATTCAATCCATAACCAACACATGTAATTCCTATTTCCTTATGTTATAAAATCCAACAAACTTTTTAAACCATAAAACAAAACCAGAATTATAATGTAACAAGATCACAAATATGTTTACCTTTCTTTATAAGGAGATGCATCGTAGATTTCATTTGTCGTTGTAAGTCATAATCTGTGACATCAGCACCCAAGGTCAAATCAATGTCAGATAATCCTCCTGGACTGTCTGGAGGTGATATGTAAATATCAGTTGGAGCTAATGACCACTCAGATTCCGTTTCTGACTCCTAAAAAATAAAATTGGGTGTAAAATATAAATTGGGTCAGGTATTGAGTTCATGCAACCAACCAAACTCTGATATAAAGTTGTGAGGAAATATTTTATATCTGTGTACAAAATCAAAGATTTTAGACAAGTCTTACAAATCCAATTAGCTGTACAGTTCTTGATTATCAATTAGTCTAAACCCTTCAATAAACTTACATGTGGATCTACCTCCATTTAATTCTAGCAGAAAAAATGAAAAAATGAAATTCTCTCAGATGGACAGAGAAATCTGGGAATCCATCCCGAGCAAATCTTAAACCTGCCTGAACTGAACATACTTGTATAGATGATCTGCACTTATTTTTTGACACATACGTAATCTTGTTTGTTAATTTAATATGTGTCAATCAAAAATTTGTCTATTTCAAACAAAATCACTTGTTCATAATAAGGTGTTCTGTTTAATCAGATTCTACACTCAAATCTTCATGGAAATATCTAAATAAAACAATATTGTAACCTCCTTATATGTGGTTCTCCTCTGTTAGGGTTTAGATTACCATGTAGTATTACCTCCATTGGATATCTGATTGATAAAATGGTCATTGAAACACAGACAGACAGACAAGGTGATACCTACAAGCATGTATTGCTCTTAGAAAATCATAAATAATGTTAGATATTAGAAACAAGCAATGATAATAATAAGCCTACCTCTTCCTCTGTGGTCATTCCTCCATCTGCTTGTATTTTACCCTCCAAAAATTCTGTAGAAAATTCTATATCAAATGGCACCTGGGACAAACAATAGTTGGTTAATTCAAATGTATCTACATGTGAAACAATTTAAAGATACACATGTCTAAATAACAACTTCTGTTTCTTTGAAGAAACAGGTTACTGCATGAATAAACTTTGATAAATTATTTAAAGAACAAATTGATTAATTAAAAGATATTGAAGTTTAAAAAAGTCTTGTTTTTTTCACGAAGTTTTTAGTTTTGTAAAAGTAGATAAAATAAAAATGATATTGTTATAATAAACAAGTTTAATAATACATGTAATAATAATGATGATAAATAAATAAATAAACAAATAAATAAATAAATAAATAAATAAAAAAACAAACAAATAAATAAATAAATAAATAAATAACATTACCAAGTAATTTTCTAGAGTAACTGGATCAGGTTCAACGTGTATACCACCTTCATATTTAACATCTGGATCTTCATATATATCAGATTCTGAATTTAAAAATATACTTATATGTAAAATGTATTAAAAATAAAAACAGGTTTTTGCAGTTACATGTACTGTTAGGAAATATTCTCTCTATAATTAACAAAATAAATATGTAATTTGTCTACATTCATAAGTAACAGGGCTCAAAAGCTTGTTTAGACCCTTTAGGTCAGATTAAAAACTCTTTTAACCCAGTATTTTTAAGAATTAAATTAGAATAATAAAAATATTTGTCTTTTATGAAATTCAGCATTTTATCTATTGTACCAGTAAAATGTATCAGTACAAAAAAACGTTTTGCTTATCTTGTAAAATAGCTTAATAATTCTAAGTTGCTTTTACGATTTAATCTATCTCTTACTAAAAATGAAAGAATCAAATCTTTAGGTTTACTCTTGGTTTTTGTTATTGCAAACATATAAAAGCTTTTCAGTCTATTTATTACCCCTTTTGATAAAACTGAATTTTTTCTTACCCATATCAAATGTTTCTTCTTCAATTTCAGGAACCTTCATATATGGACAAACTAAAATAAAAAATATTAAGTACTACCATAATTATATAAGATAAAATGCAAAGAAACACCCGCAAAGCCTTAGAATTGTATTTTAATTATTTTATCAACAGTCAAAGAAACAATAAATCCTATTAAAACAGTCTCAGTGCCATTGTAGTGTGATCATTGTAAAAATTACATCTTATATTACAATTCAAAAACTGCTCTGTCAGAGCCTACTGTGTATGAGAAAATTAGGTAAGTTTTTTTACGAGGCACTCCAGTTTCCCCAACTATCTCTGAACTGACAAATTCAGTATAATTGAAAACTCTTTACTTGGGAGTAAAAAAACTGTACCCCATTATCAGAGATAATGAAGAAAAAAATGAATGTAGTAATGAATGTAGTTTCAGAAAGCAGTATAAATGTATGAAATAATCTTTCATGTCAAATTTGCAATCTGCGAATAGTTTATCTACAATAATTGTTTAAAGATATCTTGAAAATGGCTCAAATCAAATTGAGGTTAATAAAACCCATAGTGGTATTAAACCTAGAAAAAAAGTTAAAAAATATGAAAGCAGTACCTTTTGTATGTGGAATAAAAAATAAATGATTTTTAAATCCCACAACTAAATCAGCCCTCTCGTTAAGAAAACATGCAGCCGATAACGACTCTTCTAGATTAATCTCTGTCATCAAAATACGAAACTCATCCCATATTCTGATCATTCCATTAGAACTAAAATAATAACATTAAAGTACAATAATTTCATTTTAACTGAAATAAAAATATACAAAAATATAGCTTCTCTCTTTCAATAAAATAATACATGGCTTTTGATTAGTTTCAAAATACATAGTGTGTGTGTGTGTGTGTGTGTGTGTGTGTGTGTGTGTGTGTGTGTGTGTTCTTTTTGTTATATGCTTTGATACATTAGAATTATTATTCTATATATATATATTACATTTATATATGAGAACTTTCTTTGAATTTTTAATTTTCTTTTTCTTTGCCACACTTACTGTAATTCAAATGAATACTAGATTTCTTAAAACATATTCCATATTGCAACAAACTCAACATTTCATAGATAATTTTTCCCTGACCCCTATGCCATATATCACTTCAAAGTCAGGAGGTTTAAACAATTAATAATTACAAAGAATTACCCAATTCCCTTATTCACAAAAACTGTATATGCTTTCTAATTTCTGTCTATACATAAACATTCAGACTTTTTTTTTTAGTTATTCTCAGTACTGATACAAGTACATGTACATGTATATATCATAGTAGAAGAATTTGTATTTGTAGATATTTTTATAACAGAAATGTCCACGTCATATTAAAAATTGATATTGAATCCATTTTTATGTGACAATAAAATTTCACATGAAATAAAATAAAATCTATAGTAGAGACTATAAAATTCCCTTTTAAAAATTGACAAAACATACTCTTAGATAAATGAAAGTTCTGTAGTAAAATGGACTGTACCTGCAGGAACAAAATATTCTCATAGAGAATGAGGAATCTAAAGCTACAATTGGAGCACTGTGTTCTGGACGACTTCTCTGTTTCTCGTTTATAACATCCTTCTTTTCTGGCTCAGCTATGCAGGAAAAAAGGAATTTTATCTTTAATTTTTCTTATACATGTTACATATTATAAAATTTTGTACTAGACTCTCTCTCTCTGGTGTAAACACATATTTATGTATTGGCTATTAACATCTATTTGTCATTATTCTTGCAGAGATACAAGTATTTTTATCAGTTTAAAGTCCTTGTGGGATTGTCCCTAATGAATTACTTAAAATATCTACAAATATTTTATGTCTGGTTTCTCTTTGAAAATTAAAAGAAATCACCAGATTATTTTCAAACAGCTGAATTGGAAATCATTTGCATGGAGAGACGTTCTGTAATTTCTTAAAATATAGTCAATGGCACTGCTCTTCTGACTATTTCTATAGAAAATTAAAGCAATCTCAGTTTGTAAATTAGGAAAAGTTCTACTTCAAATTATACATTCAGTAGTTTTTTTATATCTAGAAAGCTGCTGAGTAAACACCATTCAATATTCTCCCATATTACATTTTAACACATACCTTTTGCTTTGTAAAGTCCCAGGTCTTCAGTTAACTGTAGTGTATGCAAGATCAAACTTCCATTTTCATGTGCAGTTAAAAATGATGTTCCCTGAAAACAAACAACAATGTGCCATTAAACAAAAAAAAAAAAAAAAAAAAAACAGAGAGTATAATGGATTCATATACCAGGGTAGCAAAAAACTAAACATCACTGAATATATATATATAAAAGACTTGTCAGTAAATCATGGAATAGCACTGTGGTTATAAAGCAAAAAAAAATAAATAAATAAAAAATAAATTAAAAAAAAAAAAATAAATAAATAAATAAATAAAATACTGAATAAGTAAAGAAAAAGCCTGTCAGAACAACAGGACAGCTCACTTGTTAATCTAATCCAGAAAAGAAGAAACCTTTAACTCAGTAATTTCCTTGGTAATTATAAAGCGATATTTTAAACAGACAAGAAATCAAATCAGTTTTAACTTTATTCCATAAAGAACCATTCAACTATCAAAATTCTACCATTATACCATTATTACGTATGATAACATACCAATCTAGAGAAGAACTTCATGTCTTTATGACAGTAGACTTCATGTAATAATTCTAACTTAGGTAGGTCCCATATCTGTATCATCTTCAGTTCTTTCAGCTCAGTCAATGTTACAAGTGAGTTATGGTTTGTGTCGTGATGTATTTGTAAAATCTACAAATAATCAAAATTAACAAATATAACAACAACAATCAATAGATATCGATTTTTGCTAACTGTATTTAATTTTAATGTGCATCTACCATCAAGTTCACCAGTGTGACATGTGATCATTACTCCTTATTTATTTTGCTAAATGATAGGAAAAATGTTTATATTGCAATTTCTGGGAATAGCATCATTTTTGTGGAAAATATCAATTTATTCAATTCTATAAACATTCTGCTATCAGATTGTGAATGACCTTTAGTCGACCATCTTTCGGTAAAACAAATCACACACAGACTGTCTGCTCTCATATGTCAATCATTTCTGCAATAAACTGTGACCTTAACTTGTACAGTGATGTATTTTGTTGATTGTTAAAGATGTCTGACCACATGGTTCATTTAACGATGACATTATGGACTCATTATTCTACAGTTTTAGACACGAGTCTTCACCAGCTGTCAATCATCATATTGGTTGTGAAATTTTACTAATATCAAACTGAAGTACAAAATAAATAAATACTTACTGCATCTTTTGAGGCATTAAACTCCATATACTTCTGTCCTTTTATGACTGGATCCATAAACAGTATTCTTCCATCCTGAAAAGACATAACAAGATAATAATAATGTGTCAATTAAATCTATACACGTATACATAAAATATTGAAAAACTATTGAAAAGTAAAATACCAACCCATCTTTGGTGTATTAGATTTGTAAGAGTAAGCATTTCATGTATAATGAACAAAATATTTTCATTTTATTGCTACTGTTTCTTTTTTCTATCATACATTTTGAAACAAAAATTTGGAGACTAATTTCAATCTCTTGAGATTGTTTTAAAAATTTCTTTAATTTTAAGCACAAAAAACTAGAAAATAAATAGAAGAAAGAACTGAATACCTCAAGCCCCAACAGAAGATAAGTGTGCCGTATTGGAGAACAAAATCCTTCTTCTGTCCACATCATGGCTGGTGATGTCAGATTACACAAACAATGACAGTCGGAGACAGTCTCATTACCCATACCATTCTCTGTTGTTCTATGTGATGGAGCTCCACCTTTATTTCCAAATAATCCACCAGACCTTAATAAAAAATAAAATTGTTCTATGTATCATCTAGCAGACAGATTAATGGGAGGAAATACATTTGTTGTTCGAATGCTAGTAAAAGTAAGCCTTCATAATGGTGATGGCCCTATGTCTTTAGCGCCATTATTATGTTTGGTAAAGATTCCCTTCCTTTTTACATTGATATTAAAGCTTTTGCATATTTATAAGCAGTACACCAACTTTGATTTTTTGGAACATTGGAAAATAAGAAATAAGGAACCTTAAGTTGTACATAAATACTTCAACAACTTAAATTGTTCCTGTATATAAAGTGGAAACTGTCTAAACCAATCATCATCTAGATTGTAAACTATATGGATTAGTTCACACAGATTCATTTAACAACTCATGATACAGGTTTAGTTGTCGTAATATATCTGTTTAACTTAGAAAGGTTATTAGTTTATTCAAGCTCAACTTAGGCAAGCCTTCAGTTTAGTCAGGTTTTCAGTTTACTATGTATAAAATTTAATAAGGTTATTAACTTACTATACATTCAATTTATACAGGTTTTTAGTTTTCAAAGCATTCAGTTATGACAGATTTTCAGTTTATTCAGGCTCAACTTGGGCAAGCTTTCAGTTTAGTAATCATTCAGTTTACATTTTGTCAGTTTAATTTACTATACTTTCCATTTAGTCAGGTGTTTGGATCTAAGCTGAACTGTATAAGGGTTAGATTTTTACTAAAACTTTACTACAAACAGATTATTTCAAAATGCCTTCTAAGGATTTTTTTGAGAAGTTCATGTACAGTCATGTAAATATGGCAGTACAGTCATGTAAATATGGCAGTACAGTCATGTAAATATGGCAAAGATACAGATTACATGTATGTGTAGTGCAATTCAATGTGCAACATATAAAATTCAATATACTAAAAAAATAATATCAATAAACAGAGAATTTATATTCTATGTTCCATCATATTCACTTCAATCATTAATGTGTCTATAATTGTATGACTTACATTCCCTTAGAGGGTGATTCACCTTTAGCGCCTGTTAGATATGGTATCTGTAACTCATGAATATTCCAAACAGCTATACGGCAACTTGGATCAGTCCTGAAATTCATGCAATGATGTTTAAGCATTAATAAACTTAAGATGGTATAATCAAGATCACAACTTCCTAGTTATCCAAGGCAAACTAACCATAACATGTGGTTATATGCTTTTATTTGTAAAATTTCAATCCACTTAATCACTGATCTTAAAAATTCCAACCTTCTACCACATGATAAGATATGTGAAGCGTTTAGCTGTAACAACTATGTTGTTTATGAAGCCACTGGATTACATTATCACATTATACCTATTGTTATGAGTTTGTGTCCACAAGGTGTATTGTTTGGATCAAATTTGCAAGTTAAGCACTGATGTGGCATTATATTTTTATACATTATTATTATTTACATTATTATACAGGTAATAAGTACTTGTAAAAGAGTTAGCCCCTGGACAACCATCATCATAGGCCAAACATTGGTACTGATTTAAAGGTCCAAATGTGCAAAGTATAAAGATTACAGTTTAGATTAAAGAAAAATTTAAGGCAAAGTTTTAAGTTAACCGTAGAGTAATAAGAAAACATATAATCTCATGTTATACATCTGTGCCAAGTTTGATCAAAATCTGTCAATACATATGAGAGTTATAAAGTGGACATGTCATTCGAGTGAATAGGAGTGGAGTAATGGCGTTTACGCCACAGTCAAGATTCTTTCTCTTATTTCGAGGCAGTCAGTTCTTGGATGGTGAAGGAAACCTGGAGTGCCAGGAGAAAACCACTGAAAATTGAACAAACTCTCTCATACTAGGATCTGTCCTAAGTGGAATTCGAACCAACGTGGTGAGAGGTACTGTGATCTGTGAGTGTGTGCTTTAGACCATTCAGCCATTTGGGCCCCGGACATGACAATGAGATGGAAAAATAGATGAACAGGTTGATCCCTGAAAAAACCCTAAACTTCATTTTTTGAGATATAAAAATACTGTCTAACTACTAACCTTGTGGTATACACCCATACTTCTCTAGGATTTATCAGTAGGAAGACAACATCAAACTCTCTACTATAGCATACACTTAACACAGACTGTAATGGGGTAATGTCTGGAGGTGGTAATACTGTTGTTAGATTCTTCTGATTACTTCTAGCAAACAATCTAACACTAAAATAATATCAAAGAAATCAATTAACTTACCTGAGTGAAAATTATAACAAAGGGAAAATACTGTTTTGTATTTGTTATCTTTATAAAAGTGACAAGTACATGTTATTCCAGTTTTGTCATAAGGACAAAAAAGCATTTTTTTTTTGCAAAAATTGCACAAAAATAATAAGAATATAAATTTAATTTTGCAACCAATAAAAGAAATGTATATCTCTTGAGTGTCTGATTAATTTTACTGAAACAAATATTGACAAAATAATCCTAGACAAGGCTTGCAAATTCAGGGATAATTTTGTAAACACGATTGCAAGTTCTCAGAAAGAATGATCTCATACAAATACAAGTGTAATCAATTTTTGATAAAAACACTGAAACATGAGTTAAAAAACACTGAAACATGATTGTTTCACATTTTATGGCAAAAGAGAGATTACTCTTGGTAAACAGTGTTCAAACATAAATAGGCCATGCCCATGTAATTTCATTTCAATAAATCATCTTGCAATCTGTTTCAAATTGAAAATGTTTTCTTTCTGTCATTTTATTTAGAAATCTGTTAGTTTATTCTGATTATTTAAAAACATATTTGTTTATGTTTAAAGTTGAGTAACAACAAGGATTGAGACTGTTTCTGTGAGAATGCTTTCTATATGTAAAGGGTTTCCTCAATCATCCAACTTCTGAGACAGCATTGGTATAAAGTACACAATTTTTTCTACTAAAAGAAAGCTTGAAATAAATGAATATTCTTATCTGATAGTGAGAAATAAATCTCTTTATATGATGTTACAACAAATAAAATATTTTATGTAACTGTAAATTGGGAAATTTAGGCAATTGTTTTATTTTCGTGTAAATTTGCACTTAAAAACACATACATGTAAATATAAAGCTTTAATTGCAAATATTTAATTCTGATGTAATTCACTTGCAACTGCACTGGCAATCATTCAACAAGTCAAAATAATTGTACACACATATCTTGAAATCACTATTCTCTTGAAAATTAACTGATGCAAAAATATCCCAATTTACAGTACTCCTACCTGCTGTCCTCTCCCAGGGCTACCAATCTTGTTGTTTTTCTTTCAAATCCTGACAGTGATAGATTTATAACAGGATTCCTGGTTAATGCCCAGAAACTAAAAAACTGGTTGAGTGACCAGAGAGTAAGACTGCGGACTGTACACACATATAACATATTATCATCAGTAAGACCCATCCATAGTACTGCCATCTGAAGATACAGTCACACTGAAAATAAAACAAAACATAAACTGATTAATATACAAACTGTATAATTTAAAGTAACAAATGCAGTAACAAAAAATGTATAGAAATAAATAATAAACAGGGGCTTTAACTTTATATGTATACATGTATTTAACTGCAGTAAATCCTTTTTATATGCCACTTAATAACTCTGCTACCTTCATTATAAACACAGTAAATCAGTTGCCCCAGAGTCTGTATCGTTTCTGTTTTTCCATATAATTCACCTCAGTTAATTATCAAAACCCTTTGTAATGCCAAAATCTAACAAAATGAACAAATAGTGTTAATGAATGCAGGTTTACTTTTTTTTTTTAAAGCTGGAAATTATTTTTCTAATCTTTTTCCTTTATAAAAGAAGAATTACACAGGTATGGAAAATTACTTTTATAATTAGACACAAAGATTCCATGCAAAAATGAACTGTTACTTTAAAATTATAATTTACCTGTATTTTACCTGATATTGCCATTCATTCATTATAATTTATAACCCCATATACTGATACCCTAAGTAAAATATTGTAATCAAGTGTACTACATGTGATCAAAGTCACAATGGTCTTTATAAAATACAATTCATAAATGATTACCTGTACAACAAATCCATAGTATCCAGTGACCACATCCTGATTGTGCCATCTAGTGATGCTGTTACAATTATAGATGAGGTTCCTGGATGAAGTATCAGACTTGTTACTGCTTTAGAATGTCCACGGAATGTGTGTACTAAACCTCCACGAAAACTCCAAACTTTCACTACAATACAGATAAAACTTTTCTAAGATTTGATAAACATGTATCAATATCAAATATTGTGACTTTAAAAATTCGAAAATAAAATTGTTCTTGGAGAAAAATGTTATAACAGGGAAAAACTTTTCAGAATACATGTACTTTTTTAATGCATTCTGTGTTGATAAAGTTTGTGCTTACCTTCAGTATCTACAGATGATGTTATGAGTACTTTAGCTGATGGAGAGAAACAGCATCCGGTAATTGACATACTGTGTGCCCTAAAAATAAGCAAAAGATTGTACAATATTAAATCAAATTTGATATAAATGTCTCATCATACAGAGTGGAGAGAGGAGTAATAGTGCTTTACATCCCAGTCAAGATTCTTTACACCCAGTCATGATTCTTTACACCCCAGTCAGAATTCTTTACACCCAAGTCATAACTCTTTACACCCTAGTCATGATTCTTTCATTTATCAAGGAAGTCAGTGTTTGGAAAGTAGGAGAAACTGAAGAAAACCACTTAGGACAAGTAAACTGACAAACTGTCTCACACTAGGATCTGCCTACCAGGATTGGAGCTCAGACAGTGAGGAACATTGTTATCTGTGCTAGCTTTTGACCACCTGGCCACCAATCATACATGTATAGTTGTTATACTCATTCCAGTTTGTTTTACTGTATCTTAAAGGAATTAAAGGGTTTAAATGCACAATGTCATTTAGGCTTGCAGCCATGTGATCCTATTCTGTACACTATTCTGCCAATAACAGCATAGAAGTATTTTCTTGTTCTCATGTAGCATGCTTAATTTAAATGTAATAAAATAATAAATTCAAAATCTTTTTAAATTGAAAAATGGTTTTCTTTTGATGTTCAGTAGGATCAATCCTGCATCCATGTTACAAATAAAACTGAAATATTTTAACACCAGGAATAAATAAACAAGTTAATGAAAGTAAAACTACTACTACATATAACATATGAGCTCTATTGCCATAATCAACCACATACAAACCAAATTAAATTGATACAAAAGCCAAATTCTCAATATTTAGACTAACTAATATCTTATTTACGAATATATTTGTAATATTTGAAATGTTAAATTGGTGTTACCTTTCAAATTTGAACTGTAATTTTCCCTGTAGATCATACACATAGAGATCTGTATCAGAACAGCAATAAAGATATTGTAAATAGTTGTCTAATTCCACTCTTCTTACCCAACTACCACCAACATTAGGTAACTCTTGTCTGAAAATAATCATTGAACTTGTGACTTCAACACATGACAAAGAAGAGATTATAAACTTTTTTGGATTGTGTAGTTATTGGTATTGTTTTCGAAATTTTCCAAAACCTTTTTATTTTGATGATTAAATATGTTAAGAATGAAATAATTTATCACGTTTTTTTTTTTAAGTATACAATAAATTTATTTTAAAAAATGATACTATACCATAATATAGCTCTATAGTCTTTCAAAAACTATTATTTGAGTGTTATTTTGTATCTTATCATAAAATAATCAAATCACAGACTATGAATCATGGTACGTGTTTAATAGGCCTTACAATAAATGGTTGGAAAGAAGCAAACACAAAAAATTTTGTAAGGGCAAATACTGTAAATTGACTAATTTTAGCATGAACTGATTTTAGCGCAATTATATTCTAGACTAATTCGTGTGGATTTAAAACAACTTTTGAAAAGTAGACCAATTGTTTCAGGCCTTACAATAAATGGTTGGAAAGAAGCAAACACAAAAAATTTTGTAAGGGCAAATACTGTAAATTGACTAATTTTAGCATGAACTGATTTTAGCGCAATTATATTCTAGACTAATTCGTGTGGATTTAAAACAACTTTTGAAAAGTAGACCAATTGTTTCAGGCCTTACAATAAATGGTTGGAAAGAAGCAAACACAAAAAATTTTGTAAGGGCAAATACTGTAAATTGACTAATTCTAGCATGAACTGATTTTAGCGCAATTATATTCTAGACTAATTCGTGTGGATTTAAAACAACTTTTGAAAAGTAGACCAATTGTTTCAGGCCTTACAATAAATGGTTGGAAAGAAGCAAACACAAAAAATTTTGTAAGGGCAAATACTGTAAATTGACTAATTCTAGCATGAACTGATTTTAGCGCAATTATATTCTAGACTAATTCGTGTGGATTTAAAACAACTTTTGAAAAGTAGACCAATTGTTTCAGGCCTTACAATAAATGGTTGGAAAGAAGCAAACACAAAAAATTTTGTAAGGGCAAATACTGTAAATTGACTAATTCTAGCATGAACTGATTTTAGCGCAATTATATTCTAGACTAATTCGTGTGGATTTAAAACAACTTTTGAAAAGTAGACCAATTGTTTCAGGCCTTACAATAAATGGTTGGAAAGAAGCAAACACAAAAAATTTTGTAAGGGCAAATACTGTAAATTGACTAATTCTAGCATGAACTGAATTTAGCGCAATTATATTCTAGACTAATTCGTGTGGATTTAAAACAACTTTTGAAAAACAGACTATAAGTCAAACATGTATGTCATGTACACAAATTTAAAAACAAACTTTAATTACTCTTAAGGTGTATACCTCATGATTGATAACCGACACAAGAAATAAAACAAAATCTGGACCTTCCGCATGATCAGGATGATGAGTAATTATATAAGCATACAACAGTATTCATTATCATGTGTAATGGATAAATTTAATATTATTTAATAAAAGTTGTTCAATTTTCATGAATTTTTCAAAACACTAGTATTTATCTTTAAGGCAAACATGAATAAAGATAAGCCTTTTTTTAATTATTTCTTTTTAGACTTTTTGTACATTCTTCCTGTGTTGGTTGGAGCACATACATTACATACTTATTTTAGCAGTGTATTTAAATTAGCGCCACTGTACTGATGTTGTAGCGTAAAAATTGCTAAAATTAATACACAAATAAAATGAGTAAGTTTACAGTTATCAAACATTGCTTAAAAGCAGCACAGATTGCAAGTTTTCAGGTTACAATGTAATCTTTAAAAAAGGTCGATGGCCTTTGGAATTACCGGTAAATGAAAATTGGCTTGCTGCATAATTGTCCATCCAATATTATACAGACAACAACATGAAATAAGTGACTTTAAGTGACTTACTTGATTTTTAATCTGTAATTAGCCAAGGGTTTTAAATCTTCAAATGCACTAGCCACTTGACAAAACTGCCATATCTAATAAAATAGTTAAACTATTTAATTTATAATAAAGCTAAGATTGACAGAAACAAGATTAAACATAAATGTAAACTCTTATCTACATAGATGTTAAATATCTTATAATTTATGTATCCACCATATCAAATAGTTTTCAGTTATGCATATATGCATAAACAAAAAATCATGAATAGGTTATGTTTAAAAATGAAAATTTTATATATTAACAAAAATAATATCAAAATAGGTATAAAAAATATTGAATTAAACTGCAATGTATAAAATGAATAAAATGCAATCTAGGATTTAAAAAAAATTGTTTTAGCTTTACAAGACTGTCGATATTACAGTAAAACCTTAGTTTATTGGTCACCATTTGTCCAATCACATCTTGGCTTGAAAGGGTGATAAGTCAAGTATTACTTATAAAAAAATCATTTAAGAAATAGACTTTTGAACTTAAATACTGTGGCAATATGCAAGGTGGTGAAGTTATTTAGTGCATTAGAACACCGGTTTTACTGTATTTTAAAATGTTATTTTATAAATTTCTGGCAGTCAAATTGATGTATAGAGCTTCAGTGTTGTACTAAATGAATCATCATTTACATTACCAGTAGTATATTTACAATATATAAGTATCTGGATGCTAATTATACTTATCTCACCTTAGTACCACCTACACCACCAGTTAATAGTTCATCTTTTACTGGATTAAACAGCATAAATAAAACTGATCTTAAATCAGCGCTAACAGAACAGGTTTCTTCAAAGTCACGATTCATAACCTGAGTACAAATAATTATCAGTTCTGATTAATTCTATATACAGAAAATTCCTACGTATGCAAAAAAAAAAAAAAAAAAAAAAAAACATAGAGGGAGCACAGAGAAAAAAACATATTATAAATGTGTTGTAATTTTGTGATCTGATCTACTTATCTAGTGAATCATATCAATTTTGTGGTAGTGCAATGAGAAGAGACATCTTACAATTTACACCAAGTATTTCTAATAATTTCCAAAAACTGTATGAATTTTGTCAAAACTTCAAATAATAAAAAACTCATTTAAATGTGAACATTGAGAATGAAATGGAATGAAACAATACAAACAGTAATTGATTTAAGTTAAAACATTACTTACCTTTAAAGTAAAGTCTTTTCCCAGGACAAAATAACAGTTGTATTTTGGTGCATAGATAATGTAATTTATCAAACGGTATTCATACTTTGGAAAAGTCAATGCTCTGAAAACTAGATGATTTATTTAAACTTAAACCAAAGACTTCAAGAATGTTAAGTATAAAAATTAGAGTATTAAAAATTACACAGGATTGATTAAACAAATTAATTTCACTTATCATCATATGCATGCCATTTAATTGTCTCAAAATAGCAAAATTACTAGTAGTTAAACTTTTAAATAATTCTATACAGCATTTTATGTTAAGGCTAACTCATGCTTGCATGCAGCTGTGTGTGTGTGTGTGTGTGTGTGTGTGTGTGTGTGTGTGTGTGTGTGTGTGTGTGCATTGGTTAAAAAAACCTAACTTAATTATTTTTCTTTATGAGCCAAAATGACAAAATTTATTAAGCAATTAAGATATATGCGTGTTTTATAATGTTACTATTGAGTTCCAGACATTTGTGTAAACATTAAAACTTTACCTCTTTGCTCCACCAAGTCTCTTTTCCAGCATGTGACTCCTTTACCATCCAGCAACACAAACATTCTCATTCGGCCATTATAGGCAACTAAATGTTCAAAAATACAGAAACAGTGGTTAAGTCATATTAATTATTACAAAAATTAAAAAAAAAATAATCATAAGTTTATACCCTGGTATGCATAAAAATTGATATTTTTAAAAAATCATGACTTTCAATTAGAATTAAAGCTGCATTAAGTTTTTCAATTTCTGATTTTTTTTTTTTTTTTGATTTTCTAAAAACATATTTTTTTTAAAAATAGATATCTTTTAACCACGATCCGTGGCATTAATTTTCTAAAATTTCATTCTTTTAGCTGTAAATAAACGGAATCCTCTGACCGGTTGGTCAGTGTTTTACGATGGTAATTATGAGCTTGGAGCATGCGCAGGGATGTATGGAAACCCTTAGAATCGAAGGTGAAACATGACAGATTGCATTAATTGTCCTTCATTAATATCCAGATGTATTTGAAATGGTGTTATGTATTCCTTACTAAGTCAAAAATGACAAATTCAACGAAGTTCTGTGTTTAATTTATCGTATTTCACTGTTTTTAAAGTTGTGTTTAAATGACGCGGGTTTTGATGAGGTAACCATGTTCTAATATTAGATCCCAAATGCTGCATATCGCAGGGTAATTACTGTAATTTCTATATTTATTCAAGCTTTAATCGTTGAACCAAATGTAACATTGTTCATTAGAAACATTATTAATTAGATTAGCACCGTTTTAATTTTTTCTTTGGAAAACTTAATGCAGCTTTAAATAATAAACTAAAACTAAGATATTCAAATCAAACACAACAATGTTATGACACAGATAAAAGTTTGTATAAAAGATTGATTTCTATCGGGAGTATCCATAAATAAATTTCAAACACTTTATGAACATACTAAGGATCATCTTACAAAATCTGAAACTTCTTTATATGTACACAGATAAAACAACTATTACCTCCCATGATATTGCTGTTAGTGCTGGCATGTTTGTATGCATTTCTTGGCTGAATACCATAAGGAACCATGGAGAAGTTGTCAGACATCTGTACAACAATTTCTTCACCCTCTTCAGTTGCATCACTCATCAATGATAGGTTTGATTCACTATTCCCCGAGAGATTTAGATAATGCATCTTGTATTTTTTCAAAAACTGCATCTTCATGATCACTCATACCCTCTTGATCACTCAAATCCAAGCTTTCTCCATCACTTATGTCAGCATCATTCTCATCTTTATCAGCTAGATCTGTCAAGAAGGCAGACACCTGCTGCTGATTATCAGACACATATCCACCATCCTGGGTAGCAGGGGAAATTGATACAAAACTCTTGTTAGATAGAATTGCATTCCTTTCATTTGGAACAAGATTTTCTGTTGCTTCAGGCATCTTTATTCTGAAAAATATAACAAAAATACAATAAACTCTTAAAAGTGACTAATGATAAATTTACTTTAATAACATAACAATTTAAAGTTAAAATCTGAGTCAAGACTATTTTTTGTCAAAATAACACTATACACTATCATTTGATTCTTTCATTGCTGGTTCTCATGATGTCCAACAGATAACACTAAAAGTGTGACCATTAAATGCGTCCAGTTTTGGTTATTATTTTTTTCTTTTCCAAAGATAGGTGCTAACAAACTTTAATCTTCGTATGAATATTGATCATTAAAAATTGATTGTGGTCTAAATATGTAGAATTGAAGAATGTGTCAAAAATGAAAATTATGTTTAAAATATGAAAACTGGGAAAACATGAAATACATGCATTATATCTGAAGCATGTGGGATCCAAGGTCAAAGGATTTCAATTCTGTCAGGGACACATGTTGTGACCTTAGGCAAGTAATTTTAATTCACACTGATGCTAAGCTACTAAGAAACAGGATAATGGACTGGTGAGATGGCAACATATGCAAAGATTATCTCAGAGAGCTGGCATGAAACAATTACCAAGAATCGATGTTAGCAGTAAGTACAAAGCAGACACACACATCTACCACTAGTTAAACAATGTTGTTAATATAACCATCGGAAATTATACATGCTCTAAAGTTGTTCATTTTGTTTCAAAGAAAATTTGGTGACATTTTCTACTGCTGATACAAAGTAACACTTGAAAAGGACAAAGTATCATGTAATGTCACAACATATGACAATTTTATCAAAAATAAATTTCACTAGGCAAAGGAGGCTAAAAAATTAGAAAAATACTTTTAATAAATTCTATTTTAACTATATCTATATAATAGAAACAGAAATCCTAATAAAAGTGAGGTAAAAACAAGCATTTGTGTGATTAAACAGAAAACATTAATGATCATACATTTAGGATTTAAATATTTATTAGTTTTATATTTAAAAAAAAACTTTGCATCATGATGAGTGTTGTGGGCAATATCACAAGTTCAAATAGAAAATCCTCTCATCAGGTTGAGTGGAAAAGTGAATAACCTGAGCCTATCTTGTTTTTGAAGGATTAAAAAATAATAATAAATAAATAAATAATATGAAAAAAAATAAAAATAAGATGTACAAAATTTTTGGGGGAAAGCAGGTGGGTGTTCTTAATCACCAGAAAATGGTTCGTGCAGATTAAAATTTCCTAACGTCTAAGAGCTGCTTACATGCTTATTTTCGCCATCACGAGCCGCGAGGCCATGGTCAGCATAGTTATAAAATTTTTTGACACTGTATATTATTGTTTCAATTCCTCTTTGAGGCATAATGAAAGAAAATACCGTACCAATCTTTTAAAAAATAAACATCGGTGTTGTACATGTCGAATATTAATCAGAATTACACCTATTCTGACTACTTGATATTACGTCCAAGTGCCCGCCATCCTCCATGTTGTTTACATATAGCAACATAGACAGCGCGAGCTATCGGCGTAAATTGTTTCAAAGGGGGAGAATAATTTCGAGAAAAACAGTATAACCGAGATTATCTCCCTTTAACTATAATCACAGTCAAACAGAAAAATTAACAGAAAAAATTAATCCGACGAAATTTCCCCATTTTCAATTGGTTTTTATCGGGCAATTGGCTTCTTTATCTCTGACAAGTCCTTGAATCTGCATCCAGATGGAAAACCCTCGGAATGTGATGCACCAAATTAAGCCAATTTTTAATGTGTTAAACGCTATTGAGCCAATCCGGCTTGATTAAAATTTTATTGATTCGCTCATGCACGAATGGATGTTTTTTATCGATCTCTGGGGAAATACTTGAATAAATAAATAAATAAATAAATAAATAAATAAATAAATAATTAATTAATAAATGAATGAATAAATAAATATCAATTAGATTTTGCTGACTATTGATTTTTATTTGCTGAAAAATATATCCCTAGTATGATTTATGAATTCCTGATAATGCTAAAAAAATAACGTGCCGCGATGATGCTAATTATTTATGGCAAAATATTATCTATTACTTTCAGTTTAAAAATTTCATTCGAAACAGTTATAACTGTAAGCTTTCAGACTGAATTGAAAACTGTGCTTAACTGAGCTTGAAACAATATACTCGCACTTGAAACGGGATAGCGTGATATCAGTTAAACTTTGAAGTAAGTTTTAATTGGAAAAAATCAGCGACATACTATATCGCATTATATGTCAATGTTGAAAATGGATTCAATTAACAGTTACAAAAAATGTAAGACGAAATGGATCATGTTA
Organism: Tegillarca granosa; assembly: GCA_029721355.1. Taxonomy (NCBI): domain Eukaryota; kingdom Metazoa; phylum Mollusca; class Bivalvia; order Arcoida; family Arcidae; genus Tegillarca; species Tegillarca granosa. The sequence continues at coordinate 8,657,546 of CM056599.1, forward strand.
CCTTGAAACAAATTGTGCTATATAACTGAAAAAAACAAACCTTACTAGTGTAATCTTGATGCCATATGGAAGAAAGAAGAAACTCCTATGACAATAAAATAATTTGTAATTTTAAACCATATGTCAAGAAACGATAATATGTAAAAAGTAGAGTAACGTATCAAGTCAGACTCAAAGACTTTGCAACAATAACAGATCAGAGAAACCGAAACCCGACAGACGAGTCGACCTTACATTTCTAGCAGGTTAGATAAATTAAACTATCTTATTTTATTTCAAAATTATGAAGTTGGCATTTACTCTCCCGTCGCCATATTGGATTTTATATTTAACATTTCATTTACATACCCTATGCAACTAGCGCAAGCGTACGAGTTGTCATATATATTTTTTTAAATGATTGGTAAAACAATGTTCTTGGCGACAACTACCGCATCAAGAACACGAAGAAAATGCAAAATAATCAAAGAAACAACCACACGTATATTATTTGATATAGTATTTATGTTTATTAGCACACGAAGGTAAATAATGACCAGTTTTATAATTGCGAAAACAAATATACTGTACAGAGCACCAGTTGTCAACTGGTTATACACCGTGATCAAATACAAAAACATATAAAGACGGTTAAACACCTTGATCAAACACAAAAAACATCTAAAAAGACAGCTATACATCGTGATCAAACACAAAAACATTTATTAAGACAGTCATACATCGTAATTAAACACAAAAAATATCTAGTCAGACGGTAATACATAGAAATCAAACACAAAAACATATACATCTTCTAACAAGGTTATACACCGTGATCAAACCATTCGTTAAGTAAGACGGTTATGCACCGTGATCAAACCATTCGTTAGGTAAGACGGTTATGCACCGTGATCAAACACAAAAACATCTAGCAAGACGGGTATACATCGTGAATCAGTTGTCAACCGGTTATACACCGTGTTTAAATACAAAACATCTAGTGAGACGGTTATACATCGTGATCAAACACAAAAACGTCTAGTAAAACGGATATACACCTTGAGCAAACACAAAAACATCTAGTGAGACAGTTATACATCGTGATCAAAAACACCAAAACATCTAGTTAGACGGTAATACATTGTGATCAAACACAAAAACATCCAGTAAGACAGTTATACATCGTGATCAAACACAAAAACATCTAGTAAGACAGTTATACATCGTGATCAAACACAAAAACATCTAGTAAGACGGTTATACATCGTGATCAAACACAAAAACATCTAGTGAGACAGTTATACATCGTGATCAACCACAAAAACATCTAGTAAGACGGTTATACATCGTGATCAAACACAAAAACATCTAGTAATACGGTAATACATCGTGATCAAACACAAAAACATCTTGCAAGAAGGTAATACATCGTGATCAAACACAAAAACATCTTGCAAGAAGGTTATACATCGTGAATCTTCAAGTTTATTAGTTATACGGTAATTAAAAATCACTCATGTGTATATAACAAGACGAGTTTTAAAATAGAGAAAGAATTTGTTCAAAAAGTTGTATAAAACAGTAAGTAAATTCTATTTCAAATATATATATATATATATATATATATATATATATATATATATATATATATATATATATATATATATATATATTTATCGGCGAAATTTACATCAACAATATACGTGTGCTCACAGTGTATTGAATTTAGATTACATCGGTGTATCAATAATAGTTAACTTTAAATTTTGTGGATAAAATTGAAACTTATTTCGAAGCTCATTTTAAATTTTGGCTTATTTGACCAAATTGGCCCATAATTCCCATACAAATATTTGGACCACCAATGATTATAACATCATTATATAATCATTATTAACACCAGACTCTCGTTTAGTTGGATCCGTTACTTACGCTGAGACGACGCAAATGTCGACGTCGAATGCAGTGACTGCTTGCACATGCGCCTAATCGGTTAAGTTTGGCCCATAGCGAACGTGTGTTGTTTACTGACGAGTCTCGTTTCACACTTTTTCGATCAGATGAACGTCAGCGTGTCTATCGACGTTGCAATGAGCGATATTCTGACGCTTGAGTAACGAAAAGCGACAGAGTCGGGAGAGAGTCTATTGTTGTAACACATTTTGTGGTTATATATGACAGTCACAGCAATGAGATATCAAGATCAGGTCTCTTGACATCACGTCCTTTCTCTTATCCACTTATCCATCAACGTAACCTAACGTTGCAGCAGGAAAAAGATAAATAATAATAATGATAATCATAATAATCGATTGTTGATAATGTTTTTTATTTAAAAACGAATGAAAAAATAATGTTTCCAAAATAATATATTAATAATTAATTCTTGAATTATTGATTTGTTTTTCTATATTTATTTATTGTAATTTATAAATCTTGTTTTATATGTCTCTGATTAATTATCTGATGTATTAACAATGGCATACTGACCCTGGCGCTCAGAGGGATCAACTACTCAACCACTAGCTAACGGGTTATCAACTGCTTGACCCCTCGACCCTCGTTAGCTAGTGGCTAGCGAATAAGCTACCGAAGGGCCGAATGAGCTGCCGAGCTGTCGAGGGCCGAGACAGATAGCTTCGACCACTAGCTTTTCATGGCTCGGCCCCTCTCGAGTGGCTTCTTTTCGTTAGCCAAGTGTTTAACTTTCGACAGGTCTGTAATATAGTGGATTATACAGAACTATATATTAATGTATTTGCCATTTTAAGCAGACAAAACGTATGGTCATTTAAAAATTTTTAAATTTTTTGTTTCTTCTCTGTTTTTAACAGATTTTTTATTAATAAGTTATAAATATTCTCAAAATCTTTTTATTTTGTGCAGATCAATGCTTAATCGACACGAACAAGGGACTGTAAAATTATTTTGAAGGTATTTACGATTTATATATAATCTTATTATCTTTAGAGAAAATAATTGACCATATTTCGATTCATATTGATTTGTTGGTTAGTGGTTGGTTGTGGTTTTACGTCACATCAACAGTTTAAGCTATTTGTGACGAGACAAATTTTAAATCTGCTAGTGCGTCTGATCGGCTGTGTACAGTGCGCACTTATGGTGACCCCAAGAACGCTAATATACTGACTGGTGATGCCGGCAGTCTCTCTCTCTCTCTCTCTCCTCTCTCTCTCTCTCTCTCTCTCTCTCATTATTAATATATATATAGTGTGTGTGTGTGTGTGTGTGTGTGAGAGAGAGAGAGAGAGAGAGAGAGAGAGAGAGAGAGAGAGAGAGAGAGAGTTTAAGTGTACATGTAAACTATTAAATAACATGTGCTGTCGTTGTTTTATATGTTCAGGAGTTATCACAATAACAAAACGGAAGAAATGAATATTTTAAAGTACATGGTGGAATCCTTACGTGTCGACGGATGAAGGAGCTTAAAGGGTGACACAAGTTAACTTAAGATGTATATATATGCAAATAAAAACTTAAACTCATTTAAAAGAAATAAAAATTATTTACATTTTTATGGCGTTTACATAAGTTAGATAGACGTGGGAAAACAAACTGTAGAGGCTAAGGTCGTCACCGGTATACTTAGTTACAGCCGTATCATTTCACAAAAATCCCTGATAACAAAATTCCTTAGATTCATCAGATTACCATGGTTACCGATATAAGTAGGAAATTAACCAAATTGAAGCCAGATAAACGTTAGAAATATCAACCCTTACTGCACATTTTATACTGAAATTCTTTTTTAAGTTACGTAAACATCCCTTTTTGGAACCTTTTTAATGATTTAGAAGGGTGAATTGATCGATGCATACAGAGTGAATGTGTCATAGTCTCATACTGTTGTATCAAATTTTTGTGTGTTTTACTGAGGATAAAATACAAACAATCTATATAAAGGTAAGAAAAAGAAGAAAGAAATCGGATTTAATATATAAATATATAATCCAAAACAAGCTGGATATTTTTTTTAATCGTATTTTATATGTATTATCATTTTAACCTTTGTGTGTTTTGAATGATTTTTATCATAATTCTAGATTTATACCACGTTCGTCTTATTCAAATTGAAAAAAAAAAAAAAACGGTTATCTATATGCTGCTACAACAAAAACTAAAGACCAAAAAATACAGTCAAAATAAAGGTTAGTAATTAGATGTAGACAGGTCAAAATTGTTAAACTGCCTAATCCCCTGATGCAGATGTTGCATTCAACCATGTCCTTAGACTTTACTTTAGGGGGAACCTGTCTATAAATACAGTATATCATCGGTTTTAACTCTACACAGCGACCACTTGCGACCACATGATTTATTAATCCTCATTGTTTTCTGCTGAATTGATTGTCTTTTCTTTCATTGAAGCAATGAACCGTGTTAAAGTAGTTCGTTGAACTATAAATAAACATTCCCATTAGCAATCACGCAAAAAAAAAAAAAAAGAAAAGAAAAAAAAAAAAACAAAAAACCCGACGACTTATTGATAAAGGCGAATGAAGCATGCAATAATTAAATGTACATGTGGCATCTCTCTCTCTCTCTCTCTCTCTCTCTCTCTCATCAAAACAACAGTAGCTGTTTATTCACATAAATCATTGTTGTTTATTATAAAGTTTTTATGAGAAATATATATATATATATATATATATATATATATATATATATATATATATATATATATATATATATATATATATATATAATTCTGCTGTATTGACAACTGTCAGACTATTTTTAATCACTACTCAGTCGAATATATAAATAAATGCATGTAAATCCCAACAAATGACATTTCTGTATAAGACAACAGTAAATATGAGTATTTGTAATCGCCAACGCGAAAAAGAACACAGACAACGGCATAGAAAACGGACATGGAAAGAACACATATTTAGGTATAAATAATGACGACTGTCTAAGCTTATTTTATATTTACAGTGTGTATAAACAATGTTTGAACAAAAGTTTTATACAAAACTACTTTTACTGAATAATCAAATATCTCACAAATCAAACTCCAATAAGCCCACGCAGTGGATCCATTGTCAGAAATGTTCTAATTTTGTACCTGGGGCCTTTGTGATGTAGAATATTGACCCGGGATGTAAGGGATATTGACCCGGGATGAAAATGGACCCTTTAAATATATATATATGTAAAGATACTCGTTTTTTATTTACAGAGTTTTCTGGTAACAGTCTACAAATTCAAAATGGCATCTTCAAAAGAGGTAATACCTTTATGTTAAACAGGTTAAATGAATCAACGATAAATCTTAAACTAGCCTTTTACTTAAAATTTAACGTTATATTCTAGCCTTTTACTCAAAATTTAATGTTATATTCTAGCCTTTTATTCTAGCCTTTTACTCAAAGTTAAACTAACGTTATATTCTAGCCTTTTACTCAAAATTAAACTAACATTATATTCTAGGCTTTTACTCAAAATTTAATGTTATATTCTAGCCCATTAACCAAAATTAAATGTTATATTCTAGCCCATTAACAAAAATTAAATGTTATATTCTAGCCTATTACTCAAAAATAAACTAACGTTATATTCTAGCTGTTTACTCAAAATTAAAATAACGTTTTATTTTAGCCTTTTACTCAAAATTAAACTAGCGTTATGTTTAAGCCTTTTACTCACTTTTACTCAGGATAAAACTTACGTTATATTCTAGCTGTTTACTCAAAATTAAACTAACGTTATATTCTAGCTGTTTACTCAAAATTAAACTAACGTAATGTTCTAACCTTTTTACTCAAAATTAAACTAACGTTATATTTTACCCTTTTACTCAAAATTAAACTAACGTTATGTTTAAGCCTTTTACTCACTTTTACTCAGGATTAAACTTACGTTATGTTCTAGCCTTTTACTCAAAATTAAACTTACGTTATATTCTACCTTTGAACTAAAAATTAAACTAACGTTATTTTCTAGCCTTTTACTAAAAATAAAACTAACGTTATATTTAAGCCCATTAACCAAAATTAAACTAACGTTATATTCTAGCTGTTTACTAAAAATTAAACTAACGTTATATTCTAGCTGTTTACTCAAAATTAAACTAACGTTATGTTTAAGCCTTTTACTCACTTTTACTCAGGATTAAACTTACGTTATGTTCTAGCCTTTTACTCAAAATTAAACTAACGTTATATTTAAGCCCATTAACCAAAATTAAACCAACGTTATATTCTAGCTGTTTACTCAAAATTAAACTAACGTTATATTCTAGCTGTTTACTCAAAATTTAACTAACGTAATGTTCTAACCTTTTTACTCAAAATCAAACTAACGTTATATTTTAGCCTTTTACTCACTTTTACTCAGAATTAAACTTACGTTATATTCTAGCCTATTACTCAAAAATAAACTAACGTTATATTCTAGCTGTTTACTCAAAATTAAAATAACGTTATATTTTAGCATTTTACTAAAAATTAAACTAACGTTATGTTTAAGCCTTTTACTCACTTTTACTCAGGATTAAACTTACGTTTTGTTCTAGCCTTTTACTCAAAATTAAACTAACGTTATATTCTAGCCTTTTACTGAAAATTAAACTAACGTTGTATTCTAGCCCATTAACCAAAATTAAACTTACGTTATATTTTAGCCTTTTACTCACTTTTACTCAGAATTAAACTCGCGTTATATTCTAGCCTTTCACTCAAAATTAAACCAACGTTATAGTCTGGAACTTAACTCAAAATTAAACTCGCGATATATTCTAGCCTTTTACCCAAAAATAAACTAACGTTATATTCTAGACTTTTACTTAGAGTTAAATCTTAAACTAACGTTAAATTCTATTCTTTTACTCAGAGTTAAATCCTTAACTAACGTTATATTTTAGCCTTTTACTCAAATATAAAACTAACGTTATACTCTAGCCTTTTACTCAAATATAAAACTAACGTTATACTCTAGCCTTTTACTCAAATATAAAACTAACGTTATACTCTAGCCTTTTACTCAAAGTTAAATCTAAGACCAACGTTATATTCTAACCTTTAACTCAAGAGTTTTATACACGAGTATATGCACTGATTAAAACTGATTACATTACTTGAACAAATAGATAAATTTGCATTCAAAAACACCACACATCATAAAGAAATATGCTTGAATGTCCCTTAAAATGTACAGTAAATAGTTGTACATGTGTGTCTCTATTTTACGTTCGTTATTTATAAGCTATTTTAAAAATAATGTTGGACACGTTTGTTGAATGCTTCCTTTTTCTTTCAGATTCCACAAGTGATAGAACTAAATGTGGGAGGAAAATATTTTACCGTATCACTAAAAACACTTATAAAATACCCCGATAGTACACTTGCCGCCATGTTTACTGACAAACAGACGACAGAGAAAGATAAAGATGGACGGTATTTCATTTGTGCAGACGGACAAAGTTTTTCTCACATTCTTAATTTCTTACGGTATGGGACACTTCCTAAACCTGAAGAAACACCGGATTTGTATCCCTTAGCAAAATCTTTGGGTCTGAAAGAATTAACAAAAGTAGTTTGAAAGGAGTTCCGGTATGATGGAAAAAAGTTTATCAGATAGAATAAAGACGAAAATAGGCGACTACCAAACTTTATATGACAAGACATTGGACAAAATCTTTACAAACCAAGCCAATGCTGATATATACCAGTCGCCATATTTATCAACGGAAGTAGTTATATCTGTTTCAACAGCTGGATCCGGAGATGAAGAGAGCACAGACGATGGTGAGAAGTATCCGCTTCCGGGAGACGACCATATTTGTACCGGATATGACGATGTGTCTGCAGATGTTATGCATGACAGTAAATTCAATGGAACTGAAGAAAACCTTTTGAATTTTCTTATACACAATTTATGGAAAGATGGCTACAATTTTAATTATAATACAGGTAGCTCAATGACACGATGTAAAGCGGGTTGCAGACGTAAACTTTTAGTTCTCACATTTACGTCTCGAGATCTGTTTACTGCTTCACAAGATTAAAAAACGATATATATCGCAATTTTATCATAAAAATAAAATCAGTCATGTAAGATTAACATCTCGATTAATTTTGTTTTGATCATGTTTCCCATATTTATACCCCAATAAATAATATGTCACGTAGGCTACTATTTTAGGCTTATTCCACGTGATAAATATAATAGTAATAAGTACTTCATATTTTGATTATATAGAACAAACTGTATTTAAAACATAAAAAATGAAATTAATTTTCAGACATATTCTCCTTAGTAAGATGAGATATCACGTGTGTTTTGACTTAATAGGGATATGCATTTGTCGAAGACTGAGAGTGATACATGTATTTAGATCAAATATCGTAATAAAAATATTTGAAATGAAGTCGACGAATTTTATTTATTTTATTAAATTGACATTTCACCGACATTAAAAATAAGATTGTTGCAAACCATTAAATGTCTACCACAAGAGTCTGTGTAATGAAATCATGCTACTCTTAGAAAAAGTGTTTACCGATAAAACCATGCAGAAATATTAAACAGGATTTGATGATATAAAATTTTTCATAAATAGTTTTACGTAGGCAATCGAAATGAGGTCTAAAGTATGTAACGTAAAACTTTGAAAGTAGAAAATATCCATAAATTTAGAACCTCTTGCAGGTATGTAGTAATTGCACTATACAACCATTTAAGTTTTATTTATGGGGTTTGTTATTTTATTTGTTTCTTTTTGAAGTTACCATTTAATCAAAAATTAAAATACATGTAATTTTTCACCGGAAAACGTAAAAATGTCTTTTGCTTATTGTAAAAATATAGTTTTTTTTTTAAAAAAATTTGTAGCCCTTGAACACGCACATTAATTATTTTTTAATCCGTTTTTCAAAAAACTCTCAAATTGTATGAAGAATTTAGATAATACTTTTCAAAAAAAGTTTAAAAATACAAGAAATGTTTATTTCGCGATCCATACCAGAGAGAGAAATCCATGTCAAAGGTCAAGGTTAATGAATATAGAAAACTAAAATTCAGGGTTCCAGTTAATGTTTTTACATTTGCTTCATAACTCTAAAATTATTGTAATCTGCACTGTTTTTATTCCTTTTGGTCAATTTGAAAAGTGCAGTGACAATGCATAGATATCTACGTTAATAGTCATTTTCCACTTCATAACTCCTAAACAGTATGAGAAATTTAATAAAACTTGCCACGAGTGTTTGATAACTTGAATTATATAGAACAAAATGTTAATGTCACGGTATGCATGGGAACGGAAGTTACGTGCGTTTTATGCACCGATATACATTGCTCTTGTTACAAGATCGAATATTTTGTCAATAACTTTTAGTTTGACGATCATGTATCAACGTTTTACAGAGTTTGAATTGCTAATAAGCTAGACCAATGAAGCTGACTTTGGGAAAGATATGTATTTCTGTTTTAACACCTCTCTCTCTCTCTCTCTCTCTCTCTCTCTCTTGCGTAAAAAGGGCGATACGTATTCTTTAATTTTGGTTTTGTTACGTAGTGGTGAAGTGTTCATTTTCAGCTTTTTTACTTGTATCGGTTGTTTAGTTGTTTCATTTTACATAAATAAACATCCAAAGTCAAACTTATTGACCCTAATTTTACAAGCATTATGTATAAAATGTGCTCGAATAACAAAAATGTTGTTTTGTAAGTAAATGTCTAGGTTTCAGGAAATGAGAACGCCTTTAAAATATTTAAGTTATTCCTATTGTATAGAAAAGGCAAATAAAGATATAATGACTGAAAATAACGTTAACTTTGACCTAGGAATAATTGCATAGTGTAGTTTAGATATTCTTGACAAGAGAGTCATTATGAACCACTTGTCAACAAATTCAACAAACAATTTGCAATCGATCTAAATTTTTACACCTTGAAGTACAGTAAACAACTAACTATTTGAAAAACAAAATGGCATAGTGCAGTGTTTCTGCTTATTAAAAGGTCTGTGTAGATTGTACTTGTTTTTCCAACAGAAATTTCAGACTCGCCTTAAGGGATAAAAGAAAGCTTTGCACAAAACCTAAAATTAATTATATAATGGCGGTTCTAATATAAAGAGGAAAAACAACAGTTTTGCGTAGGACACTGATTTAATAAGTAATTAATAAAATATTCCCAGGGTGATTATATAACACATGCGGTACGTGTGATTTTCTTTACAATGGTCTTATTTTCATTTCTGTTCCTTTTAGTGCATAAAGTTCCCAGTTTTTATAAGACCCCCATACAATTCCGGTCTGGTCAGCAATGCCCCATTTTCCATTGATGTTCGACTTAAAACAGTTGCTGTACCAATATCCTCCATGGTGTTTCTGGGCACAGTTAACCGTTTTAGCGTCATCATGATCTGCATCCGCGGTGGAAAACGCATGTCCGTCATGGTCAAACTTCAAAGAATCTCCTAAAATGAATTATATTTATATAAATGTTTCATTAACAACAAATTTGTTATGTAATATTATTTAGACTTAAAATGTGTATAAGCTCTGACACCAATTACCCACTCGCTGTGTATGCTAATGTTGGCCACTGTTCAGGCTTGGGGCTTGGTAAAATATCTGTATTCATGGCCTTTTATATCAAAAAACATTTGTGAGACTTTGTTTCCCAAAAATGATTAAGCATAAAAATAAACAACGGAATAAAAAAACTTTGTAATAGCCAAAACCAGTGACACATCCGAAAAACTCAACAAAACAATGAAATAAAGAACAAAACACGAGATAAACAAAATCTTACGTAGATCGCTGATCATAAAACTTCAGACAGACAACGAGCTTCAAGCTAAACTGATATCAAGTGTAAGGATATTCAACATTTTTATAATATTTATTTCATTTGTATGTGTCTTTTATTGCAAGTGAATTTCTTCAAAAAATCATATTTTCATTGCATGATTTATAAAAGTTGTAGTATTCTTCTGGTTGTTGAATTACAACTTTTTTGCACGAACAAGATAATGATTTGGATTGGATAGCCAACCCCAAACGAAACCACATCAAATTACTCACACATACTAGCATTATGAGCTAGAAATTTAATATTGGATGTAATAAAATACGTTCAAGCCAAATGGTTTCTCCTTAGAGTATCAGTTTCTCAATTGACCCTTCACTAATATTTTCAGAATTTACAATCGGTTGGCTTCAGATGTCAAGTGGTCCAAATCATCGGTTTACAGATCACAACGCCTCTCACTACCTAGGTTCAAACCCAACTCATGTAGATGTTAGTTTAATTCGCTTGTCATTTTTCCCTCTTACATTGGTTTTTTATATCACCTCAGAACTGACCGATTCTATAGGTGACCGGAACTTGACAGGAACTTGACAGGAACTTGACAGGAACTTGACAGGGACTTGACAGGAACTTGACTAGAACTTGATAGGAACTTGGCAGGAACTTGACAGGAACTTGGCAGGAACTTGACAGGAACTTGACAGGAACTTGACTGGAACTTGACAGGAACTTGACTGGAACTTGACATGAACTTGACTGGAACTTGACAGGAACTTGACAGGAATTTAAGGTTCTTCCATCAGACAAGCCGGAATGATATCATTCAAGTAAAACAAGATGACCCTACACATTTAAATAGAATTTCAAGTTTATTATATATATTACAAACCAGCATCCCCTGAGTATCCGTCCACGTGAAGTTGGTAGAAGGTGGTTGCATTACCCAGTGAGAATGACAAATAATGAGCTTTCTTTGACCCTCCCTGGTAGTCGGTTAACACAACCATCAATTCATATTTACCAGTAGATGTAAGACTGTGTATTTTTCTGTTACCTAAAACAAATAAATCATCGTCTACTATGCCTCTAAACATTACTAATGTCCGGTAGACTTCTAAAAGAGGTTTTAGATAAAAAACGTTTATATTATCACGTGAATTGAAAATAATCATGCAACTGGACCTGTTTTACTAATGCCCTTTCATTTTTATTTGCATTTTGAATAAAATAAAAATGCCAGCCACAATGGTAAATAAGCATCTATCAAGGATTTCTGAAAATTATTATCTTAAAATTTGGTACAGTTGTTCCGAAGGGACTTGGCCATGCAGGAAAACTAAGTCAATGAAACATTTATCGGCTGAATATTGCCAGTTTTACACAATGGTTTCAGTCCATTTGTTATTTGATATGATAGATATTGAAGTGTGTGTGTGTGTGTGTGTGTGTGTGTGTGTGTGTGCGAGAGAGAGAGAGAGAGAGAGAGAGAGAGAGAGAGAGAGAGATAGAGAGAAAGAGAGAGAGAGAGAGAGTATTCCGATTTTTTAACAAATCAAACCGTTTCTTATTTTGGATAGTTGTTAAAAATACGTTAAATGTTATCTGTAGAGTCTTTAACTATGGACTCTTACCCAAATAAAATTCTCCCGTCAAGTTTCCAAAACCATCTTCATAATCTTTCCAGCTTTTAAAAAAGTCCACTTTTCCATCATTTCGTTTTTGAATAACCTTAAAAATATTTTTATATTTCTAATGAAAGATGAACTAGCACAGATTTTTTTGTTTGCATGTATAATCACCACCAATAATTAGCTCGTCTATTCGTAAAAAGAGGGGGCTTTATGTAGTAACCTTGGCGTGTGCTTCAGCATTAGTTTCAAAGTCAAACTTGGATATATTTTTCAGTTTAAGGCGTGAGTTTTTATGTTTATCATATACATGTTTATTTTCTATAATGGCTCAAACGTGATTTTTGATCTTTTATTTAAGTTTTATGTGGAAGTTTTGTTTTTTCTGATATATTTTCTGTGTCGAATCATTTTTAAGATTTATAAATTTGTTTTTAAAAATGGTAGACTTATATCAACTTGTTACTAAAAGGTATCGAAAAGGCTAATTTGTTAGTTATTTTGTCAGTTTCAGGTGCAAAATTACACATCTGTAGTATATATTTTTTTCAAGTTAACCTTTTACAGAGGCATTTATAATTTTGTTTCTAAATTAGATCAATTGGGGGATTAAATATATTTTATCGTTGGACTTACACGGAATATCATTTAAACAATATGACTGAACATTGACTTGGTATACACTCTGTGTAGTGTATTTTTGTATCGAATAAAATTGAAAAAATATAGACTGTCATGTGAAAGAAGCTTTAAGTCCTACTAGGTTCCAAACATATCATAATAAAAAAGTAATGACTTTGAAATGAATAAAATTACAAACCAGCCAACCTCCACCATCGTTTTCAAGATCACAGTAAACAGGCATTCCGTCCATCGATCCAGATGGATAAATTACGTAGACACCCGAAGTATTCTTACCGGAACTCTGAACATCTTTACAGTTAAACGAAGCAAGAGAAACTAAAATGAAAGAATACACATATAATTTTCTTAAAATGTTTGATGTACCAGTACACTGTCGCTGGCTGAATAAGATCAAATGAATTGTACAACCTGGCAATTTGCATGAGGCTATCGTTGGGTGAATAGGGTCGAGTGAAATGTAAAAGCTGACAAGTAATACGCTGTCGCTGGTTGAACAAGGTCGAAAGAAATGTACAACCTGGCAAGTAGCAGTAGGCTATCGTTGGTTGAATAGGGTCAAGTGAAATGTACAACTTGACAAGTAGAAGTACACTGTCGCTGGTTGAACAGGGTCAAGTGAAATGTACAACCCGACAAGTAGCAGTAGGCTATCGTTGGTTGAACAGGGTCAAGTAAATGTACAACCTGAGAAGTAGCAGTAGGGTATTGTTGGTTAAACAGGGTCAAGTGAAATGTACAACCCGGCAGGTAGCAGTAGGATATTGTTGGTTAAATAGGGTCAAGTGTATTGTACAACAAAGAGCAGTACGCTGTCCCTATTCAATTGAAGTGTACAACCTGACAAGTAGCGGTTCGATATCGCTGGCTTTAAGTCAAATGTGCAATGTTTTGGGGTGAATGATTATAAACAGAAGTTCTCCAAGGAACAGTGCTATGTTGAATTTATTTGTTTAGGACCAAGTAAAAGCTTACACTAATTGTATAGGAGAAAACGTAATGTATAATCATTTGGAGACAAATCGACTGTGGGTGTAGATTTCATACTTGTTTTAAAAAATGAATAAAAGAAATTGTGATTAGCAATAACTTTTGCATTGGTAATCAAGTATAGTTTCAGAAAATTGTGTGAAATAATATGAAAACAAATGTCACACAGGGAATAGTATTAATTAAAATACAGCTTCATCTTTTCCACAGAGTTTTATGATTAGTAATATCAATGTGTTTCGTATTGCCTTTATGTGCCTTCTCATGTTTGTGGGTTGTTAGATAACACATTAACTGTCCTAAATTAAGTACGCTTAGTGTAATAAGTTTGGTTTCCACAGCAATGAAAGTTATAGCATTATAAACGATATTTGAATATTAAATAAATAGATCTGTACTCAGATGCACGGAAAGTCTTCTTTTAACTTGGTGCAGGCCAACTATTTTGTCAATTTCGCTTTCTGATGGTAAATGTCTTCTATATTCTATTTCTTCTATCGCTAAAGAACTGGTACAAAATATTTGAAAGTTTCGTTACCGGTCTATTTATTCTTCTCTTCATCTGATGAATGATTAGTAATCCGACTCTTTTTATTTTGGTACTTACCATAATGCAATGATGTCTAAGACATTTCATAGATATGAGAAACGGATAAAAGTTTCGAGACTTTCTAGTAGTAAGATATTTTAAATCTTTTCTTCATACTATATTTTCCATTTTCATTGATATTTTTACATTTGTGTTTATGTGGTTGTTATATGTGTGTATGCGCGTGTTCTTAACACACAGATTATTGTTGCTGTTTGAATATTTTCACAAAGCAAAGCAAACCAAAAGAGCAGATTCAACTATTATACTTTTTTGCTCATGTGGAATTGATATGCTGTACGTTTTGTCCCTTTTTGGAATTTTTATTTAATGATAATATCTATTTGTAATCATTAGCACAGATGTTTTGAATGCAACAAGCTTGTTGCTGACTTGCTGACCAGCATTGATAACCTTTATGATGATGCATTACTGCTAGATGATAAGTACATGTAAATAAAACAATAAATTAGCCCAAAAAGTTCCAATGAAAAGTAAAGTGGATGGCAAAACGATTTCGCCATCTGTTTTTATTTATGAAAAAAATCTATAAGCGTGAGTTTTTAAACACTTATTAACCTAGGCCTCAAAGTTGTTTTATTATTACTAGTAATACCGGTTTAAACCCTTTTTAATTTTCATATTTTTCCTAACCGTTTCATTGGCCGATTTTTACAAAGCTTTATGAAGTAAAATTACTTTCGTTTATGACAGACGAATGTAGTGGCTGGTAACAAATGTTAATGATAGCAGAAGTTTAAGAAAATAAAAAGTAACAGAAAATGTGTAATATGACAAAACCCTATTTTTCAGCAAACGTTAATATCGAAATAAATTGAAACATAAAGAGAGGTGTAGATTAGTATCTGTATTTCAAAATATATAATTTGTTTTATTGCGTTTCTCTTCTTGTGTAAAGATTTGTTAAATATGGGAATTTTACTGATATTATTATTGACGATTATTTTGCAAATATAGAGAGCAAACTAAGATTTTTCAAAATTCTACGTATTACCATTATTAATCATTATGTGAATGTCGTTTATCTTTACTCTTGTCCCATCTGAATTAAAATATGACTAAAAAGTTCGTAAAACGAAGATGAAGACGCTTACACGTATTATTTCTGACGTCATTTTGACGTCAACAATCATCAATAATATGTGTCATTTTGTCAGAAACCGTCCTGAATTTGATTTTATACATTTTTAAGTGTTATTTGGGAGCGAAAAGGACCTTAAATTTATATACACATGTACCTTGCTTTTGCGTAGCGCATTGGTTTTTGAATCCTTGAGCCATTGCAGTCTGCATACTTGTAACTTGGTTCTGCAAATTCCCAACCATGGTGGTAAGTGTTGCTATAGACTGGGAAACATCTGCCTGGCTACGTGCAACTAACGCAAAAACAGACATCAAAATCCCAAAACACAACATTTTAGAAGTCGCCATTTTCTTTATTGTCAAGTTAAAAAGTTATGGTCAGATAAAGCCGAGGTTATGACATGGCGATATTTGTGATATACATATACCTTTGACACTAGATACCAAATAATTTATATTATATGTAATCACTTTAGATTATTCTTCATTTACTTTGGTCAAGATTAAAGGATGAACTTAAATTTTGTACAATAGATCAAAATCGGTCGTGGTCTTATTTATAGCCATTGAAAAGAAAAACACTGAAGTTTTGATAAAACTAAAAGATTACCATGTACAAAATAAATGATGTAGCTCTAAATGTAGAGTAAGAGTAGGTTGACAGAAATTAAATTTGAAGCAAATCAATTTTGATTCTAGAGATATTGCCTTAACAATTAAATGTCAAACAGCAAATGAAAAACAATAACGCTTTTCATATTAAATGCCAAATAAGCCAAATGTTTTCATTAGCAACAAAAAAATATATAAAAATGGTGATAATTTTAAAAACATCGCAATAAATTATTAAGGGAAAATTATTAAAGATTGAAACGTGGTTTTCTTGACTGATGCCATCATGAAATAGCGTTTGAAAAGAGATACATGTATATTGATGTTTTTTTTATGTGGGTAGACATGATCGATTGTACAATAACTGGCATACAAGGTCAAGGATTGTTGGTTCTTATCTCACTCGGGACTCTTGTTCATGCTAAAGTTGTCAAAAGCTCGTTACTCAGTAGCCTTTTTGATAAAACTAAAAACCGAACCACATATCTCCTTGCAAGTTAAACATCTTTGTAATGTTCGTCAAGGGATAGACTACGTCTAGAATCAAGAATCGAATGAAACAGACAGAGCAAGAAAACTATATGTCTAGTTGTAAAATAGAGGAAGGAAGTTATGTGAAAGACAAACACTCATAAAAACAAACTTCATTCTTTTTATATATTATATTGTATTTATATTTCGAAGTAATCGCGCAGATGCTGTTCTCAAAATGGCACGTCTTTGCATCTGAAAACAACATTCCATACCAACCCATATTAGAATAAGTCCAATGGTCATTGTAGCACAGAAAAACGTAAAGGCTATGCAAATAGAAAATACAACATTTGATTCATCAACATCTTCTTTGGATGAAAACGGAGACGTGGAGACGCTTTCATACTCCCTGTCGGCACTCACAGTTAATAGTGACGTCACACATGTAACAATTACCAAGAAGACGATGACTGCTGCCATGGCAGCTCTCTTTTTTCTCGTGAAAGGTCGAGATCTGTCAAGTTGCCAGGATATAGCTGCTATTGCCTGTAAATGTTTAAACATCATTTAGCACAGATCAAACATCATTAATCATAGATCAAACGATTTCAATAATCTTCACGCTTTTCTGTATGTATATTAAAAATGTGTTTCCATTTTGTATGATTTCGTTCATCTTTTATAACTTACTGCAAAAATTGAAACAATTACCACGGATAAATAAATTGCTGAAAAATTAAAATATCCTGTCACTAAAATTCGGTACAATATTGTTACAAAGAGCAAATACCATTCAGAGGCTTTAGAGTAATTGAGAAATGGAGTAAGCGGACCTATGTATACTGTGTTAAGGAATGGCCCCATTGAAAATCGAGTTATTCTGTTGATTGAATTTTAGATAAAAGATAAACAGTTTAAAAATTCTAACAGTTTTAAAAATTCGTTATTTTGAATACAAATAAAAAGTAAAGGACAATGATACATTTTCTTAATAAAACGTGTATTCGCAAGTATATGGAATTTGAAACTTATATACATACGAGAAGTCGACTTGCCTCTCTGTCCATGATCCCTGGGGTTTCGGGTGGGGTAACTCCCTGAAATTGGGTATGGCATATCTCGCATCTGTTTGTGCCTCTATAACGGACCCATTCGTGTAAACAGCTGACGTGAATCTTTGCTAGGGTACCTCTACAACTGCATTCACTCTGCTTTAAATTTTCTCCTATAAGAAATAAAGAAACGCTTCTGTAGGTCAGTCATTCAGTTACACTTATCAGTTAATGTAAATCCTTATAAATTTAATAAACTTGATAAAAATGTTACATTCTTATGTAAAAGTACAAATAAAAACTTTCTGTTCAAATGTTGTTTGTTAATATTAAGTGGTTAGTAACAAAATCAATTAATCCCTTAACTTAATAAACCTACACAATTTAATTTGCAATGACATAAGCAAACTATTAAAATGAATTTCACAAAATTTACTATTCCCAAAGTATTCCTGTGGTCTGATACCATAAATTGCAAACATGACTATTGATAATAATAGGACCAAAAAAAAAAAAAGACTGGCTAGCTTGTTGATTGCAGAAACAAAAGAACTTGACAACTTTTGGTTTTACTGATTTTAGAACAAACTCCTTCATTTGATGGGTTTTGTTGATTGCAAAAACAAAATAACTCGGTAAGTTTACGGTTTGATTGTGGAAAAAAAAAACGAGTTTGATTTATCATTGGAATAAAATAGATAAACTAGTTTAGTTTAACATCCACATTCCAGAATATATTGAGAATTAACAAAATAAATAATTATAAGATTTCAAATTTGCCAGACTTAGTTATGAAATGATTGTGAAACAGGGTCCAGGACAGCTAAACTCAATCCGAAGGGAAGTTGTTGTATTAAACACGCGGGTTAAAGTAGGTAAAGTATAGATGGTAGATAATAGTAAGATAAACTACTCGCGTTGTTCGCAATACTTTTTTTTTTTTTTTTTTTTTTTTTTTGTTTTTTTTTTTTTTTTTTTTTTTTGTGATAGACGGTTTCAATCTTTCCGACTTGCAGAAACGAATTCGTTAAATCGATGTCCTCATCAACATGCTCGAAGGTTTTTTGTTCTTAGTTACCAGGTGGGCTCGCGCTTGAGAATTTACAAGTACAGTAATACAGTAGGTTTCTTAGTTAACAAATTTTGACAGATTTAAAGAAGAGAAAAAAAATTAATAAAGGGGCGATTTGAATTAAGCTTCATCCATACCAAGTCATGTCATTTTTCGCTAAACAATAAATAATGAATCAATAAAATTACTCGATTTTACATAAAGTCATTGTTATATAATAATTATAATATAATAAATACCAAACTTCTAGTTACTGAGATTTAGCAAGTTTAAAAAACACCGCATGCTTGAAAAAGTACGAAATCTCGCCAAATTACTAATATTTTAGTACAGATTTTTTTTTACGTATTCTGTAAAAATTAGTTGATTTTGAATGTTTTTCCCGCTAATTAAAAAAAAATTGCAAAAATAAAATACAATTTAAAAATCAACAACACAACATTTGAAAAAAAGGTCAGCCAAAACAAAATTTAAGTAAAACGTTTTGATAAAACGCTTTGATTTTCAAATTGTTTCAAACGGAAAATTCCGATACAAATATAATATGCATATTATATTGTCTTAAAGTTACAAAAAGTGCGTTACGTAGGACACTTAAATAAAAGGGGGGCACCTTAAATTTTATTTGTTGACTACAATTCGATTTTACCAGACCCCCTCTCTAAAATTAACAGATTTGATGTAAAAACAATTTTATGGCATTTTAAAAAATTCCATTCGTATATTATTTCACGCAGCATGTGGCATGTGTTATGTATTGGCGCAAATGCTAATTATTAATAACAAATACTAGTTTTGATAAAATTTCAATTTGCATTCTTTGAAAAATATTGCTTAGTTCACTGATAATAAATCATTCACGAAGGAGTTGAATTTTGAATTCCTCAAAAGACTTTTGTTTTTCTTAAAATGTATACGATAAACGAGAAATGACTGTATTTCGGAATGATATTCCGTTTTTCTAGGAAAAATTGATTTCCGGTAGATTGGATTATTTGTCTTTTATGCCCCTGTCAAGATTCTTTCACTATATCGGTCCAGTTCTTGGATGGTGGAGGAAACGGGATGTCCAAAAAAACCACCGACCTTCGACAAGCGAACTTTTTCACACTAGGATCTGATTTAGCGGGATTCGAACCTATATGGTAAGAGGCGCTGTGATCCATAAGTACGCACTCTAGATCTATCGGGCAGGAAAATGACACAAACGAATAAAACCAGAATTATAAAAATAACCTAGCTAGTTAAACACATATTTAAAAAATTACTGTAAAAATCTTCTCTTTTCAGTTGGCTAGTAGTTACAATTTCAAAGTGATACAAAACTTGCTTAGTGCAAGTAATTTTGAACGTCTCTATCGACCTTCGTAATGTTATGCATCTCGTTTTGCGAATACAGTCTTCATTCGATCTCATTACCTGTTTCTTTCACTGCTAATTGACAAATTCTACAAACAGACTCATTCGAAGTTTTAGAGGAATTTGAACCAGTCGAGGAACCCGAAATATTCGAGGAATTTGAAGTCGACGATGAAGACAGAGGGACTTCCTTTTGCGTTTCCTGATTTCCGGTAGGTTGAGTTGTTGAACTTTTTTCTACGGATTCATCGCCTGCTAACTGAAATTTAAAAAAAATACAAAACTATATTTCAGTTTTACTGAAATATTCAATATACTTCAGTGATGCTTTAAGTGGCACCATGTAACAAAGTTAGTATCGGGAAAAGTTGATACTTATTATTGAAGATATGTAAACTGGAATTACTGTAATAAACTTTCTGTTTAATTTTCTGTGTTTGTGACAGTGAATTAAACAAAACTTACTTGAGTCTGGTCGTAACTGAAAATCGTTATGCATATTCGCAATTGACATAAAATATTACTGTAGAAAGTAAATAGTTGCTGACCGTTAAGATAGTTTTTTAAGTCGATAAAAAGCTCAATAGAGCTTATGTTATTTGTTGTTAATTTGTCTCGACTATAAATAAAGATTTATTATTATATTATTATTACCTCAGTTCTTAACTCACTGTACATATTCCTAAAATTTTGAAATAATATGGCTAATTTTATTACTGTCTGATTCACGTCTGCCGTAGCACTAGTTTTTCAAGGTTTTAGAAGAGATAGCAAATAATTTTGTAGCATGTCACATACTGTTATGACGTATGCTTTTTATCGTAATTAACTGACACCAAGCCAAATGCCATCTTAGCTGGAGTATAAAATGCAGAGCTTTTTAAAATCTTTACGGGGATTTAATATGGGAAAACACACAAACACTCATTCCGGAAATACATCGCTGAAAAACCGTGCGGGTTAGAAAAATAGAATTGCGCATGACCGACTTTCCCATTTTCGCTGGCCAGGTAATATCGTCTGCTAGCTTGACAGCAAATGGAATATCCTAACAACAGCGATCTTACCTACAGCTGAATGAACTATTCCAGAATTTTCTACTCTAACCCGCATGATTATTACAGCGATGTATTTCCGGAATGAGAGTTTGTGTGTTTTCCCATAATAAATCCCGGTAAGGATTTTAAAAAGCTCAGCATTTTATAATCCAGCTAAGATGGCATTAGTTTGGTGTCAGTTAATTACGACAAAATGCATACGTCATAACGGTATGTTAAATGCTACAAAATTTTTTGCTATCTCTTCTAAAACCTTGAAAAACTAGTGCTACGGCAGACGTGAATCAGGCAGTAATTACTAATTGTCAAGTTATACAGTTACACAATGTGTCATTTTGAAGATTAATCTAAAAACAAAGAAAAAAAACTTGTCATTTTTCTTTGTAACACATTTTTTATTGTAGAGATCCATGCTGTAAGACTGACTGGCTACAAACTGACCAATTCGACCCCCCCCCCCCATAAACGCGGCATACATTTGTACCTATTACATTGTTTAGTTTAAAAAAATAATTACGGATGAATTATCAAGAGAATGCCAATTAAGTTGAACACAACGAAGTTTTTAAACAAAATACCTGTTTCATCTCCAGGTATTCCATTTTGTCTTCATTTTTACTCGACGTTGACTCTGGACAAAGAAAAGCGTCATCTTTTGGAAAACGGCCTTGTAAACTGTTCTCACTTGGACAACTATCGCTAGCTATCAAGTCACTTGCATCATTAGACAGAACGCAGGGAACTTTCTTTGTTTTCCGTTTCGTTTTCTTGTGAAATATTTGAACCCTCATTCATTTTTGGATCCGTTGACGTTGCTTTTTACATTGTGTACCAAAAGTTTTCAATCATAATCATGTGACGTCATACAACAATCAATTACGTTTATCGCAATTTTATGACAAAAAAGTATCGAGAAAGTAACATATGAGTTAGCGCGAATTTTGTTTTGCAACGGAAATGTTGAAACAAAAAAGAATTAATGTATTGTAATGAAAAATTTTAAAAAAGCATAAGTGATCATGAATTGTTTTTTTAAAGCGTCAACGTCGTCGTTGGACAATGTCTCAAACACACATTTTGTGTAGTTTCGTTTTTGATAGTTTTAAGCAAGGAAAAGTATTGGGCAAACTAATATTTTTAATATATGAGTTGTTTTGCTAAAAATGCATGTCTTCAATAGTTAGCCCAGAGACCTCATAATTATACAATGTAATTTACGATTGCATTTTAAAAAGCACCCTACTTTAAAGACCAGACCAATACGATCCCAATACAAGAAGTATCGAAATACGATCCAAACACAAAACACAGGTTTGAATAAATAAAATTAACATTTTAGATTTATAAAAACACGTCTTGTCTAGATCTAGAAGTCAGTAAGAATAGCTAAATAACTATTTCAGTCTTTGAACGTATTACCTTGAACCACATATCAAAATCATCACCATAGTAATGCCTACACAATTCTATACAAAACGTTAATAGTTTTAAGATAATTGCAGCTATGGCCTTGACCTTTGAACGTATGACCTTAAAGTATACCTCAAAATGATCGTCATGTCAATATCCACAATATTCTAATATACATGCCTATACAAAACGTTCACAGTTTTCAAAATAATGTATAATTTATGTATTCTTATGCAACTATGACCTTGATCTTAACGCCTATGACCTTGAACCATTTATCAAAATCATCGTCATATAAATGCTTACAATATTATATTATACATGCCTATACAAAAAGTTAATAGTTTTCAATGTAATTAACTATTTTAGTATTCCTATTCTGCTACGACCTTGAACTTTGAACGTATGACCTTGATTCACATATCAAAATGATTGTCATGTCAATACCTACATTATTTTAAAAAATATGTCAATAGGAAAAGTTAATTGTTTTCAAGATAATCAGCAATTTAATTCCTCTAATGTAACTTCGTCCTTGATCTTTGAACGCATAACCTTTAATTATATATTAAAATCATCGCAATGTCAATACCTACAATAATCTTATATACATTGTACATGCCATTACAAAAAGTTGAGTTTTCGAGATAATTTTAGTCAACTTTTGCAACTGTGACCTTGACCTTTGAACTTATGACCTTGAACATAAATCAAAATGATTATTTTATCAAAACCTAAAATATTGTAAAAGATTTTAAGATATATTGACAAATATATAATTTTTAGCAATTTCCCCACCAAGTGCCTTTTCATTTCCCCCTTTTTTTAGCCCCATTGCTACCATTTGTGAAAATCTGAAACAAGATGACTTATGGATATTATAAATGAAAAAAACTAAGATATATCTCTTGAATCAGAGGAGAAGATTTTTAAAGATGTTCACTACCCCTCCCCCTCCTTTATGGGGCCCAAGGGAACATAACTCCTTTATTTGTGCAAATCTGAAAGACCTTCACTCAGGCATGTTGGTACCCACGTCTCATTCAATTTGGCCTTGTGGTTATGGAGGAGAAGATTAAAATGTAAAACATTTTACGCACGACGCACAACAGACGACAGTCGAAGATGGATCACAATAGCTCATCTGAGCTTTCAACTCAGGTGAGCTAAAACTGTGATATCAGCAGTCCAGATTATATTGGCCATTTATTCAGAAAGACAACCCTTAATACATCATAATGATCTAACATTGATGTCCATTCGTTTCGAAAACAACCCCTAGCCGATCCTCTTTTATAGACAAGACACCAGCTATTTATCCTGTCTCATTTCGAGTTGTCGTATGAATGAAGCAATTGAGATCATGAATGGAACTAATGTCTATCGATTAGTTTAGACTGGTATCTGCAGTTATTTGAAGAAAATTAGCAGTAATTTATATAGACAAGAAAAACAGAATGTCCCTAACAATTTTTATGAATGAATAAGATAATCGCTATTTCAGAGGAAGAGTCTTGGGATGATCTAATATTTTACTAACTATAATCTCGGCCATCAGCCCTGATATGAAAAAAAGTTCATGTTTATAGAACCAATACATAATAAAAACATGGGAATTGTCATTAATTAATATAATGGGTTCTTGATTAGCGGTCTTCATGGGAGTTGTTTCCATATATAGAAAGAGGTCTACACGATATCGGTTATTAGATGCACTTATTTCATATCAATTTTATGAATGGGTAGTGTATCATTGTCTATAATCAACAAAGCTTTTAAAGTTTACGTGTGCAGTATGACCCCCAGGGACCGATTGACGTCCGTCGATTCCAGTTTTGTGTATTTCAACATTTACGACTATTTCGGATAATTCTTGATTTTGTTTATTGTATTTGGAAATTGGTATTATTGAAATAGAACTATATATATATTTATAGATTTTTTTGTAATCTAAACATTTTATATTTTCTAAAATTTTGTATCGGACTTGATGACGAAATAAAATTTCGGGGAAGGGTAAGTGCTGCGGAAATTTCATCTTGTATTTAATTCTTAGACAAATGAAAGTTGCTGTTTTGTATCCATAATTATTTGATAAATTAGGTCATTAAAGTATTATGGCTACATGTGTTCAGAAATCTTCAGACTATTATTTTCATTAATGTCAAACCACGTACCGTCATTAATGAAGGGTTCGTTTTTCACAAACTTTTTTTTTCACACGTTCGAGATCAATATCGAAGTTTTTTTTACAAATTAACTTTGTTATAGCACTCAATTTGTCAATGATTTTGAGAACATTTGATTTATTAAATTAAATTTATGAGTCGAACGTAGATTTTACATTGCTCATAAATATCAATTACAATTCAGAACAAAACGAATACAACGTTGAGATTCTTTTAAGTTGAAGCTGATATTAGTTAATACTAAATTCTTAATAGATGCAAACCTGTACCATACGTATAATGTATTTCAATAATTTTAATAAATGATCAGCGATTGTACATCGCGACGTAGGAACAATGCGATATAAAATAAATGTGCTAGGCAAGAAACAATAGGTTTTAGATAAATCAATTACCGTCGATAAGTCCGTTTAGAGACAAATACCCCGGGGATGAATATACGGACGGACAGACGAACAGGGACTGATCTAATTAATTTAAAGTATTTTATATTTTCTAAAATTTGGTATCAGACATGATGACGAAATAAAATCTCGGGGAAGGGTAAGTACAGCGGAAATTTCCTGCCTCGTATTGCGAAACTATTATTGAAAGGAGGTTCATTACAAACATATTTTTGACATAAATTCTGAATATAAATTTTAGATCCGAGTTGAAATTTGACCTTGGTTCATTTTTTAACAACATTGAATATTGAGACCAAATTAGTCTCTAATCTGTTAAAAAGTGAACCGCGTTGTGGAATTTTGACCAGTAAACCGGTTCTAATTTCAACAACATAAAAACAGATATTGAATTGATATTAACAGCTGTGATTAATTTTAATTAATTATCCTTTAGAATAACACTTTATATGATTATCATCTATATTTTAAATTCCAAATAGACAGTCTGTACAAAACATGAACTGTTTTGAAGATTAAAGTCTATCCGAAGAAAGTAAAAGGATAATCGCAATGGTTTATATATATATATATATATGTGTGTGTGTGTGTGTGTGTGTGTGTGTGTGTGTGTGAATTTAAAAATGATATCTAATATAAGTTTACATGGCTAAACGATATATTTTTTAATTCAGAAATATGTTTGTTGATATATGCTGGCTTATTAGCTAACAACACTACGGTTTCTTTATTATTCCTAAAATTCGTTATTTTATAGAGGTGGGTGTGGTAACGGTTCTTTTTGTGAATTTCAAAGCTTACCATCTATAGTAAACAAAATAGTATCCTCCAAAGTAACACGGGTCCCTTGAAAGTTTTTGTAAGACTATGTATATGTAGGAAATCGGCTGGTGCTTTTGAAGTGCTCAATAACCTCTTTTCTAGTCCGATTTTCCTCTGATCCTAACACACTTAATGCTTTACGGATGTGTAGGGCAGAATAATTTCTATAATAGTGTCATGTGCTGATTTTGAATTTTTATTAAAATAATGCATTCAAAATTAGCACGTGACAAGTGCTGACTTTGAAATGCATTATTTTAATAGAAATTCAAAATCAGCACATGACAACAGTATCAAAACCCGGGATTTTTTATACCAACTGGTGTCGGAAAAATGCATTCCGCTTCAGACTAAAATATTAGTAGAACTGTAGAAAGATTACTAAGCTCAATCGAAAGATAAATGATTTGTCTTCCAAAATATTGAAATATTTCAAGATGTCATTTCCACTGGTTTGAGATTCGGATCAGTTTCTTCGATGTTGATGGTGGCCGACATCGTCTTCCATTTTCAAAACGGGACTTCTTATTTTCAAAACAAGACTTCTTGGCCTCTTGCATTCATATAGTTTGAAAGATAAATCAATCACCTGTCGATCAAGATTGTTATGCTTTCTACACTTCTACTAATATTTTTATTCTGAAGCGGAATGAAGTGGCGCCCCTTCCGACACCAGTTGACATCTGGAAATCGCGGTTTCTTTCATATAGAAAATGTTCTGACCTTACACATAGCCGTTAGGTATAATGTGTGTCAAGGTCAGAAAATTCGGACTTCCTCTTTTCCTCCCTCGAAAAAGTCGGTCATCGTACGGAAAGCAAACAATTTTAAACGAAAGATACCATCAACAAAATGTAATGTTTTTATAGATAACCTATCTGTTGTTTTTGGGAATATATTTTTTAAACACACAATCGGTATACCGATGGGCAAAAACTGTACACCATTGCTTGCTAATTCGTTTTTAATTCACATGAAGCAGAATTTATGTAGATCTGGTAAATCTGGAGAGAAAAGTGTTGCAAAATTATCACATATAGATGACGTTCTATCCCTTAATAACCTCAAATTTGGAGACTATATGAATTCTACGATCCTAGGGAGCATGTTTGAAAAGAAACTGAATCTTCAACTTCTGCTTCTTGTTTTTATTTATAACTTAATCATGACACTTATGGCACTTTGTAAATTGTTAAGCGAGCGGGTAGTTATTCTAGTTATAGAAGTTCGAGCCATCGAGGTTTATTTACATAGGATATAATAGGAAATTAAGTGATACAGACATATGACTTCCGAGTTATCCGGCGAATTTTGACTATATTTAATGTGTTCAAACAAATATCTATAAATAAAACAAACATACTAGTCCTTGTCCGTATTACAATCCCCCCCCCCCCCCCAAAAAAAGTAAAAACTTTGCAAACTGGCAAAATATGTTATACACGTGAACTTCCATCAAGGAAGTGAGGCCGGGTGCTCCGGAAGGGTAAGCACCTCCTATCTAGCTAGCTACACCCGTCACATGCAAGTCAATTTTGAGAATGAAAGGAACAAAGAACTAAGTCAAATATATCAAGTATAAGTTGGGATACAGTGACTCCATACTTATCAACAATATTGTGATCACAGCCATAAAACTTTTAAGGACCCCTGATTAGCCTAGGCTTGCAATATCCTTGTGTCAACAATTTAATTATAAGTAATTTGCTTCGTTGCAGAAAGTCCCCATAGTGGGAACAAGCTCTACCGTGTCGTATTAACTGTGAAACCTATACACCATACGCAGGAGAAGCAGGGATATTACTATCTATTTGACTTAAGCAACCCGATACCCATGCTTGAGATAAATTTAGTCTAAAAGCCGAGTTATAAGTTGATCGAAATTGGTACACAAATTACAAAGACTTAAGTCTTCAAGTGAAAAACACATGTTGGTAACAGCCACGCATAAAAACACAACCAAGAATACACCTCAAGTAAGTGATAGAAATAGCCCAAAAGGACAAGAAATGACAGACACTTGTTGAGACCACTGAATGTAAAATTACTGATTTCCTGACAAACAAGGGAGAAAATATTCAGTGATGTATTTATAACACTATTAGTCTCACTAAGGTAACAACAATCGGTTAGTCATAAAAAGATGAATTTGCGCTACAGACCTCCCACTGTTTCTTTCTTGCTTCTAATACCGTGCAGTTTAATATGATTTTCTCCTTCTTAAAAGTACAAATTCTTCTTTTTAAAAGGTCTCAATTTAAAACAAGTTTATGCAAATAGAACATTTATTAAAACCGCATTCTTGATAAATGGTCTCCTTGAAACTCTGTCCTTTCCTTTTTTATTTATATAATTACCCAAAACTCTACATGGAATTGAGAATAATGACAGAATCATGATCATTAGGAACTTTTAAATGAATCATAAACATAAAAAAATAAAAATTTATTAAAATAAATCCTATGTTAAGCACAAATAAGTGGGATTTATTTGGACTGTAGTTACAATCACTAATTGTTTTCGTGATGGCATCCGATACTACTTCTCAACATATTAATAAAATGTCATGAACAAGTCATACAAATGATAAGATAAACACATATAAAGACCGTTTATTTTAAAACCCACTGCTTTGAAATGATAATTAAACTGTAGCCAATGGTTAATGGCCGACTTTTAGGAGTAGCAGCCACAAAAAATAAAACTAGCAAGTTTTTACTGACAAAACTTTTTGTTTTATAAATTACATTTCTTAAGTTTATGATATCATTGTAATGTTATATGTGTATTACATGTCAATATCATCACCTGTGTTTGACATATATATATATATATATATATATATATATATATATATATATATATATATATATATATATATATATACTTATTAATTAAGATTAACCCATATTGTCAAGTAGCTTTCTTGTTGTCTTGGGGATATAGGTTTATAGTAACTTGATCATCATCTATAAAGCAGCAGTATATACTCCCACAAGTTTAGTCATCTGAGAATTGTTCGCCATATTTGATTGATATTGAATAGTTTTTCTTATATCATTTATTATAAGGCCTACTGTTTCAGACAAAGAAAAGCCAATTACGACCTACATATAAAACAGTTCAGTACATCTACTATTGAAATTACTACCTCATCGTTTTGATTAATTTTTATGATCATTATTATGATTTATGATATCTTTGGATTTAATGTTGTGTGTTATTATTAGTGATAAATTTAATTGTCTTGTCAAATCAACTATGACCTTACCTCAGAAATAAAATTTATGCTTTGTTCTCTCACAGAGGGGGGATTAATGAATGATGATTAAAAAGGCTAAAGTATCAATATTTATTGTCAAATGACTTTATTTTCTTTTTAATGAAAATGTGAGAATAAAAACTTTAACGGAGAGCAGTACTGACATGAAACATTTTACCCTTATTTATACCAATTTTGTGAAAATGATATACAAAAGTCATTCTAAAAGATATGCCTTTTAAGAGAAATAATAAAATAAAATAAATTAAATTAATAAAATACAAATTAAAATAAAACATTGATCAAGTTCATATCGAATAAAACCAGTTAGACTATTTCCCCTTAAGCGATACAAACTTTAAATTATTAACTAATGTTCCAAAGCAATTTTTTATTGGTGTCGGACTGCTTTAAAATAAACAGAGATGATGTAAAGTAAATATGCTGGTTTTTTTTTATAATAAATGTAACATATATTCTGATTATTGTTCATTAATGTTTAAACTTTTGTCTATGGGACAGTATTATCCTTTAACACAGGAAACCTGTTGACACTTTTTATAATGTTTTATAAAAATGTAAATGCAATTACTAACTTTCATTTCGGCTGTAAAATTAGTAACCATTTAATAAATGGCTGCTATAGAAAATACAAAGATATTAAGAGATGAAATTTTATCCATCATGGAACGTTTTGATTTTTGCAAATTAATGTTTCAATAAACTTAATCAAGAAATCAATAATATACGAGGGTTGTTAGATATGTAAAATGTATTTACGGTATCTCAAAAAGTAAAATGAACATTACATCTCTTCAAAGTATTCTCCGCGTTTTAACATATGTTATACATAATTTTAATCTCTGAATCCATTTCTGAAATTCGTGACGGTACGCTGATTTAGAGAGACCTCTGAGGCACTGACTGTTTGCTCAGGCAAGGACTTGTCGGGACTTGTAATGACGACCAGATAAGAACTTAATTAGTTTTTGAAATAGGAAAAAGTCACATGGGGCTAACCCTTAAGACTATGGTGGGAGTTGCAAGACGACAGCCTTCACCGACTTCAAAAGTTGCTCCCAAGCTCAGATGTATGTTTTGGAGCATTATCATGTTTTGGAGCATTATCATGAAGTAGACGAACATACATGGTCATTTTTGGTTATCTGTCAATATATGCGGATATCCATCTGGCAGAATTCTTGCGAACTTTCAAAATACGCTTCAAAATGAAATGCACCCGCGATAGCGATATGCCAACAGCTTTAGCAATATCACGAAACGTATATCTGCCATCACTTCCAATAACTTTCGTGACTTTTAAGACATTTGCTTCACTTGTTACAATCTCAGGTCGACCGGATTTTACTTCATCTTTGACGGACTCTGTGCCAGTCAAAAAATTCTTTCTCCACCTACGAACTGTCAATAGTTTACCTTATTAGACCCATATACTCTCCCCAGTTCAGTAAAAATCTATATTACCAAATGACCGAGTTTTGTGCTAACATTTATATATGTTCTAATTTTTTCAATATTCTCAATCTGTTACAAACCATTTTTACAACAGTGGTTAGCGACTAGCTCTTTAAATATGGCTTAATATAGATTTAAAACTTTGTAGAGCTAAAGACACGTGTTTATATTGTTTAAAAAATTTAAAATAGAGATATTCAAGCGTATCATCAACATCGAAATCGTACAAAGCGTTATAGCGCTGTGGTACAATACACATTGCATATCAAACAGCCCTCGTAACTTTTAATTCTTGTTTGAGATTTTGGACAATTGAAATAGTCCATTTTATTGTTGGTTTATGTTGTAGGCCAATTTTTATGCATTATTAGTTGTAATGCATTCTTTTAAAAATTAAGGTGAAATAATTATTACTATTTATGGAAAACATACTTTTGCGGTACTGTGTTAGTAAATACTAGCCATTTTCTAAAGTTTATTTAAAAGACTCCGTTAATCTTTTTTTAAAGTAATAAATAAATATTCCGTATAATATTTTTCTGAATAAGATTATCCAAAAAGCTCTTACTTCAATTAAAAAATTTCTTCTCAGGATTATTTTTAAGGCTCACCTTACAAAACGAGGGTGAACTAAGGCAGGCAAAATCGTGCTTTGTAAAACTTTTGCCTTCTACGAAACCATTTAAACTTGAAAGAATAATTATACGGTAGGCTTTGTGATATAGAGCATTGATGTCAGGAAAACTTATAGATGGTCATCATGGGTTCATTTATTTACCTGCGATGTAACAAACGTAACTTTTTTCCTTTAATCATTTTTTGTTTGTGCAAAATCTTTAATTTTTTTTCTTCGAAAGCATGTCGTAATTTTAGTAAAATTCAGTATGGATAGTCCTCGTATAATTCTGTTAAAAATCTCAATCTTAACCGATCGAAATACAAGATTGAATTAATACTTTTAAAAGCAACCAATAAATGACCATTGTAGGACATCAATGTTCACTCAATATGCAAAAATTGTGAATCTTTAGCAAAAATCTTTGAACTCTTTCACTGATAGCCCCGTTCCTAATTTTTATTTGATCATTTTTGATGATTGCTTCTAAAATTTGTTGATATTTGATAAAATTATTAAATTTTAAAAAATAATTCAATAAATAGATACATATTATCATTCCTAATAATTATAACAAACCCTAAAATCAAATTGCAGAAATATTCTAGGCGAGCTATAAAGGTTCTCCCTGATCTAGTTATTATTGTGACAGTTTTATTTCCTTTAACCTTCACACGTGTAAGTAGATGGTCTATTTTGTTGCCAAATGATATGATACATTAATTACCAGCCACAATTTTTGTCAACAAAAGAATATAAAAAAAATGAAAGGTCTTATTCATTTGTTCGTTGAATAAGTATACATTAATATTAATTGTATTTATTGTAGGTTGATAGCTATTTTATATATTAATATACTTTACTTTTCTGTGATTACCTTTGTTATGTCGTGTTCCCGGGAGTATAACAAAAATAACTGATGTGCTTTTATTTACTCTCATCATTGCAATAAGTATAAAAATAATATTGTATCTTCTAATTTT
The DNA here is from genome assembly GCA_029721355.1 of Tegillarca granosa. Lineage (NCBI taxonomy): Eukaryota > Metazoa > Mollusca > Bivalvia > Arcoida > Arcidae > Tegillarca > Tegillarca granosa. Next base: position 8,690,055 of record CM056599.1, read on the forward strand.
GTTTATTCTATTTTTTAAAAAAAAACTAAAAAAAAAAAAAACATAAAAAAGTTATTTTTTTGTTATCTCCGAAAGCAAACATACTTTAAAGTACATTTCTATTCTTTGTATATAGAATCTCAATCTGGAAAAAAACAAGATCAAAGTACAGTATAAAACGAAAACACAAATAGTCTTGGAAAAATCATTCAGGTTATTCACCTGTCCTTCATCAGTTCCAGACTTTTCACTTGTTAATCGTCCTAATATTTGAAGCATGTTTGTTGCAAATAATTCATTTGATAAAAGAGGATAAAACGAGAACGTTCATAGATTTATTTTTAATTATCATCCTCATGAACAAAAATACTCAGGTTTGTAAGTGACATTTTACGCTGGAAATGCTATACTGACATAAACCAAGAAGATATTTATTGATTTTGGCAAAGTCTATGCTAGAATGTTCGAATAAGAATTGAAATAAGTTTCGCTTTAGAAATTAGATAATTTCAAAGCCGATTGATTGATGATAATTTGAGTAATTATAAATTATTTGGCTAATAGTTTTTATGTATCAAACTTTTCGGTCTTAGTGTCACTGATGAGGAATGATTTTCCGAAATGTGCACATCTGGCACATCAAAATTTAACTGGTATTTGTATCATATATTTACTACCCCTGAGCGGGTACCGCTGCTGGTGGAGTAAAACTCCCCGAGGGTATCCATAACCCAGTAAGCAGTATTTTGTGCTGTCAGACAATGTACCATTTAGCAAAATTTTCAGCTGTCTAAAATTTGAAATTAATCTAAAACTAAGGTTTGTTCCCTCATGCACAGCATTCCTTCGCTGGATTTGGATTTATATCATTTTGAAACTTTAGATTCGTTATTTTCAACTGTTTGGCTAATAGTTTTCATGTATCAAACTTTTCGGTCTTAGTGTCACTGATGAGGAATGATTTTCCGAAATGTGCACATCTGGCACATCAAAATTTAACTGGTATTTCTATTATATTAAGATGTCTTCTTTCAAAAGGCCCTAAATACAGGGAGGCTCAACCTTTCACTTGGGGACAGAATTTTAAAATTATTATGGATTCTGTTGAAGAGTATGCTAGAGGTTGGGCTAAATTAGAAGACGTAGAGCTTGATACTTTATCCGACTGGATAAAGACTATTAGAAATTTTGTCAAGTCAAGGATTGCAAAACTTAATGGGTCTATGGGTACTAAACCTTCTTTAGTGCTCAGGGACCCTGAGGTTTCTGCAATCCTTATTGACATACATAACAGGTATGTTGTTGTCCCGGCTGATAAAGATTTTAATAACATTATTTTCGTTTGTAAGAAATTCTATGTTGAATGTCTTATTAAGGAGCTTGGTTTAGAAAGTATATCGGAGAATCCTACTTATACCAAAACTAATTTTACCAAAGATGAAGTTCTTTCCAATCATAGGGGAGTCCTTGAGTCTTTTCATATCAATTTAAAACAGGAAGAACTTGACCTGCCTTACTTGTATTGGATTCCAAAACTTCACAAAAATCCATACAAGGAAAGATATATAGCAGGTTCCTCTAAATGTACTACTAAATCATTATCAGTAATTCTAACACAAATTTTGACAGTCGTCAAAGATGGCCTTCAGACTTATTCAGATAAAGTCTATTCTACATCTGGCAACAACCAAATGTGGATTCTAAAAATTCTAAAGAACTACTTGACCATTTTGTTTCTAATACTCTATCTTCGGTAAAAAGTATAAAAACTTTAGATTTTTCTACACTTTACACCACTATCCCTCATGCTAAATTGAAAGAACGTCTAAAACAAATCATTCACTTTTCATTCTTTTACAAAAACGGTAAACCAAGATATAAATATCTAGTGCTCAACAGGGATTCTGGTTATTTTGTAAAACACCATACAGACTGCAAACAAAAATATACTGAAGATACCATCAACAAAATGTTAGAGTTTTTGATAGACAACATATTTGTTGTGTTTGGCAATATTATCTTTCAACAAACAATCGGTATACCAATGGGCACAAACTGTGCACCTTTGCTTGCTGATTTGTTTCTTTATTCATATGAATCAGAATTTTTACAGAACCTTGTCAAATCTGGAGAAAAGGCTGTCGCTAAATCATTCAACTACACATACAGAAATATAGATGACGTTCTTCCTCTAAATAATCACAAATTTGGAGAATATTTGAATGTCATCCAACCAAGTGAGCTTGAAATAAAAGACACGACAGATTCTCCATGTTTTGCTTCATATTTGGACTTATACCTCAATTATGACACCAATGAAAGGTTACATCTGAAGCTGTACGACAAACGTGATGACTTCAATTTTTCTATTGTCAACTTTCCGTTTCTTTGCAGTAATATCCCTGCTTCTCCTGCGTATGGTGTATAGGTTTCACAGTTAATACGATACGGTAGAGCTTGTTCCCACTATGGGGACTTTCTGCAACGAAGCAAATTACTTATAATTAAATTGTTAACACAAGGCTATTGCAAGCCTAGACTAATCAGGGCCCTTAAAAAGTTTTATGGCCGTCATCACAATATTGTTGATAAGTATGTAGTCACTGTATCCCAACTTATACTGGATATATTTGACTTACCATAGTTCTTTGTTCCTTTCATTCTCAAAATTGACTTGCACGTGACGGGTGTAGCTAGCTAGACAGGAGGTGCTTACCCTTCCGGAGCACCCGGCCTCACTTCCTTGATGGAAGTTCACGTGTATAACATATTTTGCCAGTTTGAGCGGGTACCGCTGCTGGTGGAGTAAAACTCCCCGAGGATATCCATAACTCAGTAGGCAGTACTTTGTGCTGTCAGACAATGTACCATTTAGCAAAATTTTCAGCTGTCTAAAATTTGAAATTAATCTAAAACTAAGGTTTGTTCCCTCATGCACAGCATTCCTTCGCTGGATTTGGATTTATATCATTTTGAAACTTTAGATTCGTTATTTTCAACTGTTTGGCTAATAGTTTTTATGTATCAAACTTTTCGGTCTTAGTGTCACTGATGAGGAATGATTTTCCGAAATGTGCACATCTGGCACATCAAAATTTAACTGGTATTTCTATTATATATTTCAACGCCATTAAAAAACTTATATGCATCAGAAATATTACGATGAAAAGAATTGAAGTTATAAGTTAACATTTTAATCGAGATTTCAAAATATTGATAAACAGCCATTTGGTATGTTTACAAGCAATACGGTCGATTTTTCGCTTCTTAAACCGTAATAAAATATATGGATTTGGGGCTCATCTGAAAAAGCCTTCTAAATGTCTAGTGCATCCAAATACTCAATTTTAAATTAAATTTCAAATTGAATTTTAATCTTTTTTCTTTATCTACTCAGCATATGTTCTATAAAAGTGGGCACCTTATTTATGAAAAAAATATTTTAACGTTACATTTGTCATACTCTTAAAAGTCATTAATTTGAGTTAATTTACATATATGTTCTGTCTTGAAAGAGATTAAAGGGTACCTGTAACGATTTTCAGTTTTGACATGTTTTTATCGTACCTAAATATGGCTGTAGCGAAAATTCCATAAAATTCCATTTCATAGTAAGATAGATATCGGTGATTTTCTAATACATCTCTAGAAATCCAAATCAAAAAGGTCGATATCGAGGCTCCAGTGTTTTGACGTCATACCAGTAACATACCTCCACAGAATATTCATTCACCAACTACTAAAATAAGTCAAATACGAACTTGTAGTTTAATATCCAAGGATACTTTTACGGGAAAACTATTTAATGAAGTAGAATTAACATTCGTTTGATATGTACCAATAATTAAGATTATTATTAATCCTTTTGGTTATTAGACACATTCCTCAGATTTAGACCCACACCTGTAATTAACAGGATGTCACTTAAAATTTTCAAAATTGATTTGCAGGTTGATAAAGTTATCTTACGACCTCTAATATACAATAATATATTTACAGTTCGAGTAAAGTCAAATAATTTTATTTGGTAAACGTTATTTGTCATATTGATGCTGCCAGACTACTTAAACAGTTTTCTACATCACGGTCATTTAATTTCAACTGTCAATAAACATTGCACAAAAGATTGGATTTTTATGTATTGTTTTTAGCCGGTGCCACTGTTATGTGCTGATTTTAAATTTTTATAAAATCAGCACATTACACCACAGTAAGTTCCATAATATTCATCCAGTAGTCTGTACAGTCCGACTTGATATTTAATTCATTTTGAAATGTCGACGATAAAATTAATTGTTTGTGTATTTAACAAGTTAAAAACTAATAGCAACTTTTTTTGTTATAACTTTGCAACTTATCGTAATTCTCGAATCTGTCCAGTCCGACTTAATAAATAATTTATTTGAAAAAAATCAAAGATATAATAATTTTTCGTGTTATTGACCATATAACACTCGTCACGTATTTTCAACAGCTATGCAACTAAATGCAGTTACAATTCTCAAGTAGGTCGGTACTCGACTCAATATGTTTATCAGATTCGTCCGATTCTGGTTGGATTGAATAACGGTTATACTCCAAATTCATCACTTTTAAGATTGTCTACTTCTTCCCCAAATAATGACAAACTATCTGACATGAATAGGTATATGTCAGAGTCGTTACTTTTTTCTACATACGTCAATATATCATCATTGTTACTACTGTCTTTTATGTTAGACACTACTGATAATACTGCAATGACGTCACACGTTTATAACTCAAAACTAGGTGTTTCACTCTGCGATCAAGAGAAAGTTAAAAAATGTGGATTTCAAACCGCTATAACTTTTTTATTTTGTCACTAATTTTGATGCGGTTTTCAATATTGATATATTTAAATAATATATAAAAGAATTGTGAAAAAAAATTTGGTTACAGGTACCCTTTAAATACTCAATACAAATAAAACTTAAACCAACAAGGTCCATTTTGTTTTAGTTAATAATCAGAATATATAAAGCTATATTGTCCAATTAGCTGGGGAAATATATATCTAAAAATGTAAATCAACATTTTCAATTTTTAGAAGGAGAGGAATAAGTAACTATGGTAAGTCAAATATATCCAGTATAAGTTTGGATACAGTGACACTATACTTATAAACAATATTGTAATGACGGCCATAAAACTTTTTGAGGGCCTTGATTGGCCTAGGCTTTCAATATCCTTGAGTCAACAATTTAATTGTAAGCAGTTAGGGATATTACTGCAAAGAAACGAAAAGTTGACAAAGGAAAAATTGAAGTAATCACGTTTGTCGTTTGGCTTCAGATGAAACCTTCATTAGTGGGTGTCATAACTGAGGTATACGTCAAAATATGAAGCAGAACATAAAGAATCCGTATTGTCTTATATTTCAAACTCACTTGGATAGATGGCTTTCACATTTTTCTACAAATTTGGATTATTTAGAGATAGAACGTCACCAATACACCTGTATGTGTAGTTGAATGACATAGCGACAGTCTTCAAAAAGAAATAAAACAACATCATCTAAATTCTGCGTCAATGTTTATCAAATATTGAAAAAAAGACTGTCTAAGTTTTTCAGCAATTTTCACAAACATAAAAGAGAAAGCCAAGCTCTTGGATAATTTCCAGAAACATAAAAGAGTATTGTTGAGATTTTGACAATTTATATTAAATATGAAACAACATAGTCCAATTATTTATGTGGCAATTTAAAAGTATTAATAATTTCTTGAAAACCTTTATTTTGAAAAAAAAAACTGTATTATAAATCTTTGGTCCATTTAAATAAATAACACAAATACCAGTTAATTTTTTTAATTTTAAATTTTTTAAATGAAGTAAAAATTCGTTACTGTCAAAACATTTAAAGAAAATATATACGCATTAATTTTTTTAAGTTAATTCAATTCACTCGGATTTTGTGCAAATTATATATAATATAAAACGGGGATCGTTAAATTGATAGAGAATATTAAAATTAAATTATCCAACAGAACTGTGCAATATCGTTGATCATTTATATAAATGAAAAAAGTATTGAAATTTTTTTGGATAATTTTGTAGAAGAAAATCTATCTATTTAAATATCGGTGTAGGACTAACCGATTCCATATTTTAGTCAATATTTGTTAATTTTTTGGTGATTTGGAATCGGTGTCACTAAAATATTTTCTTGACACTTACAATTTAAAAAAAAACTGTATAATGTACTGGTCATCGTTAAAATAATTTCTTTAAAAACTTTATCATTTCAGAACTTATTATCTTGCACTGTTTATATATGATCTGGATAATTATTTTTCAGAATGAAATTTAAAAATAATACTCATAGAAAATTGCACATTCTTTGACTCTTACGATTTCCAGTTGATTCAAGATGAAAAATTCTGGCATTAAATGATTGGTAAAAAAGAAGGATAAAATATATGAAAATAAAAATATTGTCCTATTTCTTGATTCGATTTTTCTTTAACATTATTATATTAGCACTGCACAATCATTTTTGAGACAATTTTAATCAAAAACATATTTGCTAGGAAAATTTATATAAAATAAGAGACAACATTTTGAGCTTTCTAGGGATAGTTCATATAAAATATTAAAGAAATAAGAGTTATTGAAATAAAATATAAAAGAAATATAAAAGAGCATTGTTTAACATGCCTGGTTAATAACTTGATACAAAATGAAGTTCATTTATAGAGTGTTGTTAACTGAATAAACTAAATTCACCAAAAATAAATCTTTCAACCAAAAAAAAATCATATTTAGAAAAAAAAATGAATAATATATATATACAAAAATACCAATCGACAAAAAACTATATTGATATAGATATTAAATAAATCAGTGTAAAAAAGTAAAATAGTTTTCATTAATAAGTCCATTGACCATTTTAGAGGTTATGAAAAAAACTATACTTCAGAGATAAGAAAAGACATTATCTCATTATCAGTTTCAAAGAAAAAGTTTAAAATGTTTGCACCACTATGTCAACTTGACATAGTTTAAATAGCTATGGCAATGTCATAAACAAATCAGAATTGACCGGAAAACATATACTTCCCGTTGAGTTCCAATAAAATCTGTTCTGTAGCTTTATAGGTCGAAAATGTTTGCTGACGAGGCAAGTATATGTATGAAAGGTGAAATATACAGATATATAAGTCAATATTGTAAAATGTCTGGGGTTTTTTATATGAAAATCAAAGCACCATTTGAGATGTTTCTTTATTATAAAAAGGACATGGAATAAATGTCAACAAAATGAATATGTTAATACAATTATCGTAACATAAAAATGACAAAGTCTGTTTTAAAAATAATTTTTTCTCATTATCGTTAGATTTTTATTCATGCAAAGATAAGAAATAAGATCTTTTTGTTTATAGTTCTGAAAAGGATAGAGTAAAATTAGTTTCGTATTATGCGTGGTATCACAATCGTATCGAAAACTTTATAAAAATAAATTTTCAGTCTAGAATAGATTAAAACAATTGACTAAAATATGCTGCCACAAACACAGATCTAAAGCTGCGTTATTACCAGTCAGATTTTATCAAACATATTGAAAATTTGACCAGTTTGTTTTATCGAAAATATAAAAAATAAGAAATTACTTCAAATTTAGAAAGTAACCTGTGTAGTTAAACATACTTGACTAGAACAGTAGCTCTTGTTTTATATTAGATCATTGATGAATGTAAATATGTCTATTCATACATTTGATATAAATTCATTAGAAACTATTAATGTTGTGAAGAAAATCCAGAAGTAAATAAAATATAGAAGTTCTATTACCTTAGAACCTTACTCAAATATAGTTCAGTATCTTTATAGCGGTTTTTGATTGACTAAAATAGTACTTACTCTATACAGTTCGTAACGTCGGCTGACAAAAAATTCATTTTGATTCTTATACAATTTTCATTATGATAAACTATTTAAAAAGTTAATGCAAAAACCCGATCAATAATTAAGAAACTGAGATAATATGGCGGGATATAACGTCAGAACCCAAGGCAGTCAAATATAATTAGTGTTTAAAAACATTAGTATTAGTATGGGGTAGTTCATTTGTTATATTCAAAATTGGCATTTATCTTTTGAAGGCTTTATCCTTCGAGAATTTCGGAACCAACGCGCTCTTCCAATATTAAAAATAAATTTTAATATGTAGTTATGAAAAATATTATAAATGTCGCCTATTAACAAAAATATCCTTTTATAGTAGTAATTTCATGAAAAATATAAACCTTTACGCAAGACCCTTTGATAAAAAGGAAGAAAAATATGAAGGGGTATTGTTCATTCAAAGGTTATTTAAAAGCTTAAGTTATTATAACAAAGTGTGTCTTCATTTTCGTTGATAGTTTATAACCAAAAAAATCCAAATTTCATAAAAGCTTTGGAATATGTTTCAATCAAAAACCACAAAGGGAAGTTTGTTGCATATTCTACAAAATAAAATTTAAAAAACATATCCTTGGGGTCTTGTTTTTGAAATATGTAAAAAGTTAATTTTTCTACCTCTTAATTATTTAATTGGTATTAGAAATTCAGAACTACATGTTAAAAGTATTTTTGAGTACTAAAGCTTGTTAAACTTAACAAAGTCATTATATATTCCAAAATAAATAAATAAATATGTTTTAATGTTTGAAAAAACACATGTCAGTGCATTTTATACTCCGTAAAGGACGCATTTCTATATAAAAAAACACATGTTTGTACATTTTATACTCGTATTACTATTAATACTATTTCCGGAATTCGCATTCAACCGTTTTCTGGTTTTTAAATTCCATTTTTTGACATACAACATTCTTCTTGAAAAAATCACTATTTCAATTTATTGCACGATTTGTTGTGAATAAATCTATCTATTTATAATTTTAAGGGTACCTGTAACCAAAAAAATTTTATTCATAATTGTTTTATATATTATTTCAATATCACAATATTGAAAACCGCGTCAAAATTGATCGCAAAATGAAACACCTCGTTTTGAGTTATAAATGTGGGACGTCATTGCAGTATTAGATGTAGTATCTAGCATAAAAAACAGTAGTAACAATGATGATATATTGACGTATGTAGAAGAAAGTAACGACTATGACATGTATCTATTTATGTCAAAAAAATCGTCTCTATTTGGGGAAGATGTAGACAACCTTATAAGTGATGAATTTGGAAGTATAGACGTTATTTATTTGAACCAGAAACGGACGAATCTGATAAACATATTGAGTCGAGTTTCGATCCCACTCGAGACTTCAGTTGGTTGCATAGCTGATGAAAAATACGTGACGAGTGTTAACTTGTCAATAACACAAAAAGTAAATAAAATATTATATTAAGTCGGACTGGACAGACTCGAGAATTGCGATTGGTTGCATAGCTATACAAAAAAATATGCGATTAGTTTTAACTTGTTAAATACACGAAAATTTGATTTTATCGTCGATATTTTAAAATGAATTAAATATCATGTAGGACTGGACAGACTACCAGATGAATATTATGGAACTTACTATGGTGTCATGTGCTAATTTTGAATTTCTATTAAAATACAGCATTTAAAATCAGCACATGGCAACTTGTGTATGACAACCTGTCATGTGCTGATTTTGAATGCATTATTTTAATAGAAATTCAAAATCAGCACATGGCAGTGGCACCGGCTAAAAATCAATACATAAAAATTCAATCGCCGATGCTCTTTTGTGCAAATTTTATTTACAGTTACAATTAAATGACCGTGATGTAGAAAACTTTAAAGTAATCTGGCAGCATTACATTTTCTCGATAATTGGAAGATGTTCACTCTATTAAAGTTGGTAACATAGTTCATTTCAACTGTCAGATGGCTAATTAATGCTGGGGTAATTAAAAAGAAAAAAAAAACAAGATTTTCCATCTCAAGTTATGTCACGCGACATATATCATGATTGTTTTAAATGAAATGACACGGGTTTTAGAATGAGACCACATTTAAAAAAACGAGATAACAATGATAATAATAATAATAATTTAATGAATTTGTATATATAGAATAAAGAATTAAAAAATATTGCAGTTAAATTAATGCCCAAGGAAAAGTGAAAACTAAAATCTAATAAAATGAAATGCTGTAAGTAGATCAATACACTATGTTTTAAATAGACTATTCTGGTTGTCAATTTTTATTTTGCCTATTTTATTATTATTTTTATTTTCATTATTATTATTATTATTATTATCATTGACATGAAAACTAAGGACAAAATCTTTTTTCCTAATGAAATATCCGTTTATCCGAGTGACATCTTTTTATTGTATATGGCAAATAACGTTTACCAAATAAAATTATCTTACCTGAACTGTAAATATATTATTCTATATTACAGGTCGTAAGATAACTTTATCAACCTGCCAATTAATTTTGCAAATTATCAGTTACATCGTGTTAATTACAGGTGTGGGTCTAAGGAATGTATCTAATAAACAAAAGGATTAATAATAATCTTAATTATCGGTACATATCAAACGAATGTTAATTCTACTTCATTAAATAGTTTTCCCGTAAAATAATCCTTGGATATTAAACTACAAGTTCGTATTTGACTTATTTTAGTAGTTGGTAAATGAAATTCTTTGGAGGTATGTTATTGATATGACCTCACAACACGGGAAGCCTCGATATGGATTTCTAGAGATGTAATAGAAATTTACCGATATCTTCCTTACTATGGAGCAGGAATTTATGGAACTTTCTACAGCCATATTTAAGTACGACGAATGAAATATGTCAAAACTGAAAATCGTTACAGGTACCCTTTAAACATTTTACAAGTTAATTCTGGTAAGCCTTTACACATATCATCAAGTGTTAATCGCTATCCTCGTTCAATTACACTGGAGAACCGCGTGTGCATCAAATTCTGGCAGGTGAGATCAGAGCTAAACCATATGCCGAATTTTTCTGTCTTTTTCCACAAAAGCAAAAAATGTATTCAGGTTTGTGTCCATGCATGCGATTATTGTATGAAAGACCTAAAATACTTTCAAGTTATCAAATTCTTTGTATGAGGCCCCTAAATGAATGAAAGATCGTGACGCATTACCAGTTTAATAAAAAAAATGAAATAACATTTCATAATTAATTTAAAATCAAAATATTAGATAATAGTATGCCGATTGTAGAATTGACAAGAAAATTTTGTATTTTTAGTACAATTATTTTTACTGATTGTTTGTCCTGTTGAATAGAGAGTTACTTCTCATTTACCTACCTAAAAACGCAATTGTAATTACTGTTTTATTGTGTATCGTTTGTCTTTTAGGAAGAAAAGTTGAATATTTTTGAAGTTTGATATGTGACACTTTAATAAACTTACTTTATTTACCTTGTTTACCATTTACAAACATTACCTTTTTTAACAGATGAGAGATATTAACAAAAGTATTTACACACACACACACACACACACACACACACACACACACACATATATATATATATATTGTAGCATTAATATACGCGTGACCTATAATTTACCATTTAACAACTATTTGATATTCTATAACAAATACACATCTCACATGTACTCAGATATCTTGCAAAAAATCTACAAATAATCTCATTTATTGATATTAAAAATGTTTTTACCTTTTGCAGATGTCACACACACACACACACACACACACACACACACACACACACACGCCACAACACACACAAGTTGGTAGGTTCTACGTACACAGCCTTGTATGGTTTAAATGGAGAAAATAATGACTGAGCGTCTTAATTTTGTAATTTGATAGTACTTTCATCATGATTTAGCTTTTTCAATGCCTTTTGATATTAAGGTTGGTGGATAATTTTGAGCTTACATGAGTGATTAAAGTCCATATGTAATGGAAAAAATCAAAAACAAACATAAGCGGTTCATGTTCAAATCAAAATCAAAATTGCAAAGTAATTAGATGCAGGAATACCAGCAGCAATTTATATGACGTCCCTTGGGTTCTTTTACGGAGAGAATATTTTAAATGATGCATAATTTAAAAGAGATATTTTAAAAACTTCAGTAATCAGGTTGTTAAATCAAAATTATTGCCTTTCATTAATTTTGCTAAATGAGAAGTTATTCAAATATATTTGGAATAACTTGGTTGTAACTGACCAATCAAGTTACTACGGTTTATAAAAATATACTTTACGTAATATCTCACATTTGATGTAATGTAATCTTACATTTCTCCGGTGTTTCTTCTTTTTTTTTTTTTTTTTTTGATGAGCTAATGTACATAACAGTAAAATCTGTTAACCCCTTATTACTAGTAATGTAATGTCTTGCAGGTACTATTTTTAGTAATACCGTTTGAACCTTTTTAACCTGTTAGTCTGTATTTTGTCTGTCATTTCCCACTATTTAAGCCTTTGGTGTCGTCTTTCAGCTAACACTATTTTAGCGGTTTTAGTAAAAGAAATCGAATTTCACGTCCAATAGTTCCATGTTACTTCACTTTAGAAGTGGTGGGTTTGCTCGCTAGACGGGATTACTTACCCCTCCGGAGCAACCGGGTATTATATTCCTGGTGGAAACATGTTTAACTGAATAAGATAGTTTTCTTAAATTTTAAAGCTTTTTAAATTGTTGTTTATACATGTTGTTTTTAGTATGTTTTTTTTATTACATTAATAATGAAGAAATTACTTAACCGTACACTACGATTAAACAGATAAATCACTCACTTTTAAACATGTAGCTCGTAATATCAAAAGGATTCTAGAAAGAAGCTTGGATTGATCAATAGACTCATTAAACTGTACTTACTACAAGGGTGAATTTTTATTATCTGTAATTCGTGGGTACAATTATTGAGGTATAAGTCCAAACATAAAGCAAACATACAGAATAAGCCGTATCACACCAACGAAAGGTTGCAATCGAAGCTGTACGACAAACTTGATGACTTCAATTTTTCTAGAGTCAACTTTCCGTTTCTTTGCAGTAATATTCCTGCTTTTCTTGGGTATGGCGTATATGATTCCCAGTTAATACGGTATAGTCGAGCTTGTTCCCACTACGTGGACTTTCTACAGATATACAAACTGACTACAATTTAATTATTGACTCAATGATATTGTAAGCCTAGGCTAATCAAGGCCCTTTAAAGTTTAATGACCGTCATCACAATATTGTTTATAAGAGTATGGAATCACTGTATATATTTGACTTACCATAGTTTCTTGTTCCTTTTATTCTTAAATTTGACTTTGCACTTGATGGGTGTAGCTAGTTAGACAGAATGTGTTACCTTTCTGTAACACCCGACCTCACTTCTTTGATGGAAGATCATGTGTAAAACTAAATTTACCAGTTTTGAAAGTTTTTACTTGGTTTTGGGGGTTTGTGATTTGGACATGGACTGGTATGTTCGTGTTATATTTTTATTACTATTACTATTTAAAGCTCACTTGGGAGGATGACATTCAAATTTTCTCTACATTTTGAATTATTTAATGACAGATTGTAATCTATATATCTGTATGTAAAGTTGAATGATTATGCGACAATCTTCTCTTCAGATTTGACAAGGTTCTGCAAACATTCTGATTAATATGAGAAAAGAAACAAATCAGCAAGCAAGGGTGCACAATTTGTGTTTATTGATATACCGATTGTTTCTTTAAAAAGTTTACTAGCAAACACAACAGATATGATGTCTATTAAAAGCTCTAAAATTTTGTTGATTGTATATTCAGTAAATTTTTGTGTGAAGTCTCTATGATATTTGACAGAATACCAGAATCATAATATTTAATACAATCTTAAATTTATAAGGCTAATATCTATATTTTTTGATAATTCTGGACTATTTTGACATATATTGTTATATTTGCAATGAAACTGTAATTTTCTTCGATGAAAAATAAAAAAGACATTGTTATGCGATCCCAGCTGTAATACAGTTGAGATTAGACCATTATTAATACAAAACATTTCAAAATTGTTAAAAAATGGTCTATCTAGTCACATGACATGACACATGGAATTGTGCACAAATGGTAATGTTCGTGCTTTAAAGATGTGTTACTAAGGAAAAAACAAATAATCACAAACATTGAAATATTGGTTTCTAATATTTTTATTGCAATACTTAAAATTCAGTTGAAATAAATACTTGTACAATATCTTTATTTAAAACGTGTCACTATAAGAAATGACAACCTTTTTATGGTATTTTAAAAAGTAATGCAAGATAGTGTGGCGCGTGCCAAATTCAATGAAGGGCAAATAACTCCTTAAAATATCGTGAGCAGAATATATAAATTTAAAAGTTTGTACTATTCCTAATTAAATCTTGTAGACAGGAGGTGCTTACCCTTCCGGAGCACCCGGCCTCACTTCCTTGATGGAAGTTCACGTGTATAACATATTTTGCCAGTTTGCAAAGTTTTTACTTTGTTTTTGGGATTGTGATGTGGACACGGACTGGTATGTTTGTTTTATTGTAAATGTCAAAGATAATATATTCTACCGTTAAGCAGGTTGTTTAAGCGAGGGCGAAATTTTGGCGTTTTTGACAAGAAAATGTCACTTGAAAATTTTGGCGAATTTTTTAGCGATCAACTCATTCATGATCGACTGGTATAAACTATTTCCGAATTCTTATTTTAATACTATCGCCAAAACGCCAAAATTGGCACCCGCGAAAAAAATCGCATTATGGAATTTTATGTCCAGAAATATAAGGAAGATAGCTGAAAGATAGCTGAAGTCCAGTTAATACACTCTTGTAAACAGAAACTGATTGATATGAGATTAATCTGATCATACAACCCAAGAATGCTGGTACAAAGCACCATAAAATATACTCTGGCACTACATACGACACCTGACCAATTAAACTTGGTAAAAAGATCACTAGTCAAGTTGTTTTAATACAGTTTTTTACTCCGTAAAAAAGAGAACAATCGAAAATCAACCTTCACTATAATGTTAACGACCTGACATAATTGATTAAAAAGTTCAAAGTTTGTAAGTATTTGTTGTCATAGTTTTATGAAGTAAAAACGGCTATGAATTGATGCAACCGAATACAACAATATATAATTTATTTTAAGGACTTATTGCATAATTCACTAAATGAATAGTTTCCATTTAATATTGTTTAATTACCTATAAGATTGTACACCTTTCTTATAAAAAAGTGTTTTGTTATCTTTTGTTTAAAGCAATCACAGCTTTGAAAGAAAACATAAACATACCTGTCCTTGTCCAAATCATTGAAAATCATAAAACATCGTCATTTTATGGTAGTGTGTGTGTGTGTGTGTGTGTGTGTGTGTGTGTGTGTGTGTGTGTGACGAGAAGGATTTTCTGTTGAGTGTTGGGACAAGTCAGGCCTTTATCACAAAATCTCATTTACCACGAATTCTTAATATTGTATTGTATTCACTTTTTTTCACAAAATACTAACAAAGATATAAGTATATATTAAACAAAAATACTAAAAAAAAAAATACTGTGTTAATTTTGATTACCCATAAATTTCGAAAAATCATTCCATCAGTAAAACTAGGGAACCGAAAAAGTTGAAAAGTGAAAAGTTCAGCCAAATATTTGAAGATTAAAGAATCCAAAGTTCCAAAATTATATAAATATCAATATAAAGTTAGGTAAATAACTTAGGTACAAATATAAAGTTAGGTAAATAACTAAGGTACTTTTAAATAAACACTGAATGACCTGAAAAAATTTATATGTTTGTATCCAAATAGGTAAAATATTTTGTTAGCACTTTTGACTATAATTTGCAACTTGATTACAATAAAAATGTGGAAAAAATAAGATACAAATCAAGAAATTTCTTTTGGTTATTTCCGCTGTTCACAACCTAGATATAAAATTTAGCGTATATTTCATTAAAGTAACGTTTTTCGTTTAATTTTTTAAACAAAAGATTCCTTTGTTCAAACATTAAGCATATAAAAGTGAAAAATCACTAAAACGATTTTAAACCTTAAATATAATGAAATATTTATGTAGGATTGTTTTTAACTTTTTGACGTCATAAACAACGGAATCATAATTACACTCCTCGGTATGCATAGTTTATTTTTTTCCAAGAATAAAATTGTTGCATGTGTATGTGTTGAGTTCAAACATAAACATACCACTCTATGTCAAAACCAAAACCCCAATACAAAGAAAAAACATAAGTAACTTCTATAAGATTTGTCAAGGTTCTGCAATCATTCTGTTTTATATGAATTAAACATCAATTAAACAAGAAAAGGTGCACAATTTGTGCCAATTGATATACCAAATGTTTGGTGAAAAAATTGTATTGATAAACACAACAAATATGTTGTTTATCAAAACCTTTCACTATTAGTTGATGGTAAATTCAGCATATTTTGTTTGCAGTCTGTTTAATTACAAAATAACTAGAATCTCTGTTGAACAATAGTTTGCAGTCTGTTTAATTACAAAATAACTAGAATCACTGTTGAACAATAGATATTTTTATCTTAGCTTACCGTTTTTGTAAACTAATGACAAGTGAATGATTTATTTAGACGTACTTTCAATTAAGAATGTGGGATAATAGTGTTAAGTGTAAAAATCAATTTTATTTTACTTGGTACAAAAGATAACAAACCACCAACATACCAGTCCAAATCATAATTCCAAAAAGTAAAAACTTTCAGAACTAACCAATTTTGTTATACATTCCTAAAAGGAAATGTAAGCCCCGGAAGGGTGGGCACCTTCTGTCTAGCTAGCTACACCCGTCACATTCAAAGTCAAATTTGAGAATGAAAGGAACATAGAACTATGGCAATTTACATATATCCAGTATTCACTAGATTGGATACAGTGAATTCATACTAATCAACAATATAGTGATGACGGCCTTAAACTTTTTAAGGGTCTTGATTAGCGACTTGCAAAATCCTTTTGTCAACAATTTAATTATAAGCAGTTTGCTTAACTGTAGAAAGTCCCCGTAGTGGGAACAAGCCTCACCATAACATTTGTACTGTTAATGAATCTAAATTCCCAAAATTATATACAAAATTAAACAAAGCGCTACATATCATTTTTCACAACTTGTTTTAAACACTCAGAAGTTTAAGTTATAACATGGTATTTCTAGACAGTACAATAAGTACCGGGTATATTTTCATTTCGCGATTTTTAATTCTTTAATTCTTAAAGAAATAAAAAGCGCTGCCGTTTACAACTTACGTATCCAGTCACTTAAACTGTTAAATATATAACGTTGCACTGGCTTTTTGATATTAGAGCTTTCTCGCGTGTTTAGAAAATCTAAAATAATTGGACTGGTAGAGGCAATCCAAAAGAAGACAAACCACTTCTGCAATCGCCAAGTTTACATATAGGTCCCATTCAGTTTTTTTTACTTAATGCTCTCTAATATTTTAATCATTTTATTAACTTCTATTGTACATTATATTCTATTATGATGTTGGTAAAATCGACTATTGTCAAATACACGTTTTTAAGTACAGATGTACTTATTCCATAAATAAAACATTCATAATTAATTTCATAATCCCTTTTCCCATAAAAAGGATGTACTTCATCTTATATTGTATATTATTATGTCATAGGTGAACCCTAATAAAACGTTTTGAATTGTCATATAGAGTAAATTGTAAAGTATTACACAGAAAATAGAAAGAATCTTACATAACATATATATTTATGTTTATTTGAATAAAAGTGATCAATTTGTATTTCTTACTCAACCAATGAACTAAAAATATACAACACAAGCTCTCAGCTTGTAAGAAGACCAATAAAGAATTCTAGATCAAGTTTGTAATAAACACTGAAAATTTATGATTTAAAATTTAAGCAATTACCACCAAAGACTGATTTCAGTGAAAAAATTGATTAGCTTTTTTTATTCCGACTAGGTATCAGGTTCAGTTTCTTCCATCACATCACATTTTAAAATTTGATTCCTCATAAGGTTTGTCACGTTTGAAGGCTGGAAGACAAAAAAGTTATTAGTATTATAACAAAACAAAGCTACCAATCTCTAAAAACTTTTTTCATAGGCTGGTAAATACTTTAAATGCAATAAAGAAAATTTAGCTGTAATTTTTACAGACAATGCTACAATACATAGCAAATGCATAACATTCAACAGATTGCAAAGACAAAAAATTTGAAAACTGGTCAGTTCAGTTATACACGTAAACTTTATCAAGGAAGAGAGACCGGGTGTTCGGAAGTGTAAGAACCTCCTGTCTAGCTAGGTACAGCCGTATCTAATAAAATACAATTTACAAGCTGACTAGCTATAGATCTACAAATTAAAAATTGCCAATAAGAAGGTCTATAGATATGTTAAGTAACCAGAACTAAGAAATTGTTATCGAAAAGTAAAATCTGGGCAAGTGCTCCTTTTCCTGATGCACACAGTAGGATAAATGAAGCCAATTTATAACTCTAAGAAGGAAGATGACTTCTGATCCCTGACCGAAACTAGAAATATCGAAGCTATTCTCTAACACTTGTGAGGTTAATGGAATCTGATTTCTGCCCTCACTCTGCTATAAAGGACAAATCTAAAACTCAATTGATGTATATGTTTTCTAATCCATGTCCCACACAAAAAGGAAACAATAAAGTATCCCATCAATAACATAAGGATGTAGGCGTGCTTCGAATTCTGACCCAAATAAATAGGAACAATAAACAATCTGTCCCTTAAGAGAAGTAGGCAAAGTCTTATCCATGCGCATCTCATACAATTCCCCCTAAACTGGCCTCCTCAAACCATCCTAGAACAATCCTGTGCACTGACGAAACCGTTTTTTGTATAATAAATATATTCTTAATCAAAAACAAACGTGTTGTTTTTAAGATCATTTTAGACATTTCCGCCGCTCCTCTATTAAAATACAATTTATGTTTCTCTGCCAATATCTCAGAGAAATCATACAATTGTTTTTTATATAAATCAAATTTTTAAAAGTTTTTTTATGAAAGATATAACCACTATTCATTCTTTCCTTCAAATTAAAACAAAATAAGAATAACAACTGAACTGAGCACAAATCTACCAATTAAAATTAAGATATAAATCATGAACGTAAAACAAGTTTGTACAGAAAAAAACAAAATATATTTGTCTCTTTATAAACTATGGTTGAGGCTTATGAAACAATATTTTTTAATGCTTATGTGGAAGGATGGAGTAATATTTATTTTTAATTTAGAATAATTTAATTTAATTTTTTACGTAATGATCGGGGTGTAACGACGTTGAAATTACGACAAATTGTTTAAAACTGCGTAGCGTAGCTTAAAAAAATAACGATAACTAGGTTAAAAATAAAATTCATATAATTACAAACACTAATTAAACAGTTTTTAAGCTTACTTACATTTCTGCACCGATAAATAATTTTTCGAAAATGAATGTTACATGCTTGCTGTGTAATAATACAATAAATGTCGTCTTGAAAAGACGATAAAATATCTTGTAAAAAACTATAAATAGTTTTAATTAATATATTTTTATTCATTGTCTTCTTAATTTCAGTTAGCATATATAATTATGAAATTGGAATTCAATCCTTTGAAAAAGTAATTTATTATGTCTGACAACACATTTAAATAAACAAAAACATACCACTATCACACGTTTGAAGGACGCATGTGTTTCCTGATTGTCTTTTTCCCATAAAAAAAAGAAAACTAACAACCCCTGGAACAAACTTATGACATGGAATAATATTTTTTGTTGATACCAATGTTTTAAAAACAATGGAATGGGAGTGAAATGAACAGATTTCTTTAATGATGACACCGGTGGTAGTTGCAATGGCTTATCAAGGGTATGTGGAGAAAGTAAAGCAAGCGGTACCGGTGCATTAAACTGAACTTTACTCGAGATGGTATCACTGATATGTCAGTTCTTTGTTGCATGATATTTCATACTGTAGCTACAAACTAAGGCTTGGTTTCTGTGGCCAGACATGAGCATAATGTTGCGCATTTGAAATGCAGTATCAATAAGCATAGTAATGGTTGTGGCTCTAAGACAGTTGACACCTGACAACAATTGGAATGTTTTATATTTTTACTTGAAATCAGAAAACATGGGTTAAGAAATTGGTTTGAGTGTTAAACAAAATTTTAATATTGGACTTTATTTTTAAGAGGTCTACAAAAGAGATTCTCTGCACCTGCATTATAATGAGACAAAAATATTTAGAAATAGAGTCCTGAATATTTTGGTGAAAAAATAATCAGGATATGTTTGAATAATTTTTCGCAAAATTTGTTATAAGAAAATAACAAAGTCATTTGACAAGAAAATGGCTGATTAAATTGATCTAGACCGTGTAACAACGTGAAGTTTTGAATATTTAAAATTAGGAGTATCATTAAGAATTATAAAATATACCGTTTAGGTTACATAAAACTAACATTTAGAAAGTGAACACGGGATCTAAACAAGGACAATTGTATTACTTTAAATTTAAGTTGTTTTTTATGTTTCAGCTTGCTATATATTGCCGATGTTTACTTTCTCATAATGATGGTCGTGGTCACATTGAACATAGCAGTAGTTTTAGGAAAATTTCGATTATTTCTTGATTTTGTTAAATATACTGGATTAGTTTGCGTTTAGCATACACTATGAAGGGTAACCTGGTCGAATCAAATTCGTTTATGCTTTAACTTGGAGAAAATATTGGAAAAATATTTTGGAATTTGATAGATTGTCACTGATGAGGAATGAATTTCCGAAATGTGCACATCTGGCACATCAAAATTTAACTGGTATTTGTATTTTATATATATACACGTGTTTAAAATCTCGTCATACTTGTTTTACCCTAGATTATTTTTTTTGTTTACTAATTCTAAAAACAATAATGAAACACAATTCCTTTCAAACTAAAATACAAACGTACCATTAAATGTCCAAATCACAATCCCCAAAACCAAAACAAAGTAAAAACTTTGAAAACTGGACCATTTTGGTATACATATAGTTATAACCATCAAAGAAGTTAGGCCGGTTGCTCCAGAAGAGTAAGCACCTCCTGTCTAGCTAGCTACATCCGCCACGTGTAAGTCAAGGATTAAAGGAAAAAGGAACCATTGAAAGTCAAATATATCCAGTATTAATATGGATACAGTGACTTGATACTTATCAACAATATTGTGATGGCCGCCATAACACTTTTAAGGGTCTTGTTTAGTCTAGGCTTGCACTATCCTTGAGTCAACAGTTTAATTGTGAGCAGGTTGTTTCGTTGAAGAATGTCCCAGTAGTGGAAACAAGCTAACAAACATGATTATCAATTATCAAAAAGGGACCCCACACACTGACTGAATGTCAGAACAGTGCGTGTTTGGGTATCATATTCGGCTTTATGTTGTTGCTTCTCTTTTCTGTTATTTTGTCCCTGTTCTTAGTTTGTCAGCAATTTTCCTTATTTTTAATTCTTTATTAACACGATTGAATAGTGGTTGCTCATGAAAATATCAGACTTAATTTCAGACAGATTTTTAGAGATCAAAATAAATAACATTGTAAATTTTTTGGAAAAATAACTAAAATAAATCTGTTCTCCTGAAGGAAACTCATAGTAGTTTATAATAACGATTTTTCGGAACTTCGTTCGCATTTTGTTTATAAAAATCGTATAATGATTGAAGTTTCATTTGTTCTCTATATTTTAAATAAGATCTCAAACAGAATAAGACATCAAGATTTTTCTTAATCTTTATTCTATAAATTCAACATAAGCGGGGCTGGTTTTTTTTTAAATTGTTTTAAATCTATATGCAATACAATAGCTATTGTCAAGTATATGTTTTCAATGGCAATTTTCTTTGTTTTTAATGTACATGTTGCCTAAAAATGAGAAAGCACAGACAATATTTTCATATAAATATTGATAGTGATTTTAATTTGATACTGAAGGCAACACATTATCGATCTTCTGATTCATAATTTTTCATTACAAATGCTTTTCTAATGGTTAATACTTAAAAACTTATAGCATATTGAGAAATTAAAATAATCAGAGAATCGTTAACTCTAAAATTGATCCGCCCACACTTCCTTTCCAAAATGTAATGCCGTCAAATACAGCGCAAGACAAGGAAAAAAAATTGAATGCATATGTAAAACGGATAACGTAATAGAGTACATATTTTCATAAAATACGTTGAATCAAAACAGTTAAAATTTTGCTATAATAATAGAGGTTCGAGAAAGTTAAGTCGAACTCAAAACCGGATTTTCTGTAGAAAGATTCATTCATAAAAAACTTATAAAAAACATAATGCGTAGTTGTCGTCGGTCAAAAAACTGACAAACAACTGGAAAAGACAATTTAATTAGCTGAATAAGAGATTAAAACCTATTATTTAACAGTAATCAGTTTGTTTGAGATATTTATAACTTAATTAAATTTAAAATGAATTTGAAAAGTCATTATTATTATTTATGAGATGAATGGGAAAAACATTTACTCGCTTTTTCATGGCAAAGAACTTATTTTCATAAATCTAGGTCAAAATGAAAGAATTTAAAATAGAAATAAATTCATTTCAGAAAATGAAATCGCCTTTTGACACGTTGTTTTTCAAATAAAGCATGTAATATATGTTTTGACAAAAGCTGATGCAAACAGAAGAATAAGATAACTAAATATTTATCTGTTAATAAATATATAACAAAATACCTGTTTAATTTTGATTGTCATACGTGCACTTTTCTGAAAATGATTCCTCATCAGTTCTACTAGGGGCCGAAAAGTTTGACAGATAAAATGAATAAGCCAAACAGTGAAAAAAATTTTAAATCCAAAGTTTTCCTAATTATATGAATCCAAATTCAACTAAGGAATGATTTACATGAATTAACAGCTAATAGGGAAAACACGAATCAAAATTTAACTAGTTGAAAACAACTGGTAACAACTAATGCAATTAAAACAAAACTAAATAAGACAGTCAATCAAACATGATTAAGAAAGCCAAACAAATATATAACCCATGATTATAACACTACAGACTTTTGACACTGTTGGTAATACAATAATTTCTAGTGTGTATGTTGCATAGTTTTATTGGACGGCCTAAAACTATTCTTTTTTAACAACCAGTCGCAAATAATTAGGCATGTTTAAGTAATCAACAGTTTCTATGAAAATTTATTCCAACTCTTTTATGTTGCAAGAGACTAAGAAATTTTAAAAATCTTAAAAACTGACTACACGTAAAACCAGCTACATTATTCCAAGATTCTTAGGACGTAAGAAGGATAACGTAAGTAGGTTTGATTACAGAAATATATAAAGGGGGCTTCAAAAATTAACAGTAGATGTTGTTCTAAAGAAATTCATTTCTTAATAATCCGTTGTTTATAATTGTTACAAAATTTTACGGCGACGAAATAAATTTTGGTCAAATTTTTTTTTTTAAAAATAAACAAAAAATTTGAGCGTATATGAAAACAACTTTTAAAACTCCTGACAAAAAATATATCAAAGGTTTAGTTCCAATACTCCTGTATGAACAGACCTTTTTCTAATTTGCATATAAATGTGTACAAAAAAAATCTATTTTATTAAATATGGGGGTACAATTCTTAATATATTATATTACTCCACGAAAATGTCTAGGAAATAACGAATATAAAGTAAATAAAAAATAACCCGCGAGTAAATTAAACTTTTACAGAGTCTTTGATTTTATTTTTACAATTGAAACAAGCGAAATAAAATTTTATCATAATAACAAAAAATATTTAACAAACAAGGGATATGTTAAGCATATATGAAAACAATTTTTAAAACTCCTGACGAAAAATATATCAAAAGTTAAGTTCAACTACTCCTGCAAACCACGAACAGACCTTTTATTTCTAATTTGTCTATAAATATATACACCAAAACTCTATTTTATCAAATATGGTGGCACGATTCCTAATGTATCACATACGACAGCAAAACTTTGCAGGCATATAAACTCAATGATACTATATACTGTAATATTTATATTATTGCAAGATATTAAATATCAGCATTTTGAGGGTAAGAATCTTTCACGAAATTTCATATCAATGATGATATAAATGCCAAGGCTGGTAATGGAAAATACTAATAGAACAAACAAACGCGACTCCATGCAAATGTCTAGGAAATTACGAAAATAAAATCAATAAAAAATAACCCGCGAGTATATTGAACTCTTACAGAGTCTTTGATTTTGTTTTTACAATTGAAACATATTTTACGGCAACGAAATAAAATTTAATCGTAATAAAAAATAAATATTAAATATAAAATGGAAAAGTTAAACATATATGAAAAGAACTTTGAAAAAGTTCGGACGAAAAAGATATCAAAAGTTTAGTTCTAGTACTCCTGTACGAACAGACCTATTTTTTTAAATTTGCATATAAATGAATAGACAAAAACTCTAATTTATCAAATACGGGGGCACAATTTATCATATACGACAGCAACAGTTTTTAGTCATATAAAATCAATGAAACCATATAATGTAATACTAATATTTTTGCAGGAGATTAAATATCAGTATTTGTTAGAGTAAGAAAGTTTCACCAAATTTAAAATCAAAGGAGAATTTAAATACCAAGGCTGCCTTATGAAAATGTTATTTTAACAAATAAAGCACGACTTCATGAAAATGTCTACGAAATTCTGGAAAAAATTAACAATTAATAACCCGAAAGTTTGTTAAAAACTTACACAGTCTCTATTTTTTTTTATTGAATTAAGGCATATTTACAGGAAATGTAGGAGTTGTGTATACATAAAACATTTTTACTTGCCTGTCAATAGGGATAAATATTAATCTGATGTTCATTTAAATGCCGTTTTTACATGTAATTAAATCAAGCAATCAATGTAAGGGCGATATAAACGTTATTATAACCCATCAGAAACTGCTCTTTATCTTCTCGTTCCATTCAATATTGGAATACTTATGATGTCAACTTGTATATTAAAGAATCGATTATTGCTCCATTTAGTTCAATATGAAAGCTTACCATCTTATCCTGTCAGAATACTAAAGTTTCGTTTTATCTGATAATGACAATTCTATACATTGAATAAATATTTTAAGATTCTTTTCGTGCTTCATTATTGTTCATTTTATACAACTTGTTCGTTTTTATTGTTAAAACATATCCGACTGTATCCTTTTACCAAACGTTTAACCATAGCACTTGGTTATAGTTGTCGGTTGTTATACTGTTTACGTTAAATCAGCAATGTTTCAGCAAGTCACAGGGAGTAGAAATATTTAAATCTAAAGATTAAACTAAGAACTATCATGTGTTTACGAAAGATTTGCAAGAGTGAAATATTTGCATTTTTCTAGCGGTACTCGAACTACTTAAATTTTAAGAAACATTCCACTTCCTCGGTCACTTTATGTTGATACCAGGTGAACCAATCGATATTAGTCCTCTTACTGCCAAGCATCAGGTGAGGAAAAGTATCCAATATTTTTATATGACCCGGATAGGGTTCGAACCTATGACCCTTGGTGGATGCTTTACCGTTGAGTCACAACGCTAAATTAAATGATAAAGTAGACATTAATCACGTATATACAAGCGTTACAAAATTCGTATCAAACTCGATTTTTCATGCATTGAGGAATATTGATTAGGATGCATTTTTTGGGTGTACGAGGATTTTAGTGTAAGTACCACACGAGTACTTAAGAAATTTCAATAACTCTAAGAGCTCTTATTGCAGTATCTTTTAAAAGAAATTAGTAGTTATTAGGAAAAATTAAAACTACAATCAATGGAGGTGTAGCTGACACAACAACGCTGTCCAATTCATAAATGTTATTTTTTCGTTTTGCTGTTTATTAGTGTTTGCTTTTTATTTACAAATTTCTTTTTATGAATTGTTAGACACAGACGCAAATATGTATTAAATTTGAGACAAACGGTATTTTTATTTTTAAAATTATTTCGTTATTTATAGTTTTTGCTTTTCTGAAGACGGTCATTTACATAGAATTTTTCTTTAAAAGTCAGTTTGCCCTGATGAAAAAATATAGAATATTACAAAATAGAAGACTTTGGAAATAGAGGAAAGATTTTTTGAAACTGAAAAACAGCTATCGCAACTAAGATCAGGATACAAAAATACAAATGAATTATAGAAACAGCTAAATTCGACACGAAGGAACACATGTTGGGACTAATGATTACAAGATTATTTTTATAAGTGTCAAAAATAATTTTTTCGATATATCATAAGTGATTAACTTAACCGTTATTGCAATATCAATTATTGCTACAAATCATAATCTTCTTATACCCCTAATATGTATTATTGCTTTTTATTCAGTTGTACTATAACAGATACAAAGTACATCATGCTTGCTTTACTCTTAAATATTCATAAAATTACGTATTACGTTATGTAAATTCATCTATACATGTAAAATAATTATATCTGACTGAGATAAAGGACTTAATTATCACACACACACACACACACACACACAACACACATATATATATGTGTGTGTATGTGTGTGTTATTTTTCCCTGGCCCTAAGTGTCTCTCCTAGTTGCTTTCATGGTTAGACGACTAATGATCTTGCGGAAATGATAAGTGCTCTAATATGTTACATATTTATAACTGAACGCTATCTTGTTTCCTTTTATAAACAATTATTGATAATTATTGACAATTCATATAAAAGGTTGTCAAGTTTTTACTGAACTTTAACTATTTTTTTATCTTCTGTTTGTTCATTAACTATGTTTCGACAATCTAATTTATAACAATAATAACATTTAATTGCCATTTTAATAATGGTAATTATATTTAATAGATGATGATGTAACAGTTTTCGTAAAATTAATATCCGGTCGATAGTGTATTGTATGAATTATATAATATTTAATAGATTCGGCTTTTAATGAATATTAAAGCCTTAAACATAATTTGTTTTTCAAGAAGCGTCAAGTTAAGTAACAAATTCTAACAATATATTTAATCTTTGTTGAGAAGTTTTAAAAGTCATGTAGTTTGTAAATTAGCAGCAAAAGCATTCTTACTCCAAAAGTTAATAGTAAATACCGCAATTCAAACCTACTTGTGCCTGATTTTATGTATATTCAATGCCTAGATGGTAAAAACATTGCTCCGAAAACCCGACATCGCTAAAACATCCTAGGGACTTTATTTAAAAACCGTAATTTCGATGTTTTATATATATATATATATATATATATATATATATATATATATATATATATATATATATATATATATATATATATATTTAAAAAAAGACCTTTAAAGAGGTTTCTATTGTATAGATCTAAAATTAAACAGCATACTATAATAGGCTAGTATTTTAATTATGAAAATTAAAATCCATATTCCAATTAGATTTATAAGACAGCGACGTAGTTTTCTCTTTACGGTATTCGACATTCCAGTCAATATGCTAATAACCATATATGCATAACTTGAAAAACATTCAATGATAATAAATAAAATCGTGGGAGTATAGGAAACATACGTCACAGGTTCCTATAGCATATATATGATTGTATATATCACATTCCATAAATTTGTCAACCAGCGTTAACCAAAGATAAGGCAACATATAGAGGAACAATTCACTCTAACTTATTGATCCAGAACTAAGGTATGTTCTCTTACTTTTTACACCGCGGTAGCTACATTATATACATAGTAATAAACATTCAGAAAAAAGTTTTAACTTTCGATGTTTCAGTTGCAAAACTGCTGTAGCAAAATAGAAAATTGCTTCGTTTTTCTATTGCTTTAATTTTTAAATTTAATTCTTTGATTAATTTATTTTCAAGTAATCTAATCAATAAAAAAATATAAATATTTTTTACTTTTGTAGTGTTTATCTCACGAAGTGTGTGATGGTTAACCGATGCATTAAGTATATTTATTTAAAACACAAATTGTCACATTAATGGGGGTATATTCTATCGATTTCGCTGTCAATGTTCTAAAATTACGTTTTTCAACCATGGCTCAAAATATTTTTTTGATATCTAACGCTTAGAAATTGAAGTAACGGGTTTTCTTTGATTTTTAGATAGTTTTTTCAGTTGTTCTTAGTTAAACAACATTTTTTAATTAATTGCATTTTAATGCCTGTTTATAGATTTATATAGAATTTTTTACTGATCTTGGCAAACAGTTTAATTAACGAAGAATGTGTCTATCATACGTCAAAGTAACAATATACGACAACGTTAACAGTAAAAAAAATGCAGGTGGGACGTTTACATTATTCTGCAAAAAAGATGATTTGTGTCACATGCAGATCGTGAAAGTTTATAGGGAAAATAGTTGCATTAAATAATGCAGATTGAATTTAATAACGTCTTTATTTTGGTTTAACAGTCTAGTTTATAGCTATATTTAACGTGTAAATATATGATACTGCATAACACGTTGTGATTTCTACGATATTTATTGGTCACTATGCATTAGGATGCTAAAACAATCGAATGCAATTGAAATGTTTCAATGTTAGCGATTAGATAATGAGCTATTAGAATAACAATTATTTGTAGAACTTTTTAAAACAATTTTCTTTGTTTGTTACAATGTTAAGGCATTCTTTAGTTGGTAAAAAGAAAACGTTTAAATAGAATAGAACAAATCAAATTTTCTTAATATATTTAACAAACATATCTTTTTCATTTTGCTGTGCCATATTTGCACATTTTGGAAATTCATTCCTTATCAGTGACACTTGCGGCCAAAAAAGTTGATAGATCAAAAAGATAACCTACCCATTTGAAAATTAAAGAATCGAAAATTCCAAAATTACATAAATCAAAATCAAGGTATGGAATGCTTTGATTGAGAGACACAAACGCTTAGTGTCATGTGCAGAATTTTGAATTTTTACAAAGAGAAATATTCAAAATTCTGCACATTAGTTTGAAATAAATTTCATAATGTTTTAGACCACATGATCAGGTTTTACAAGCATTACATAGCTATTACTCTCTTTAAATTCAAATAATTACGGCAATATTTAATGGATTAATAAATAAATAAACTAATTAATTAAAATAATTATCGACAAAGCAAGAATACAAATATAATCAGCTTGAATCAAACTTTAAAAGCAATATCTTAAACTCCTGTAAATGAAAATAACATATTTCTGTTTTTCTGCTTTCCTTAAAGAGAAACTTTATTCAAAATGATTATGGAATCAGGGCATTTCTTATAAAACTTAGAATAAAGATACTAGCTTATATAATGCATATGGTCTGTTTTGTTAAAATGTATGTTTAACTTAAGCTTCCTTGACGCATTTTATAACATCAAGACTTACCTAAATATAACCTTTTAATACAATCTGATAAAACAGATAAAGAGTGTGATAAGTTCAGAAAGTGAAATGATATCCAAAAAATTTAAATTTTGTTGTTGATTTCACAAAAGCTTTGATAAAGATGTTTTTCACTACAACCCTTGAATTTACGCACATAATTCCGTGTACCGAGAACGAGGTTTGAACTGTAAACATGTTTTTGTCTGCATTACAAATAAAAAATGAATGAATAATTAAGTGAATAAATATTTTAGGTACCTATGTAACAAAAACCTGCTAAATTTTGATGTGCCATATGTGCACATTTCGGAAAATCATTCCTCATCAGTGACACTAGGGACCGAAAAGTTTGAAAGATAAAAACATAAGCCAAATAGTTGAAAAATAATGAATCAAAAGTTCCAAAATTATATGGTTCTAAATCCTGCTAAGGAATGTTTTGCACGAGGGAACAGATCTTAGTTTCAAATAAATTTCAAAAATTAAGACGGCTGAAAATTAACTCATTAGCTCAGATATTTCTAAAATAAAAGAAAAAATAAATAAAAACAAAATGTAACATATAAATTTTACAAATCTCGAAATTACGCAAAAGAACGAGGCTCCAACTGTAATTGTCCTTGTTTGCAATACAAATGATAACTAAGTGAATAAAAAAGAAATAGATAGTATTTTTGTGCATTATAGTATTCAATTTATATATTTGTAAAAGAAAAGAAAAATTAAACACAAAATATAACAAGTTTTACTAAGTTTATTTAAGGTCACTGCAAATAATAATAATAATAATAATAAATAGATAAATAAATAAAGAATCTTATAAAAATATCGTTACTTCTTAAGTTATGAAACATAGTAAGTAGTTCATATGTGTGCCCTCTGTTAATTATTTGCTACATGAAATCTAAATCTGGTTAGGAATATAAAGATATGTTAGATAAAGAATATCTGCCTTATATTAATTTGCAATATGCACAACATCTTTAACAAATGTGATTGGTCATAAAATAAGTGCATTTCCACTTTTTTAATTGATTTCACATTGTTACAATGTGGTTACAGCTTTACTCTAGCTTTCGATTTGAACAAGGACTGATAATTTAAACGGTAATGATAAACCAGTATGTTATTTGTAATACATCGTATTAACCAATATTGACATTTTTAATTTAACTGTTTGTTTAACGTTTGTAATTAAGAAAGGATTGTTTCAATCTAAAAGCAATTTTATTTAACGCAAAGAAAATGAGCAATAAAATCAATATACTTTATACAATTATGTGAAAAAAATCCTTATACAGATAAAAAAATATAATCAACTATTTTATTTTTTAAATATAATAAATATATATCTTCCTTAAATTGAAAATTACCAATTTTTTCAAGTTCATTTTGTCTCATTGCAATGATGTATTGCGATGTTACCAATTGTATTTAACAAAAAAAAGAAAGAAAAGTACAATAAAATCAATTTGCCATTTACCTATCTGTGAAAAAAGCTCTGATACAAATAGAACAAAAAAATCCAAGTAGCGTTATTGAAAATTTTATGACGGAAAAGATTAATTTTTTCCTTAGCAGAAAATTCATTAATGTTTTAAATTGATTCAATCTAAATAGAGTGTAATAGCTTAAAAAACAGAGAAAGCATTTAACAACATGTACTTAGCAAGAGATAAATAAGTCTTAAAATTATGTCATTTATGGAAATTTTGACGTAAACGCTTCCCATACTGAATCTCACGCGTTATTCTATGAAAATTTAATTGATGATCAGCGTTAATATGACTTTCCAAGGTGCGTATTTTACTTACGTCTTATTTTAGAAACTATTTACTTTTATCGAGATTTGTTCGCAAGCTGTATCTATATTCCTCCTCCTTAGGATAGACAATGTGATAATTTACATTTATTATGAATATGTCATTGATATAATAACTAACGATTCGCACTGAGTGGTATCAAATAGCGTCATAAAAAAGTTATATTGATAAATTTTATATTTGTAACGTTTGCTTCCTAACACATTCAGTAATTTGCTTTAACACCACATTTAAATTTATTTTTGATTTGATATACTTCTGTCTATACTCCCAAGCTCGTTGCCTTTTTACAACAACTAACCTTCATATTCAGTACTTTGTACTGATTTATTTCTATATATTTCATACTGTTAAAGCCACTCACATGTTAACAACGGAATTTTATTTTCATATCATTTTATTATATTTTGATATGAGCAAAAGTAATAATAATAAAACTGTTATCAAATATTATATATCTATATATTGATTGAGTCAAAAGCTATATAATGATTTAAATATCGACGAACTTGCAACAGGTACTGTTATATTCCATCCAGCCTATATCACTGCCTGGATTCTATAGAACTCTATAAATCAATTCACTAAAAAGTGTTTTTCTGCTTTTTCGTTAGATATATATATATATATATGTCGATCGCAAGTGGCGCCAATTGCGAAAAATATTTTAATCTGGCGAAACGAAATTAAAATTGGCGAAAGTGTCTGGCGAATTCAAAATAAAATTGGCGAAAAAAAATGTAGGCGAATGTTAATATTAACTTGTTGTATATTTCACGGCTGAACGCACTTCATTTCTGTATAGTAAGCCTATAGTAGCCGTTTGTTTATATCGTCGATCACGTGATCACTGAACCGCGTCCTTTAAACACTATCAAAAGTTAACAAATAAATTAACACAATAATTGGATTAAAGGAATTAACCATCATAAATAATTATGGCTGATCGGTTATTTTATGGACATGCTAAAACTTGGTTGGTGTTTACGAAAGTTTCGGAAGCCCCCTAATAAAATTGCATTTAAACCCCGACAAATTAGCTCTTCCAGAGCTCTTTCTTATGACCAGTCAATGAATTATTCTATTTACTTGATTCAAGGGAACATAAAACGCATTTTATTATAAATATTTTTCAATTCAAACCCCAAAACAAAAAGTCTGATGAAGAACCCATCTCTCCGTCTTTTGAAACACATAATCCTGTGAACAATTATACAAAATCGTCCGACTCCTAATCTAATGTGAAACATATCTGGTTGAATGGTGATCGTTTTTTAAGTCTTGGTTGTCATTTGATAACGAAACAGCTTTTATGACATGTTAACTTTGCATTTAGACGGGCAAGATAAACAGTTTTACCTCTAGATCATGCATTAACTATCGTACTTCAACACTTATACGACACCAATCATCTTCAGATAAAAAAATCGTTTGTTGACATTGACTTGCAAACTACTTTTGAACAGAAAGTTCAAACTTAGTACGACAAGGCAAAAAAAAAATCTATAATTTGTGCTATGCGATCTGTTTATTGGTTATCAAAGGAAATAGTGCCAACATTAAAAAGTAATTCTTTACTAGAATTGAAAGCACTCTAGGGTTGTACAGATCTAGGAAATTTGCACTCTGGTTGAAATGCTACTTATATGTCTGATTTGACCCCTATTTAGAAATCATGTCCCACTCCCTTGTGTTCAAGCTAGAACACTTCTGGCAGCATAGATATATCCCACACAAACAACGGCCAGTTAGATTAACTTTCTCTTATTGCCTAAAAAGGATTTTCAGACTGGCGACATGTACATTGTTCCAGAAGATGGGTTGGCGAAACCAAAAAAGATTCCAGGGCTAGCCATATATATATATATATATATATATATATATATATATTGCATAAAGTGAAAAATTAAGGCAGTTATGTCTGTTGAAGTTTATTATTTAAAGATACTCTAGTAGTACTCAAACAAGTACGAAATGCACTATAATATTTTATGATCATTTTAATTTTTGACCGCAGCTAAGGGACAGAAAGCTGCAACTGGCCATCCACATATTAAGTTAAAGGTTGTTCAATTTTTTACTTACCTAAAATGTTAAAGTATCCAATTTGAGTCTTTACTTAAAAGAAAGTTTTAAAAAATTGTACAATAAAAAACTAAATCTTGTTACAATTCGGTTGCTGCATCATTATTTCCCTTTATTTGTGTGACATTAAACAATTAGGAGATATATAATAAAACAACACGCAAAGTAGAACACTATAGAAGAGACCGAGCAATCAAACACAAATATACCAGTCCATGTAAAAATAATATTTCAAAAGCAAAGTAAAATAAAAAAAAACTATTCCTTGAAACACGTGACCTTCGACTGCAATCTGAGGCCGGCCGCTCCGGAGGGACAAGCACCTCCTTTCTAGTAATTGCCAAATCATTTTTGAGAATAAAGGATTACAGAACAATGGGACGTGAAATATCGAAGATACGCCTAAATACCGCGACTTAAATCCAATATTTAAAAAAATATTTAAAAAACATAATTAGACAAGCATTCAATTCGAAGATAAAATGATCTCCAGTAATGTAATTTCAATTTTTGGAGGACCGGCAAAGTTATTACATGTTGTTTTCACAAAGTAAAAAGAAACATAACGTTTACACTGTTTGAAAATCTAATTCAATTTCCACTTATCTTTTTACCCCTAAAAATACATTATCTGGATATCGATGTGTACATTTTGGATAATATAAATTGGAAAATAGTATATATATTTATATATATATATACACATAAATATGTGTGTGTGTGTGTGTGTGTGTGTGTGTGTGTGTGTGTGTGTAACAAAATACCTGCTAAATTATATAACAAAATACCTGCTGCTAAATATTGCTGTGCCATATGTGCACATTATTTCGGAAAATTATTCCTCATCAGAGACATTAGGGGCCAAAAGGTTTGATAAATAAAAAAACACAAGCCAAACTGTTGAAAATTAATGACTCCAAAGTTCCAAAATTATATATGACACACAAAATTGAAAATGTAAATTCAGAACGTAAACCTAAAAATGGAAAAGAATTTGTTTAAATGTTTTTTAGGATTGATGCCTATTTTGTATCTCTAGGCTTATCGCCATGATTGACGTTACACTAAAACGTATGCGGGCGTAAAATATGACTTACTGACTGTGTCAAATTGTATATGCGTCCAAATGTCTTTTTACGTTCGACTGAGCTAGCAATTAGGTTTTATGAATGAAGACGCCCTGAAGCCATGTCTATATAAAATGACTGTCCCTTTTTTCTTCTGTCATCAAGTATTAAACCAGTATTTATAGCTTTCACGTTCTTAATAAAAGGCTTCGCGAGTCTTCAGATTTCAAATTCTGATTCATTACTTGATGACAAAGGAAAAATTGACAGTCATTTTAAGTAATCTTACATATACACGGCTTCATGGTTAAAATGAACAACGTTCACAAAAAGTTGCTTTCTTTTCTGTACTGTAAACTGGAAACAATTATGATCTGATATTTGTTAATCACACTTGCAGTGGGTGTAAAATATAGTCTTTTACTGGTTTATTTATGTGAAATCGTTTTTATGAACACGGGTGTTTACAGAACAATCCTAGACTTGACTCGAAAAATTTATTACCCTAATTTGAATGTAAAGACCGATTTTCTAAGTCCGATACTACATTTATCGCGAGAGATTTGTTTACTGGAACCATCACCATGCTGTATGAAAAGATTCATTTTTTAAAAAAAATATTTAACTGATGTGTTATAAACTTCATCAGGATATGCAAATGTTTTTTTCAAATTACATTTAAATTTAAATACTAAGTATTTCATATTTATCTAATTTTAGTATATACTCTGTCACTCATAAAGTGACGTGTTCTCAAATGTTTTGGCTGTTATTAGAAAATTAGGTAAACGTTTTTTAAATAACATATCTTATTTGGAAGAAATTTGTTAAATAACAAAATTGAATAATTAATTACAATTTGTCAATTTGACAAAATTTTTTGCCGGTAAATTTACATGTTAGAAAATTTCGAAAAAGTCTAATAGAATAGCAATATATACATAACATCACGTCAAAAACTATTCTATCTACTGTCAAAATGAGTTTTTCAATCAATAAAAATGCACAAAGTGTAATTTTTTGATAAAAAGAAAAAATAACATAAAATTAAAAATAATTAAAGTCTTTATATTATAAATTGTAGAAAATGGTTTCAACATTAAGATATTATACTTTTACACTGTTGTAGGAACCTTTGTGGCCGAATGATCTAGAGCACGCCCTTACGGTTCAAAGTTTCTCTCGCCGCATGAATTCGAATCAAACTCTAACAGATCTTGGTGTGAAAAAGTTTGTCAGTTCGCTTGTCGAAGATGTGTGTTTTTTCTTCGGGTTACCCGGTTGCCTCCACCATTCCTGAGCTGACTGCTTCTAAATAAGTAAAAGAATATTGACTGGGGCATTAAACACTATTACTCCACTCCATTTCACTTCAACAGAACTATAGAGTCAATCAAAATAAACAGACTGTTTGTTTTAAATGTAAATGTAAAATTACTCGATTTAAAACCAAACAATATAAAAGATAGCTCAACAGAACGTGCCCGAAATAACGAGCAAAACTTTTTATCTTCTCATGTTTGATTGGAAATCTCCGTAGAGTAATTCAATTTTAATTTGTTTTAAAACGTCCTTTAGACACATATGAGTAGAGATTTACTACCACTGCAGTTTATGCGGTATTATAATGGAGAAAATACAACATGGTTTTAAAGGTCTTTACTGTTATCTGAACACTATCTTGCAATAAACTCTTGCAAAATCAGACCATTTAAACAACATTAGCAAACTTTTATACTATTATTAGCTGTAGGTTCCCTTCCTCGTTTTCCAACCTGTTACTAAAGTAAAACATAATTAATCTTTATGCGTTAACTTCTAGTTTAACATTTAGCTTAATTGATAAAAAGGGCAGTGCGTACAAAATTTAGACATTCACATTACATAAACTATATATAACGTTGTTAACAATCACTATTTATTCCAAAATAGATGTAAATAGTTCAATGATTGTCGTTTAGAACAAATGAAATACTAAAATGGCTTTTTCAAACCAAATATATTATCAGAGTCCATTTTCTTTGGAATTGTCATTGATATATGTTGATAATTTCAAATCCATTAGTATAAATGAAATTGTGTTGATTCTTTTTTCTTAAGATATAATTAACCAGCTCACTCTCGCTATACAATAATAAATTGTGCAGTATATATTAATATACATATCTGGTCTTTGAGATGCAAACACATTAAAACACAGGCAAGTATGTGTATATATCAACGTAATTAAATTTGAAATATTTTCTTATTATAGTAGATATCGGTCTATATTAACAACAACCAGTATTACTTTGTAAAACCTTTCCTTTTTAAATGAAATCATATTGAGAATGGATATTTTAACTTACTACAAATGAAGCATTATTGAAAATGATAATTAAATGTAGTTCAACTATGAGTGACGAAATACTCTAAATCTCAATTTGTAATGATGAAAGTTTGTATTATGACACAGTGTAGCCATTGGTTAGTTATAAAAAGCACATGTAGCAAAGCTAGATTAGCTTGAAGAGACGTATGAAGTTTGCATTTACAGTTCATTTTATTTTTTTTATAAGTTAACAGTATATGTATGTCTGTCAAATACTTCAGTTTTTTCAGATGATACTAAACACCATTGTCTGTGTCACATTAAGATTTTAACTATATAGAAAAATCTGCTCAGCATTTAACAACCAAATATTATCTCCTTAAAACGGGGATTAGTCTTTATTTATGTTGCTGACTGTTCCATCTAACATTTTTCATGTCAATATTTGTCAAATGTGTCTTATAATCACACAAATGTCGTACGCGTTATTTTGACCATTATCATCTTTTACAATAAGGAGTGGAACTTAAACATAAGCGAACTATTAATGCTTTAAATGACAAATTTTCTAAACCAGTGATCGCTGTTTCTTTGATTATGGCCTGTCTAAATGAACTAGATAAATATATACGTCTTAGTAGAAACAAATTAACAATAACTGAAACCTGACTGATAATAAATTGTTAGTAATTTTAAGCACATAATCTTTTACTGTCATAGATTATTTTCAGCTATCAGCAAATGTAACAAGCAATATTTAGCATTTGTTTTTCCTGTTTGCCTTGTTTAGAGATTTGTACATTTTACTTATTGTGGATTTTAATTCCATCGCCATTTACTCTATGAGTAGACTTTTTATAGTTATAGCTGCACTGGCTGTTTACCTTTTTTCCTGTTATTTGGTTACAGCACCGTGTTTAAGTAACATTGTTTGACTACTCATGTCGTGTTTTTGATTCGTTGGTTGGCTGTTGACTTTTGTCGTGATTTGATTGCATTGCCTCTATACATTGTCCGTGTTTTTTCATTGCGTTGCTAGTTTACTTAAGTTGTGTTTTGAATGCGTTTGCTGTTAACTTTTCTGTGATTTGATTTTTCGTGTTTGTCACATTGTCTGACCACTCATATCGTGTGTTCGTTTCGTTGGTTGGCTGTTGATTTTGTCTTGCTTTGATTGCATTTCCTCTATAATTTTGTCGTATTTTGAATGCGTTGGTTGTTGTATTTTTTTGTTAGGTAGCCAGTTAACTTATGTCGTGTTGCGGTGCGTATTTGCGTTTCCGGTTTACTTTTGCCGTGTTTTGCATGCGTAATATATTTTTATTTTAAGGACGTTAGTGTATACTTACTAATTAATTAGAAATATCTCTATGAAAAGAAGAATGCATTTAAAAATAATTTACGACGAGGAATGATTTTCGAAATGTGCACAAATGGCACATCAAAATTTAGCAGGTATTTGTTATATATTTACAACTGTGAATAAACATATTGCACCATATTTAGACTAGATACCGGGAGTGGAAAGAGGTTCGGTTCAGAATTATTTTATTTATTCTTTTACATTTCTTTTTATGAGCTATTATATTAATTCTAAACTTTCCTGAAATGTTATATTAAGTATTAAAGTATTATTTGGCTGGCATTTAAAGCTATTCTGGAAGTAAATGACATCATAATAGGGTATTTTAGATTAGATTACTACGTGCTATATCTATATCATCTTGACTTTTTGAATCTGTTTGTTTCGTGTTCTTATATGAATGGTTATCAGCAAGTACATTTGTAATTTAAATGACTTTATCCTTTTTGAATTTTTTAATTTTAAATTATAATCTTGTAAAACATTACTCCTTCTTAATATTAGAAATTAAGATGGTTTAATGACCTTTGTATATAATTTATAAATTGATTTTGTAATTTTACTTACGTGCTCCAACTGTCTTCTCTATTCTAATTATGTTATCTAAAGTTATCGAATTTGACAATCAAATGAGTGGATTCTATAATCAAAGTACTGAATGTACTAA
Source organism: Tegillarca granosa (assembly GCA_029721355.1). Lineage (NCBI taxonomy): Eukaryota > Metazoa > Mollusca > Bivalvia > Arcoida > Arcidae > Tegillarca > Tegillarca granosa. The sequence continues at coordinate 8,728,773 of CM056599.1, forward strand.
AAGACGGGCTTTTACTGAGAGATAATGTTCACTGTAAAGGCCAAAATTTATATCAGCATGCAGTTAAACTGTTAAGACTACAGGGGTTTCCTGTGAACGATCGCCGTTGTATGCATTGGCTTGTTATATGTCTTGAAATATGAAGAGAAACAAAATTAATTATTAAAAGAGGAAAATAGCTAATAGACTGTCCAGTGGTTACTGCATGCATTGTATTCTTATAATTTTTAAAATCTAAATAATAAAGAATAATTTTTTACAAGTTCAATTTTTCATGTTGACATATGTTGTAATAGACAGAATTTCCGGAAAAAAGCTGCATTAAATATAAATTCATATACTTCTGTTATTCAGAATACTTATGCAAAACAACATAAAATAAACTGATTTTTTTTATCAAAGGATAATACATTGTCTAATTAGATATATTAGACATCTGTGAGAAAGTATTCTGTAACACATTTTGACCTTTCATTTTTAAACGAGAAAACAGGTATTAATCTCAAGGAATATGAAACCTTAAAACACTTAAAACGGGATAAAGTAGTCATTTTCTATTTCATATTTATCATTGATTTAACATATAGTCTTATACTTCCGACCTAGAATAGTCAAATTAAAAATGTATATCTTTACTGAACAATGATTTTTCTAAATGAAAGGTTTTTTTTTAAATTGACAATTGTAGATTTGAGAAAGTTATGAAGTTATTTGATTCTGACAAAAAGGTTTTTTTTTTAAACTTAAATAAAAGCAGCAAACCAATGTGCAATTTTTGTCGAATGTCGCTTTAATTCATTGAATTATGATCACAGATCTTAAGATTGATGAAAGTCAGAATAGTGTAATAACCTCTCAAACAATTATATTGAATGACTCGTTTTATTTAAAACACAAATGTAGCAAATAGAACACCCATAAGTAAACTGGTAATAACTTGATACAATGAAATCCTTTTTTTTGTGTGTGAAATATATCCAATCGAGTGATGGATTAACAGCATATCCAAAATACAATTTTAACTTTCACAAAATCAAATTTTAATTTCCTAAAATTAATAATACAAAAGTCTCGCAAATACCTGAAAAACTGCTTATCTGTTTGCTAAAAATGAAAAATGTGTCTATATAAATTGTAACTCATAAATAATTTAATAGATAAACAATTTCGGAAATTGAGATCTAAAGATTTAAAGATACTTTTGAAATGATTACAATGGTGAATTTCTTAGAAAATAAAGACTTTAAGGACACCATGAATTACATAGTAGTAGGACAAGGACTGGTATGTTTGTTTTATCTATATATATATTTTGATTATAATGTAACCATTCAGTATTAAAGAGTTAATTTTTTAAGTGATCAAGCTGTTAATTTTTTATAGATCCGTCTTGTGCTAATTTTTATTTTCTATATACATAAAAATGTGAAAAATAAAAATCAAAATTAGCCTTTTTCTTACTATAGGATACTCGGATAATATACTCAGACAAACACTATACAATGTACAATATAACACTTTTTTAAACAAAAAAATAACTAATACATTAAAAAAGTGTTATATGATAATTACTTTTTTGAATGTATTAGTTATATGATAAATGTATTGTATTTTAGTTATATTTTTCCGTTACGAAACATTTTAGACCTTGCAAAATGACCCCCTGAAACCTATTACAACGTACATATCAATAATAAAAAATTATACTGGAATGAGATATTATAATTTATTAGCATTGACTGCTTAATGTCGGTATGTATAAGATCTATATAGACACACACAAATTCAATTGAAATAATATGTTATATGTTCAGGTCAAATCTGTTAAACATCTTTATTCTAAGACCAAATTAAACTGAAGGCCAATTTTTCAGGTAAAGGCTGCTGAACTACCTTTATCTAGTCTTTATTTTCTTTTTTTCAAGAAATTAAATGCTAAACATGTTCTAAACAAAAATTATTGACATGAATTTTTGACACAAACTTCAATATTCACAGTACAAAAATTAAAAAGAGTTTCTTTGGTGTCTTTGACTAAGATCTGAGTAGGGTTGATAGCAGTGACAAAATTAGCAAAATTACTTAAATAGAACCATCTTGATTAGGATTACACAAAAACAAAGTTGCTTTCGGCAAGCTCGGCGTATAAACATTAATTTTATCAAACAAAAAACCATTGATATATGAAACACAAACAAAGCGATCTATATCCAAATCACAATCCCAAAAGCAAAGTAAATACTTTTAAAACTGGATTTTTAAGTAAATCGCGTAAACTTCCACAATGGAAGTAAGACAGGGAGGTCCGTAAGTGCAAGCACCTCCAGAGAAAACTTATTTTTTTATCCATGTGATAATTTTAAAACTATATGTCATAGGGAGCGCGTATTCTAAATAAAACATTACATGTTCGATAGTCATATAGTCTTATAAAATCTGCCATACAAGGTTTTCTTAAAAACAGAAATGAAAAAAATAAATAAATAAGATAGTGTTTAAAACTACATCGTGGTAGGTGCGATAATCTTTGAGTTTTTTGGAATATATAACAAATACATGCTAAATTTTGATGTGCACATTTCGGAAAATCATTCCTCAAAAGTGACATCAGGGGCCAAAAAGTTTGATAGATAAAAAACATAAGCCAAACAGTTGAAAAATAATGAATCTAAACTTCCAAAATTATATGAATCCAAATCCAGCTAAGGAATTCTTTGCATGAGGAAACAGACCTTAGTTTTAAATAAATTTCAAAAATTTTAGACGGCTGAAAATTTTGCTATATAGGTATATTTTCTGACAGTACAAAGTACTGCCTACTGAGTTATGGATACCCTTAGAACTTAGAAAATCTGTCTTTGTGTTTATTATATGCAGTTGAAGCTTACGAACAAACAACAATTATATAGAATTAAACATGATATGTTATATCGTCATCAGCGTCTTGATATCGATAAACAATTAAACCTAATGCGTGATACACTGGTAGGTTTGAAATAGAACATTTTATGTATTAATAGCAATAAGTGTGAAAGCATTGAATTCTGTAAATACATGGGGTAATCAACCTCTTCTTCTATTTACATGAGTGAAAAAAGTAATGTATGTATTGCGTTATTTCTTAGCAAATAATGTATTTCCACAAGATCATACAAACATTCGTTAAAAAGTACTAAAAATACTTTCTAGCTGTAATTCGTTAACTTGAATATTACCAAAAGAAACTAAGAATGGTGTGTGTGTGAATTGTATTTTTAATACTCTTGGTCCCAGTTTCACTAAGATTTCACTCAGCTTAAATCTAGCAAAATTAAAACCTTTATTATTTTGTGAATTGTTTAGATATTCAGAAATTTAAGGTTTCAATTTTAAAGATGTCTACAAGCTTGTAAATCTGGGTTTTTTGTTTTATCACAAATATTCATTTGTAACTTAACAAGAGATTACCCAAATTTGCTAAGTTTAGGTTAAGATAAATCTTAGTTAAGAAATGAATATGAAACCGGGGCTTGATTGTGTTTGTCGTGTTAAACTTGCAATTTCCTTCCACTATTTTTTTTTACTCTATTCGATTTGTATTCATAGGCAAGGTGACTATATAAAATGAGATATTCAAGATTATCTTATTTTCTTATCATGTGTCACGTGACACAAGTTATGACATAAAATTAACCACTTTAAGGATATGAGAGATATTTAAAATTTAAAATCAATATTAATACACTTTAATTTTTTAAAATTTTTGTTTAAGTTTAGATTTTAAAGTCCTTAATATTGGTACATATTATCTAATATATTATAAATAAAAGCTCTTAAATAGTCGTAGGTTGTGAAAATCTTCAATAATGAAAGCACAAAAAGTAAATAAATCTCAATTGTACCGACTTTCCTTAATTACCTCCTAACTCTATCGATTACGCCTACTAATATGGAGAACAACCGTGAATACAGGTGCAATAGTAAGCGATAACGAGTTTATAAGTAGTTTCATTTCTTGGTACATTGTGCATTTTATATAATCTATTATACACACAAAAAGCCATACCCTACGCTGTTTCTGAAGTCTGTTCTGATCTTGTAGTTGTTACATTTTTGCACTTTAAAATGAATAATAAACATATAAATAAAGACTGGGGTTAATTATTGGTACAAAATCAGTGGCTGTTGAATATTCAAGTTAATCGTGCTCATTTGAATAAAAATATCGACTGTAATAACAGAAATAAAACATGTCAGTTTTGCAATGAATTTTACATATAAATAAATAAAATTAACAGTTCATAAACAAAACAAGTAAGAGTGTAGAAAGGCTGTCGTGTTTTTATTAGACATGTTATGCAGGTTTATTAATCTCTTGTTTATTGTGCATCTTATTTTATTTCATTTTCAGTTTTAAAGCAATTTGTAGAGAGAAATCCAACAATTTTGATGAGTAAATTACCATGAAATTCAATCTGAACAATAAGAAACTTCTTTAGATTAAGCTCAAGTTTGTAATATCAAATTTTACTGATCCTAGTTGTAAAAATGCATTAAACTTAAAAGATTTCTCAGGGGCTACAACTTATGTATCATAATATTTCATATAGTCTTTTCTTGTGACAGATCTGAACTTAAGAAATTGCAAAGTTTATTTGTTTCCTTTGAGTTCTCCTGTTTATGTCGCCTTTCCAAGACTGACAGACCTAGTTTCAGTGAAGTAATATTGACTAATGTAATGTTAGCGGTTTTTCTATGGATTGTCTAGTTTGTGTAAACTATTCTAGAACTTTTTCAACTTATCAAAACTAGAATTTTCTTAAATCTGCATTATTATATCTTAATATATTTAGATAATGTAAGTTTAGGTTGTTAGTCCATGCCGACTTGATAACTTACGCGATAATATCTTAACTGCAATGAGTCTTCAGTAGTTTGAGGCATTGTCCTATTTTAACTGTCAAGGTCTTTGTTGTCAACTGATAAATGAATGTCAAAACCTTTCACAGCCACTTTTGTTAACATAAAAAGCGTGTTTTTCCTTAACAACAATTTATATTTAAAAATTGTTAATTTTAGATATAGACATGACAAATTTTGTAGACCTTGAAAAAGATTTTTAAAATTCCACTTATTTTGAGGTACGACATATTAACAATGTAATAAGTACTATTATCAACTATTATTGTAAGTTTACTGCAAGGTTAAAGTGACATTAATGCTTAAAGAAGAGCAAGACCCTTATAAACTCAGAAATATAAAGTTCAACAGGAATGGTTTAATGAAATAACATGCATGTGTTCATTTCATAGAAAAGACGCATCTTGTAATAATTGAAACTATATAACTTAACAGAAACAATAAAATTTTGATGTCTGAAGTAAATTCTGATAAAGTAAAAGCTTTAATAATTTCTAAAAGCATTTACATTTCTGTAATAACGAAGTATCAATTCAATTAAGTAAATAAGGACACGAGAAATATGATAAAGGGGTGTGAGAAGTTGAAAACGAATACTGGGGCATTTTCATTTGATGGAAATCATTAACAATTTTGTTTTGTGGTTTTGGTTATACTTCAACCATTATTAATAGCTATGGAGTAATGTGAATAAAAATTATGGGTAAAAGCATATTACATATTATTTACACGTGTAGATTTTAAGAATAATGTTGAAATATTAAATAAATAAAATGTATGAGCAGTTGTAATAAGTCAACTGATTTAATTTTTTCTCAATTATGTCGATCACTTTCATTTTGCATAGACAAATTTTGAGCATGCCACCAAGCTAGGTAGAAAAGCTGATGAACGGTTTGTAGACCTTGAAAAAGTTTAAATAATCCCTTAATGAATATAAAAGCAATTTTATTTACGTCAAGCACGTATACTTCCTAATGCATTAAATAAATTCATTAAAAGGGTGTGTTCGAAAGAAATACATTGTCAATATCTTAAACAATGCTTTTATAACGTAAATGATTGCCAGAAATAACATAACAATTATAGTTAAAGCTTATTAAACAGATTTTGATGAAATAACATTTTTACATTCATCTTGGAGCACTTTACAAATATAACTATCTTGAAATAAAGTCAAATTATCGAATACCTTTGATGTTTTTGTATTATTTTAGATATTTATAAATTAATCAGAAATGTATAACAAGGAAATAATTAATTTTAAAGAACAAAGTTACTTTCATGTTCTTGAATAATAAAAATTGTATAAAATAACATAATGACTCAATACCTGTAAATAGCGTTAAGTATACCTATTAAAAAATCTAACTTATTTGCACGTTAAATCATGAAGGTGTTATTTCCTTTTCAAGAGACGTTCAATTATTTTAAAGAAAATCTAACTGAATAGAGCTAAATCATTTTATTTTCTAAGACCTATTGGTCTGCACTTCCGTCATGCTGCATTCGTTCATGGTTATGTATAACTCTATAATTTATTTATTGATATGCTCTAATTGACTAATAAGTATCAAATTTTTTTCCATATCTATTTATATGCACTCTTTATAGATATCCATTGATTAATATACATAATGATTAATGTATAAGTGGTTCCTTTCATTCAGTGCGGCATTGCATCCACCAACACATGATGAATGAAACATCGGTGCCATATTTTAATACTTTTTTTCATTTTTGTGATTGTTCCAAGAATATATGTAGTATTATGAAATGCACAATAACTAAATGACTAAAAGGTAAATGAGTTACTCATATCATTGCACCAGTTACAGATGGGGCAAATGGACTTTGTACAGACATATTTACAATATATCGAAAGTTTAACACCAAGATAACGAAAAGGAGTCGAAGCTTGGCTGCCAAGTTATAAAAAGCTATGGCTAAAAAAGCTATCCGTTTCCTGGCATTTGACAACTTGGGCTGTTAACAGCTCATTCGATTCCTCAGCAGCCGAGGTCAGAGAGTAAATTGCAATAAGTCGAGAAGCTAACGAACGGTCGAGCAATTGATCCCTCGATACAAAGTTGCCGTTTGTTCGAGAGGTTGATCCCTTATTAGCTATTGGTCAAATTCTAGAAAAATAAATATGAGGGATCTGATTTCGTTTATCCGTTTTTTAATCATTAGGGCGAACAGTAAACATTTTTTCGCTACCTTGATTTATTATTAAACTAATTTGCGTACTATAGTTTATCATATTTTAATGCTTGATTTGAAACTCTAAATGGTTACATTTTGAAATAGATTACTGTTTATGCAAAAATTTCCATGTGACTGTTACTGGAAATATTTGTTCACTGACATTTTTGAAACTAATTTGTAAGGTTAGTGTTTAACTTCCGACAGATCTGTACGGTAACGGTATCTCTCTACAATAAAACATATAGAAGGAATTGTATTGTAATTCTCGTCGAATATAACTCGGGTTATTACCGTTTGATTGGTATTCATACAAAACATTATTGTTATTATATATAAAAAATAATTAAAAGACACGTGAAATGATACAAATGGCTATTACCATGTCTGTGAATTTTTATATAAAAGAGAAAAAACCAAATGCATAAGTTAAATATTGAATGTTTTTGTCAGTTCGTTTAATTTTTAATTTTAAATTACTCTTTTTAGTTTCTATTTTCTTTGACTATTGTCACAAATCGAAGGCGAAGCCAAACTGTCAATCAACTTTAGATTATTGGCACCGATTCTTCCTGGAAGAAAGTGTTTTAAAGAGTTGAAATAAATATTTGTACAAAATATTCATTCCAAGAATAAATTCTAAATTAATGAAATGATATTCTGCTCATGGTATTTCAAGAGGTTATGCATTACAGTCAGGCGCGTGTTTGATTTGAAACGAAGAGCTTAAGGTATCGTATCGGTTGTTTGATGCATGTATCAATTTTGGAATTATATTGATATAAAAGTGGTACATTGGTAAATGCTAATTTGAAACTGACTGTAGTTTGCCTGTGGTTATTTATGTTGTTCTCTCAGTGGCACATTTTAATTTGAAACGGACTGTAGTTTGGCTGTAGTTAGTTTATGTTGTTCTCTCAGTGGTACATGTTAATTAGAAACGGACTGTAGTTTGGCTGTAGTTAGTTTATGTTGTTCTCTCAGTGGTACATGTTAATTTGAAACGGACTGTAGTTTGACTATAGTAAGTTTATGTTGTTCTCTTAGTGGTTCACAAAGATCAACAAGTATCAACATCAAAACGTTACATATATACTAAGTGAGACTTCATGCTTTGAATTTGGCACCTGCCACACTATCTTGCATATCCTCTTGAAATACCATGAGAAGAATGTCATTTCTTAGTTATAAAACGGGTTAACTTGCATCATGCTCGATGACTTTAAATCAACTTTGATGCAATTTTTGCTAACATACCAGTTCATGTCCAAATAACTAATACCCGCTAATAAAGTAATTATTAAATAAGGGAAATCTTATTTGAAAAAGTTTATCAAATTGTTTAATCCATTGATTCGTTTATTGATATTAAATCAAAACTATTCAAAATTCATTCGCATTAATGGATAAACTTAAATTCGATTAATTCAAAATTATATTAAGGATATCATAAACCGACTACGGATTTCCATAAATAAATAAAAGGGAATTATAGTAAATAAACAGTAAAACGATGCCTTGTAAGAAAACGCGTAACAGATCTTACGTAAGATCTGAAGCAAGAGAACAATATCTGCGTATATTTTTAGATCTGAAGCAAGAGAACAATATCTGCGTATATTTTAAGATCTGAAGCAAGAGAACAATATCTGCGTATATTTTAAGATCTGAAGCAAGAGAACAATATCTGCGTATATTTTTAGATCTGAAGCAAGAGAACAATATCTACAGTACAGGCTTGTCGAAAGTTAACCACTTTAGTGCCGAATTAGTGCCGACTCGGCAGCTCGTCTCTCTGTAGTAATCTACAGCTCGGCACCTTTTCGGCAGCTACTGTCCATCGCTCGGCTGTTTTTCGGCCACTTTTCGGCTGCTCGGCACCTTTTTGGCCGCTCGGCTCCTCGGCACTTTTTCGGCCACTCGACCCCTCAACATGCCCGCAGTTATGCATATATCGCCATATTTTAGAGAGAAAATTATGTGATTATCTAACTCTGGAGTAAATCAAAGAAAGATCAGTAGGAAAATTAGTAGAGAAGATAATATTCATATATCAACCGTGTCAGTGAACAACTTTCTACAGCGTTTTAGACGAATTTATTATTATTTTTTAAAAGTTCTTGTCATTACCGAATGATATATTTTATTTTTTTTTTATATACAATTAAACATTAATCTCTCAGATGTTAATTGCTAGACCACTCGTAAGCTAGTGGCCGAGACTCGGCTACTGAGAGGCCAAATGAACTGCCGATTCGTGGACAGTTCAAAGTGCCGAGGAGCCGAATGAGTTGCCGAGACTCGGCTACCGAGTGATCGAGCTGTAGACACTTCCAGTTGCCGAGGGGCCAAGAGTTGACAACTTTTTGGCCACTAGTTGTCCACAGCTCGGCCCCTCGGCAGCCGAGTCTCAGCTCCTTTTCGTCAGCTCAGTGTTAAACTTTCGACATGCCTGTACTGTACGTACATTTTTAAAGTTTATATTTCTTTTAATTTTTTTTTTTAAATATTTTTTATTATTTTTTTTTTTTTTATTTTGTTTATTTCATTGTCAAAACACTGACTTTAACAGAAGTTTTCTAAGCCAAATTAAATGCTTAGATCATGCATTACAGTAATTGAAGCATAGGGATATCAGTTACCAGAACCCAACCAAACAAAAAAAAAAGGAATAACTTAAACTTATCATGTTTCTAAACATTTAAAAATAAGACGAAAATAAAAAAAGAAATAAGAAACCAGTGACATCAATACACGTGTCTGGTTCTACATTTAGATTAGAAAAAAGATATGTTTATAATTTAAAGGCATATAAAAAAACAGACGGTGTTGTTTTTCTCGACGGCTACACAGGTAACTTAAATCCTATAGGCAAAGCTATTTGACCCACTCTAAAAGTTCGTCATTACAATTTTCTCTCGCTTTTATTGTCTAGATCCGATTAAAATAATATTTCCCTGCGTAACATATTAAAAATGTTTTTTTGAATTTTTGTTTTTTCTATTCATTTCAGAGATGATGACAAATGTGACTTAAATGGATGGTTTTTTGCATATTTAGAATTCCTATACTTACCACTTCCTTGGATGATATTACGTAACAGAGGACATCTAAATGGCCACCATCACTCTACACACGATCAGAAACTCAGTATTTGTATTCATGTTACTTTCGCCATATGTTGTCAATTCCGTACCAAGATTCCTCTCGTTTAACGTATTAAATTCCGCTGTAAAGAAAGAGAATTCTTCTAATATTGAACGTTCTTTTAGATATAAGACTAGCTTATCCAAATATGCTACTTTAAAAGACTTGTTATACGATGTTTATCTTGTTAAAAGAAATAAAGTATTAGGAACGAAAAGTAGTACTGATAAAAATGCAAATTCTGTTTTAGATTTATTTATGTCAACAAAACCCCCGTTAATTGTGAATACAAAGAGAAAGGAAGAGGATGTAGAGAAAAAAGTATTTTTGTATGGTAGAGATGACAGACAGAAAATCCATAACATTATGGAATATCCGTTTTTCAATGTTGTTCGGATTTCAACTGGCTGTACCGGAACACTTCTGACACCATCGTATGTATTAACAGCAGCACACTGCGTACATAACGGTGTTAAATTCAATGAAAACTTGGAAATGCTCAAAGTTCAGGTTTCTCACAGGTTTGCTTCGAGAATACATTACATTCGCAAAGTGAGTATACCAAAATTATGGATACTGAGTTCTTCAATTGGTGCAAGACAAAGGACGGCGTATGATTACGCGGTTATTGAACTTAGTCTACCAGTTACAGGACATTACAAATTTATGGCGCTACAAATACCTAGTTCAAAAATTATATACAGTAAACTTAATTTTTTAGGATTTCCATCAAATTCAAATTATTTATGGAAATCAAAATGCGCTAGTTATTCTGGCAGGATAATATATAACGGAAACATTCTGATGAGTCAGTGTGACTCTAGCCCCGGAAACTCCGGGGCCGCTGTGTATCTAGAAGATGCGCGAGATCACAGTGGGCAAATAATTGGTATATTGTCAAACACAGGAACTGCTCGTATATCTTACCTAAGAAGACTATCATACAGTTTTATAAATCTTCTTACGAAAAACAAACTTCTTAATATATGCCATATATTAGGACACGAGGGGAAAACGTATGGTGTGTGCCCATCTTTACATTCTATATCCGCCGGATATTCAATGGGGTCAAGGTCAAATAGAATAATTCCATTTTACGGATAATGAATTTTATGCATAGAATAATGTTATTTATTATTTCATTATATGTTACGTCAGGGATATGTTTTGATTTAAATGCAATTCTTGTTCATATTTTCCATACTTATGTATGTTTGTCTGTGATATTAAAAGTCTAATTAAAATATCAGATAATCAGTTGCTTTTTTTCCTTTTGTCTCTTTCGTTTTGCCTCTTTATCGATAAGTCTTTTTCGACACTGCTCGGAAGGGAGTGTAATAATTGAGAAAGACAACATTTGATGTGCAGAGTCACTTATGCTTTTGCTGATCTGCTTTTTGGCTTCGTGATAGGAGTCCTATTGATACCGCAAGAACGAATAAATTTTTGATAACTGGTATGTCTAGTGGGAGTTCTATCACAAATCTAATATCTAATAACGTTGCTCCTCATTCTTTCGTTAAAAATGGCATTTTCATGATTGCTTTAGTTATCGCGAAGTGCGTGACGATCAGTCACAAGATTTATATTTTTATAAGTATACCATTGTTTCCATTACATTGTACATTTTTATTAAATAACAAAAGAAAGAAAGAAAGAAAAAAAAAAAACTTTAACGTCCCCTGAAAAACTGAATGTCCCGCCTATTCCAACAGCAATTACCGGTAAATAAAGGCAAATATTGAGAATTTTTTATATACCACAGACATAAAAGCGTCCAATTATAAAAAAAAAAATAAAACATTTAATTTTTCATATGTCAAAGAATATCAATGATGATATCTTATCAACATAAAATTATTACTATAATTAATCAGGGGTATAACTCCAACAAAATTCAAGATTCTGCAAACATATAGCCAACCCTCTCATTAACAGATACACGTAGTTTTAATGCGATCCTTTCAAAAGCTGAAAAGCAGTAACAAATACAAAGTATACAATCGTATAGTGCAGTTTTTAATTTTAAAGACGCACATTTTAGTAGCGTAAAACACACATGCACAAAAACAAATTCACCCTTAACACATTGCTTTCAACTGCTATTAAATGGTAGAGGATGCAATGTTATGGAATTATGCAACAGAATGCTATGTACCCAAAAACTTTCGGTGAAGTTATAAAAATTAAGAAAAATAAATTCTTATAACAAAACTATCTAGCACTGACAGTGCTCCTTTTGTTAAATTAATGCGTTTAGCAATAAAGTTATGAAAAAATACAACTCTCAGTGACGTCACTGACACATTTCTACATCTTTATTTTAACGGCTGATGCAGTAGAATAGAATTGACACATATTAGCCGTATTTGACCGGTTGTTTTCCGCGGAGCAAGAAGCTCTTCTGTTAACCGAAATTCCCCCTTATTTGAAACCAATCTGATCAAAGAAAGTATTTTTTCAATTTGCCATTCTACTGATCAAGTGCAGAACAGATTGCAACTTCTAAAAAGACTAATGGTCACGAAAAAAAACCCAACAAAAACGTTTTACCAGTCGAATTACAATGGTAAAGATATTTTCTGTTATGCGTTTTGGTAAGAAAATTAAGGTGGTTAAAGGCGGTTGTTGATTTGATCAATTTGCAATTTTAGAAAATCCCAAAATTTGCAAATGTAAAGTAACTGATTTTACTACGACAAAAAGGTTCAAAGTCAATAAATCTGTTATTGTAAGCTTAATTTCTCAAATAATGCGTTAATAAGTATATACTTCGTATACATATATTGATTTAAAGTTCATTCTTACCTTACAAATCGCCTGAAAACAAAAATGAAACTTATAATTCGTTATACAAAAACTTTTTACTCACATAATGTCGTGAATTTCAGGGCCAATTTTCACCTTCGTCTAGAAGGTACACACACACACACACACACACACACACACACACACACACACACATGAGTACCAACAATTTAACTTGCAAATGAACTACCTATTATGACAAGGACATAATTCTAACTTTTGCATCAAAATAGAAAAAAAAAATAATAGAAGAAAAAGACACCTTCATGTATTTTAAATAAAAATTATGCGTAAAACGGTGGTGCAAATTTTGTTTCATTTGCACAGGTACGTTGTTGATATCAAGGTTAATCCATGCACAAGTTTTAAAAGTTGACAAGCATATAATTGGCTATAAAACCTTTGAGTATCCACTCGTTTTTTTTTATTTCAACAAGTAAAACAAGCTTCATCATTTACTGCATATAGCATTAAGTAACAAGTATATTATCAAACATGTATTTTTCCTAATAATTTATTTCTTTAGATAGATGTAACCTTTTAGGCCTCAATAGGCAAATTAGAATTTTAGTGCATCAAATGCCGGGTAAAAACAATATGCAAAATTTAAACACGTCGTTGAACATAGCTAGAAAGTAAAGGTAATCTAAAATGCCATTCAATTGGCAGAGGATATAATAAAAAATATCAGAAAGAAAAAGTGATAGGTAGACACTCGATTAATTTTGAGAAATTATTTGAAAGAACATAACTTGCAACAGTTTCATAAAACTTATGAAAAAAGGTTCATTTCAAAAACATAAGACAAGACGCCGAAAACAAAATCTCGGATGATTTTGATTAGTCTGCCATCAGGACAAACTGTTCATTCATTATACTGTCAAAACAATGCGCCAACCGTGAGAAAAAAATGAGAATGAAATAGTATTCTTTTCTGAAAAGGAAAAATAAAAATCAAAACTTCATATTCATGAAAATGTGTCAGTAATTAATGATCGTTGCCAGCATTAGAGAAATTAAAGAAGCTTAAAATGTTTCCGGAATTAGGGTTTGACGTTGTTCATTTAGATGTGACATCGTCAATCAAAATCCATACAACATCATATACATGAATTGATTCCACACCCTTTGAACATAAACCTATTATTCCATCTGGTAAAAGTTAGCACTTTATCAATTCACATTCTAGTCGTGCAGATGAAGGTTTAATAGAAAATCGTATTCTTGTTATCAGGGCAAAACCTGACAATGGTGATTACATAATGATATGAATGGAGAGTGTTACTTGCACTGGTTTGAACATAAATTTGTTACCAACCTTAAATCAGCCAAAAGTCATTGTTCAAGCTAACGCTCCTCATCATATCATTAAGATAAGTGCTTGTATATCACCAGCATCTAACAAGTAAGCGTGATATGATGTATTGGTTAAATCAGCATAAAATACCATTTCCAACCGATGGCTTAAAGCCTGATTTTTACATATATCATCAAACATAATAAACCAAAACTAATTTTAAAAAATGCTATTACAGATGAAGTTAAGGGCCATGTTGTTTTTAAGAATGTCAGTAAAGCAGTGCAGGCTTAATTCTATACAGTTAATTTGGGCTCATTGTAAAAAGTATAAATTTTTGCATAATACCACAAGTAAAATTACTGACATCCAAAAGCTATTAAGTGGTGAATCATTTAAAACAGTTAAAATGAATCTTCGAAATAACTGTGAACAACGTGTTAAAAAGTTAAGCAGGTTCATTTTGATTCCGATGATCTTGAAAACAGTGCCACTGTTGATAATAATAATATAAAATTAGATACCGATTTGGACAGTGATGATTTGGATTCTGAATAGTGGTAAACGTGTGGTTAAAGTTCGACCTCGACTTATTCTGATGATGTAAGTGTTGGTGTGGTTAAAGTTTAACCTGGACTTATTCTGATGATGCAAGTGTTGGTTATTGACTTACTCGTTAGAACAGACTACCTCACTTACTTATTCTGTTAGGATTCACTGCAGCAAAATACATTTCATCATCACTTTTGTACAACAAAACTAAATAATGAAAAAAGTTGGAAAAAATGAAAGGAAACACACCAACATTATTACAAAGTTAAAAATAAGCACAGAGATCCTAACCACACATCACTATTGAATAAGCGATTAACTGAATAAGAATATGCTTTCATTTTTCGAGAAAACATAAATATGTTATAGTATTGTCTACTAAAAAAGAATACCTGCAGATTCTACATATAAGTATAAGATAAAAACGGATAGCAATTTAAAGCATTCTGCATCTTAAAAAAGTAATCGTAACAGAAATCTGAATCAATTTTATATAGACATAGGTGACTCAAGTTGATATTTTGTAAATATATGCATGGTAATTGAGTTGCAAACTGTATAATCTAATGTTTTTAACGATAAACAAGTACTTTCACTATAACTACCAAAACATTGCAAATTTTAAAATCTGGTTTATTCTAAAAATTAAAAAAAAAAAACGAAAAAATCTATCTTTTATCCTGATAATCAATAAAAAATACTCTAGTCATTTAAACAACTATAATGAACTATCACAACTACTCCTGCAAACAATAATTTTTTTTAAATCAGATTTTTTTCTCATCTCAGCTACGGATGTTCAACCACCTACTGATGACTATTTGATCGGAAAAAATATTCAGAAAAAACATTGTCTATTGTTTACACTATTGAAATCTACTATTGACTTGTATTAATGTAAAAAAGAATTGCCTTATTTACATTGCAAATGATAAAACAGAGCTAAAAGAAAGTTTTTAACAATGAAATAAAAAAAATCCATTCTAAGAAATAAAAATCCATTCCTGAAATTATTAGAAACAAAGTTGAACTTTCTGAAGAAGGTAATGCCAAGTGATAGAAAATAATCTTATAATTGATCAGCTTTTTTCCCTTTTTTTAAGGCCCATTGTATTCTTTCACAAAGATTCGTGGATAACGCCTTAATTAAAAGAGAGGATATTTGAAAAAGATTGAATGTATTATTCTTTTGTGGCGACAAACGTAAATATCTTATCTAAAAACAACTGTATCACCAACTTAAGTAAAGGTAACCTTAAACAACACGACTGATTCAGACATCGCCATTAAAAGTCATGTTTAATCTCAGAAAAACAATGGTTAAAGGAATCTGTATTCATGGTTTCAATGTTCAAAAGGAATTTTTTTCGGAAATTGTGTCGTTGGATTGTTATTCGTTCAAAAAGGTCTAATGAGTGATTAAAACGGAGAAAATGGCACATGATAACAATGTAAAACAATGAAAGATGGTGAATGAAAACATAAAATATTTCAACCAGGGCACGTTGCATCAAGATCAGCAGAACAAATAAGATCCTTGTAAGTTGAAAAGTATATTTGGACAAATCCATTATCCTTCTTTATAATTAAATAAAAATAAAAGTGACCCAACCACCCATTTTATGGAATACTGTAGGTGTTCTTTGTGAATGAGCTTTCTTACACATCAAAATCAGTACAATACCAGTGCGAGGTAGAACTCTGACTTTAACTTGTATCATATTTTATCATAATCTTTCCTATGCTTCATTTACATAACCTCTTCCCAAAAATGCAACAGTTACAAATGACTGTATAAAGCGAACATCCATTACCTACTGAGTATTTATAGTGTTAATTTACGAGCTGAGGTGCTAACAAATAGAAATACGCCTTAGGAAAAAGCGTGACGCCAAAGAAACTCCGGAGATAAACCCTATGTTAACTTTAATCGTGTACATTAGTAATTCAGCATTTGTCTGATTGTACGACGTGGACGTCGAACAATAAAACACAATACGATTGTTTAAATAAATAACACAAATACCTGCTACATTTTGATGTGCCATAATGTGCACATTTCGGAAAATCATTCCTCATCAGTAACGCTACTGCAGTAGGGGCCGAAAAGTTTGATAGATAAGTGTCCACTTGTACCATGTCTTAATCACCTGACAAACAAATTACTACTATTGGATAATACCGTATCACCTGACATTCGCGCAAGGTAAGGGCAAACCTTCCCGCTATACTAACGAAACGCAGGAAAATGAAATTATATTTGGTACCGGAATTGATCCTCGAAGTAATACTGCAACTATTCCTATCACTATGTCCAGAATTTGAGCTACATCATTTATATTTTGCATGGACGTCTAGTCTTCAGGAAATCACTACATTTTAGCTGTAATAACGCCTAGACATTGTAATTTTGTATGGGACACCTCTTCAAAAACCAACTACCTTGTTTGTGCTGCAAAAACCAATAGAAATTGGCATTTGTATGTACATTTATTTTTTAAAAAACACATTCAATAATGGGCACAAATGCCTATGGAATTTGTGTGACGTCTACTCCTCAATTAATTAATTCCATGAAATAGTTTACACCTTTAATTAAATTTGCAATGTGACTTTCAAACAGACAACAAAATGTTGATACAGGTGTAAAAATTTTCCAAAACTAAGATAAGAAAAAATCTTTGGTTTGACACATGTTGGGTTCATTTTACACAGTTGTTTCTAAACTTGTATATGGAATAATTTCCTGATTTTTTACGATAATTTGGAAATAAATATTATTAAAGTTTACCTATAATACGTATTTTAGTTTCGTTGATTTTTATTTACTTAGTATGATGATAAAGATTTCCAAAATATGCAATTCTTTTAAAAATAAATTCTTTTGTTGATAAATGTAAAACTTAGGTTTTTAACCTAAATATGAGCATCTGGACACACCTTCATTGGCAAATTCAGTTCCTTCAGGACTCATTTTTTTAAGTAAAGTTGCTTTGAATAGGTTCAATTTTTCTAATGCATTACAATAAGAAAATATGAAGTTATTCCATGTAGGATACTCGTAGAAAATACTAGTATTTACATGTAACGTGAGCTGTACTTGTTTAGGCAACCAGACCATTTCTTATTAGTTCATCTTATACAGGCATGATGTCATATGGAAGGATAGTCACGCGATGCTATCCTATGGATAAAATGACATTTTGCAGGATAATCGCAACATTCCAAATGTTTATACTGTGAAGTTAAAAAGGATTTTATATATCCTGAATTAACTAAATCTATTTAGTCTTGACAATGGTCTTGTTTATTGATTTGTTAATATATAAATTAACAAATAAGAAGTTTCGAGACATGGTGCACACGGGCCTTAACACTCACCCGAGTGCATATCCAAAATTGTTTGCAAAGTACAATAGAATATAACTGTTAATACAGAAACTTCCAAGTTTTGAGTTGCCACAATACTAAATCAGAAATATCTAAACACAGTTCATTTATCAATAGCCAAAATGCACATATTAGCTAAAGTACAATGAACAATTTCCAGATGATTGACAATTTCAGTATTCCTATGCAGCTATAATGGTGACCTTTAAACATACATCAAAATGATCACAATATCTGAATATACTTGCATATGCAAAATGTTGTTTTTAAGTTGGTTAAGTATTTCATTCTTCTATTTCAGCTATGACCTTGACCTTTGAACCTATGACCCTGAATCATATATAAAAATTACCATCATATAAATAACTACAATATTCTATTTACATGCCTATACAAAAGTTAATAGTATTTTTTAAGCTACTTCAAAATGTTTAATATTTCCAAGGGAAACAAATTATTTCAGGGGCATCATCTTTTACATGGATTATATATTTTAACTTAAGTTGGTACCTTGTTAGATTTTGTAATGCTGAATTTTTTTCAATGTACTATTTTAATCTTCCTCTATAATTTAAAAAAAAAAAAAAAAAAAAAAAAAAAAAAAAAAAAAAAAAAAAAAAAAAAAAAAAAGCTTAAACTGCAAAAATTACAAACTAGGTCATGACCTTGATCCTACCTTACCTTGACCAAATTTTGATGATCATTTCAAGAAAATAATAAAACTTCTAACCCCACGTCAATATATGTTGAAATTGTCAAACATGTAACACCACTTTTCAAGCCTAATTTCACTATTTGTACAAACTATATACTTAAGAATCTAGAGAAGAGGAAAATAAAATCAGTTTTTGTCTACTGCTTTTAGTCTCAGACATTTTTAAAGGTTTTTAAATGTAGGTCGCTGTGACCTACTTTCTGTACCTATAGCAACCAAAGAGTAAAAATTTGTAAAGCTACCATCATAATTCAACCTTCCAAATTTGGTGAAAATTGTCCATGTGGTTTCAAAGGAGATGTTCAAAAATGTTGGTTACACATGCACACAGCTTTTAGCCAGGTGAGCTAAAAATGAAACCAATTCTTCCAAAATGACACATTGAATTTTCATAATATAATATATTTAACTAATAAACAATAAAATATACATTTTTATTCATGTTTTTAATATCACAAGCAACTGTACACAGTAAAAATCTACTTTCTGAATATATATAGTTACAAATACAGAAACAAAATGTATATTCCATACAAAAATCAAATATAGTAGGTATATCTATACAAGTTTGCAAAAGCAACAGTATTTCCATATCAAAGTAGCACGTGGCAAGCTAAATTTCCATTCTCAAACAAATTAGGAAATCTAGCAAGGGTTTCAACACTTAATGAGTTAAGTATAGTAAGTGTGTTTTATCACCCTGTCAATAGTATATCACTAAACTGCATTGGTTAATTCTGGGATAGTGCTGGAAACCAGACTGCCCAGAGTCAACCAGGGAGCTCAGGCCAAGAAACCGACTAAATTTCTCTCACTAGGATCTTTCCAAAGCAGCATTTAAGCCAAGGTATTGATGAGAGCCCTGTGATCTACACGACTCATTGATGAGAGCCCTGTGATCTACACGACTCATTGATGAGAGCCCTGTGATCTACACGACTCATTGATGAGAGCCCTGTGATCTACACGACTCATTGATGAGAGCCCTGTGATCTACATGACTCATTGATGAGAGCCCTGTGATCTACACGACTCATAATTGACTACTCAACCACCAGTCTCTAAATTCATGATCTGTTACATTTTTTAAAAGTTCAAAAGTTCAACAGTTATAAATCAGATAGATCATCTCACTTATGGAATTAACTTAAAAGTTTGCAGTTACTGAAGCTTTTGCTGATATAAAACACATGGCAGTTCACTAATGGAATTAATGGTTCAATAAAAGCAGCACCACTAACTATTTTGTTGGTTAGGAAATTATTACATCAGTATTTAAACCTATTACAGAGTTTTGAACTGAAGCATGCCAGAATAATAGTCAAATTCAAAATACTGTCTTATTTGTCTAATATCCACCATTATTAACATTACCTATTAAATGAAAATAGCCTAGCTCATCTGCAAACAGCCATTTTCAAGATGGGTACAAAAAATTACTGTACGATTTGTACAGATTAGTTTAAAACCAAACATAAATTATAATTCAAGATTGGGTATGTCTGTTTTAAACTTAATCTACATGATCTATATGTTTAAAGCACTAACATCTTCATTTAACTAAACTTTTATGTAGCACTCGAGATGTTACAAATTCAAATACATCTTCTGATGTGATCCAACATGTTTCATTTCATTTCCTCGGATACTTAGTTCTTCTGATGGTAATTTTGGACCTTTTCTTTCCTGAATAAACAAAAATGTTAAAATATAAACTATCTTAATTTGAAGTATTTAATAATGTATTATCAATATTTGCAATGAACTCAAGTAAGCTCTCACCATTTACAATATTTGGCACATGTAAACATTTTAATCTGTATAATTTTCAATAATAATAATTAATAAAAAAAAAAAAAAAAAAAAAAAAAAAAAAAAAAAAAAAAAAAAAAAAAAAAATTAATTAATAAAATAAATTATTAAACAAGAGGCCCATGGGCCTTAACGCTCACCTGAGGACATGTCCAAAATTGTTTGCAAAGTGCAAAAGGTAATATATTAAGTACAGAAACTTTCAGGTTTTCTCAAGTTAAAAACTGCCAGGAAATATCCAGTCACATTTCATTTATAAGAAGCTAATATGCATGAAGTAACTGTAGTGCAATGAATAATTTCCAAATCATTAACTAATTTCAGTATACTTATGCAGCTTGACCTTTCAACATATGACCTTGAACCATATATCAAAATAATTTTTTTCAAGATGATTAGCAATTTCAGTCTTCTTATGCAGCTTTGACCTTGACTTTTAACATGTGACCTTGAATCATATATTAAAATGATCGTCATGTCATTACCTACAATAGTCTAAAATAAATATATGCCTATACAAAAGGTTAATAGTTTTCAAGATATAGTGACAAATATATAATTTTTTGCAAATTTCCCACTAAGTACCCTCCCATTTCCCCATTTTGAGCCCCATGGCTACCATTTGTGCAATCTGAAACTAGATGACTTAAGAATGGTATATATGAAATATCTAAGGTATACCTTTGGTACATTCAGAGGAAAAGATTTTTAAAGTTACCACTATTCCCCCCCCCCCCTTTTTTTTTTTATGGGGCCCCGAGGGGACATAACTCCTTCATTTGTGAAAATCTTAAAGGCCTTCTATGTTTTCTTTAATAACTACATTCAAAAAAATAAAAATAAGAAAAAATAAAATTGTAGAACACAAAGAATAAATATAAAATTTAACATAAAATTATATATCAATGGATAATAGATTTGTTACACATGAAATCACAAGATATACTTCCTAAACTTTAATATATATTTATGCATAATATTATTATAATTTATATACATTATTTCAACCTATTTTGTATATTTTAACAAAAGAGAATCCTATGACATTTTAGACTTAAAATTTGGGTATGAGATGAACAGTCATCCACTTTAAAGACCTTGTTGAAAAAAGAAGTAAACTACACAAACCTGATACATGGCTACTCTTTCAAAGGCATATTCTCCACACTCTCTGTAAAAATAAATGTAAAGCAGTTAACTTAATAGCTCTGACTTGGTAAATTTTTATCCAGTTGCTATCATCTCTGAATGGTTATGGCATGATGGGGATGGGAACGGCACCATACCATTATTTAAAAGAGTGGTAACTTATCTTCATTTTGCATTTTTAAGGAAAGATTGATTTCTCAATTAGTAAAAACTGACGAAAAGGCATACGCACATTACGGTAAAATAACGACTTTAAAAGCCACAAGATAAGTAAAGAACTATAAATCAATATTTCCAGTGCAGTAAGTTATGTTTTAATTTAACACGTCTATACAACTGGCCACTTATATTTCAAACTATGGTAAAAGTTTTTTGTTCAAACTAATTTTATTATTTACCCCCCCCCCCCCCCCCCCCCAATCTCTTTGCTTGCACTCCTATAAAAATTGACTATCCGTACACATATTTCAG
The DNA here is from genome assembly GCA_029721355.1 of Tegillarca granosa. NCBI lineage: Eukaryota > Metazoa > Mollusca > Bivalvia > Arcoida > Arcidae > Tegillarca > Tegillarca granosa. The sequence continues at coordinate 8,751,218 of CM056599.1, forward strand.
CATGGGTAATAAAGTTCAATGTAACATTACCATAAAACTCTCTATCTCTCTCCATTGCTCTGACAAAAGACATACCCACACTATGACTTAATTAAGCATACAGTCATGTGCATTTAACAATTTTTTTTAGGATTTTCATTATGTTTCAAATGGTTTTAAACTGTGTTGATTCTTAACCCCCAAATTATTTCTGTTTCTCTATTTATAAGGTTCTGTCCCAGAAAAAACTTATTTAAAAAGGTGTAAGTTCTGGTCAAGAGGTAATGAATTTGATCCTCCCTAAAGCCTGATGCACAAGTTTCAATTTATGGTAGTATACTATTTCGGTCATGCAAAAACAAAAAGAAAGATATTCTTCTTATGACACTTATTTCTCAATAAAGTGTAACCATAAAAGGATATAAAAACGCTAGCAATCATTCAATATTCTAGTCATTCAATTCAGTCTATTCTCGCTTTATCCCATTCTTTCAATAACTTTCTTAAACATTATCGTGACTCTCTCTCTCTCCTCTTTCTGTTATAAAATGAAACATATTTATTTTTTCATGTGTCAAATTTCACATTTTTAAATTAGTTGTGTGGAATAAAGACTTATGTACTGGAAATTAAAACAAGCTTTATATATGTTTATCATATTACCAGGTCTTATGAAACCTACCATAAATCCCCAGATATAAGACTACTTCGCCTATAAGACGAGGTAGGATTTTCCCGTGTGAAGCAGACAAAGTGTGGTTTATGTAACTTCTAGATTGTTATTAAAAGTAAACAAAAAGAATAAAATATTGTACAGAATATTTACGGCCTCCTTGTTTACTGTACTTACAGAAAACTTGATGATTTCTTTTTATTTTTTTTTTTAATTATTTATTATAACTTTATTTTATTAAAAAATCAACAAATATACAAATCTACAAAAATTCAAAGCACGCAGTTCACGTTTCTTGTATGTTACGAATCTGTAAAATATATCAACCATTATAAAACTGCAATATACAAAAACAAAGATGGCTGAACATGACGATCGTGTGTGACATTTTCTCAAGAATTTCAACCCCTCAGTTGTGTACCGTTCAACCCCCTTTTAAAAAAATAAAATTTAAGGTAAAATAAACCGTCTTATATGCGGGGATTTACGGTACTCGAAAAAATATCTGTCAATAAAATTATTTTTTAAATAAATCAGAATTGGACAGACGGGCTATGAATAGTTTAATAGTGAAATGCATTAAAAGCATCACCTGTGAACTGGAAAATCCAAATCACCATTAATAAAACAGGTACATTAATGTCAAGTTGGATGAACAAAGCCTAACTAACAAGCACAAGTAATTAATGCCTATTATTAGAAGCATCTCCTAATTTAACCAATAATCTTCCTCATTAATCTCCACTGCTTCTTTCAGCACCATTTAATCATATCTTAGGCTTAAGAAATAATGATGATGAAAACAGCAAAATGTGTATCTCAATAGTGCTTACCCTGAATGTTTCAATAAACATTTTAATTTTCTTATCTTGTGTGGGACATTTGTCTATATAAATTATTACCTATCCATATTTCAATAATATTACAATACTTACTTGCAATCATTGTGTGGGATATTTGTGTATATAAATTATCCCCATCCACATTTCAACAATTTTATGCTACTTACTTGGAACATTGTGTGGGATATTTGTCTATATAAATTATCCCATTTCACATTTCAACAATTTTATGCGACTTACTTGCAACATTGTGTGGGATACTTGTCTATGTAAATTATCCCCATTCACATTTTAACAATTTTATGCTTCTTACTTGCAACATTGTGTGAGACATTTGTCTATATAAATTATCCCCAATTAATCCAGATTTCAACAATTTTATGCGACTTACTTGCAACATTGTGTGGGATATTTGTCTATGTAAATTATCCCCATTCACATTTCAACAATTTTATGCTACTTACTTGCAACATTGTGTGGGATATTTGTCTATAGAAATTATCCCCATCCATATTTCAATAATATTACGATACATGTACTTACTTGCAACACTGTGTGGGATATTTGTCTATAGAAATTATCCTCCATCCACACTTCTTACATTTGAAAAATCTTTTCATTGTCTCGGTTTTGCTGATTGTATGGCCTTCTTTCTTACAGCTGTCACCAGTCTTAAACGCTGTATAGTTACACTGAAACAGACAGACAAACAATTATATCCATTACATAACACTGGAGAATATATACTTTTATCATGATTTTGATTGTCCATACACAGATCAAACAAAAGGATCCTATTGCTCATCTGGTATAACAAGTAACTGTTCTACTAAAGTCTATCACTTTTTGATAAGATGATTATTTAAGAAACAAACATCAGTATTGTGATTTATTAATCATTTGATATACATCAGCATTGTATATTGGCTTTTTTGGGGTGACAAATAAGTCTGGAAGATGAACAATGTGGTTCATCAGCATACCATGTATGTATAAACAAGCATGTTTTTTTTCAATTGCATATGGAATCATGTGTTGATATTTTCATGTAAAATAGCATTATTTCAGCAATTTTTGTTGTAAAGGTTTTCATATTACAAATGTTCATCCAATAATGTTATATAGCATATTGATCATGTGGTACCCTGAGATTTGATTTCATGTACGACCCAGTCAAGTATATTCTATTTATATTGAGATGTCACCAGCTATAAGTGGCAGAAAATTGGACCTTTGCAGTGCACTTAAGACAATGTGCAGGGAGGGTTCTTCAACATGCCACATCTGCCATGACACAGGGCATCAGTTATTACGATCTCATCCAAAGGACCCCATGACTTTCATTTCTAAAAGCCGAGTGCTTGGTGAAAGAACAGTCACTACCAATTTTCAAGTCTTGGTCAGACCCAGCTGGAGTTTGAACCCTCAACCACCCATAGGTACCGAGAATCCCAATAAGGAACATTAACTGTATTCAAATTAACAAAATCCTCCATGTAAGAACCAAAGCTAACCTAAACCTATGGCTTATTGCAACAGGTTTTTTTAAGTTCCAGTATGCAGAATTTCAACAATCAGTTACTAAAACTGTCAAGAAGTCGACACATACAACTTACCTGTTTACAGGTAAATACAACACATTTCATTTCCATGATAGCAGACATTTTATCTTCATATTTCTCTCTCTTTTCTAACTCCATAAAATATCTAGCCTCATTTTCTGCTTCAACCTACAAAATATAATACACATATAATTATATATAAAAAATAAGGTATTAAAAAAATCTAAAAGAAGCATTGCTCATTTTTCCAACTAAGTTTGTAGAGAAAACATTTATTTGGTGGCAAAACTTCTTAAAAACTTGTATTTTATTGAAATTATAAGTGCTTTATTGGTATTTTGTAAATTTTGTAACACATTAACAGAAATATCATACATTTGTTTTAGGAAAATCAACATGCTAATAATCTTTGGGAGAAATTAGAAAATTTGTTTGAACATAAGGGAATAATTTAGAAATAAATCCTAATATGGCTATTTTTGGTAATTCCAACATTTCAGAAAAATTAAAACCTTTAGATTTTATATTTATTTTAGTGAGAAATTATATATATGATACTAGATCAAATGATAGTAAATTAAATTTCACTAGCTTAAAAAGAAAACTGAACTATAATATATCATTGGGAAACATAAGATTTAGCAAGTTGGGAAAATCAGAAATTTTTGAAAGGTATTGGAAATATATTAAATGTGTTTTAAAATGATTATTACTATATATGCATAGGGAAATTCAAGCAAATTAGAAGTGTAAAAAAGCTTTAAGTTGTAAATAATTTGAAAATTTAAAATACATGTTTCAATTGATACATCATGAGCTAATAAAACATAACTTCTAGATTGCCTGTATTTTCCTTCATTATTAATTTGCTTTGAATAAAGTGAAAGAGAATTGATGTACTGAATAACCATGCAGTTAATAGTCTTCTATATATTGCGAATAGGGATCTGACATGTATTATAATTATGTTTGAACTATGATATTACATGTTTGCTTTACAAAAATATATTTACATATATATATATATACACACACACACACACACACACATATATAAGATTTTGTTTAAATGTAAATTTTGTACATCATTTTAATTAGAAAATGATATAGTTGATGAAAATGATATAGTTGATGAAATGATATAGTTGATGAGGAAACAAATTTCATAATATAGCAATTAAATGCCTGATGTGTTACAAAAACCATTACAAAACAACTCATAGTCCCCCACTGGAAAAACAGTGTAACATAACATAATTTATGTACGATATTGAAATCAGTTCAACCTTTGGTATTTTAATTTTCATTTCATGACTCTGAGCTCAAGTTTAATTCATCCTAATCAGAAATTGATCATGTTTTATTATGTGTTAAATTTTAAAAAGCGTCATCACTGGATCTTGATAAACAAGTTAATACTGATTACAATTTTGTCACCAAAAGTTGTAAAAATATGTCATATTTCTAATAACATTAACCTTTAAATTTCACATTTAAGCTGATAAAGTTACAAGAAACAAGAACAAGGTGTTTTCAAAAACAGTTAAACAAGAGCTACATGTACGATGATGATTCCAGATCAACAACCATGTAACATGGTGTTTATTTCTATAGCAATATGATCCGTAAAACCTTCCCAGTACAGTAACTTGTATAACAATACCTGGATTAATAAAACACATTCTTTCAGTTTTCAATAAAACACATAATCACAGAGGGATATGTAAAAGTGCACAAAAGTATTGTTAATTCTGGATAAGCAAAAATATTTCAGACAATTCCTTTAATCAGATTAAAGATATAATTAAATAAAATAACTAAAAGTTAAACTCTATTCCTTTTTTAAAGTAATTTTTTTTTTATTGTTTTTTAAAAATCAAGATTATTTTATTTGACAATTTCAAATTTTACTGTTGTTGATGTTTATAATTTGTAAGTTTGTAAAACCTTCTAATTGTAATTAGAGACATTCTCTAGTTCCAGAATCCTATGAATTTATTATTTGTAATCATGTTAAATGTATCATATTTAATTGAATAAAATATTATTTAAACTTAATTGTATTCTGAAGAATTTTGTCTGCACACAGATAAAAGATATATTTTAACCAATCAGAAAACAGGATTAGTGCAAACCAATGATAGGCTTTCAAATCTCAAACAGTAAGCAAGAGGTCCAATATGGCCTGTATTGCTAAAGTGACACATTATCAAATAAATTTCAAACAGCTATGCCAGACATAATTTAAAACATCTGAAGATCTAATTCATTATGGATTACTTTTTTTTTACATGTGTCAGAGATTATAAAAGACACCTATTAACACTTTTCTAGCAAATTGCAAAGAAAATCTGACACATATTTTAAATGTATCTAATTTCTATATAAAAAATAGAACAATTAGTCAAAAAATGTAATGGCATTTTCCCCCTCAAGTTTAAAATAAATGGGCTCAAAAATAACCCTGTAAGTTATTTATCAGTGTGATTTTCTTTTTATAGTAACTTCAGATATCTTTTATTTCAGATATTTATGGCAAATAGAACTTATAATCTTCATTAACCGAGAATTTTTCTTAGATCTGGCAAAGCAGTTTCAGGAGAAAATTTCTAAAGATCACATTAAATTATGTCTTATTTGCATCAACTGTCAAATAAGGTCAATGGAAAATTTGCTGGAAAAACCTTAATCTAATGTAAGATATACATTTTCTTTTTACATATCAAATTGAACTAAATTTGTCCATTAGTAATTGTGTGATGGCTTTTTATCTTGTTATATTTATAGTAACAGTAGCTATCTTTGATTGTGGACTCCAATATGCCAGACAAAAAATTCTTAATCTGCATCAACCAAGGATCTTACTTACCAAAATTTGTTGCATTTGGCCTAGCAGTTTTAGAGAAGATTTTTGAAGAAATGGTTTATAATAACAATTTATTAGCATAAACTGTGAAAATATGGATAATTGAAACCCATAACATATGTTAAATGACCATAAATCTACCCTCTTTATATCAAATATGTACAATCTTGGACATAAATAATGGTTTATCTGTTTTTGTTTTTTTTTTTTTGTTTTTGTTTTTTTTTAATTCATCTTGAACATGGGACATCCATGCCGATATAAAATTTTTAATATTTATCAACCAAGGATCTTTTACACCAATTATTATATTATTATCAATTTAGCCCAGCAATTTCAGAAGAGAAGATTTTCCAAGAATCTGATTTACAAAAAAAAAAAAAAAAAAAAAAAAAAAAAAAAAAAAAAAAAAAAAAAACCCAACATCTTATGCGGATAAATTCTTAAAATTTGGAAAACAGAAAATCCCTCGTAATAACATGTTGCACATGTTTAATTTCCATATACCTACTTTCTATTTATCAAATTTAAACACAATCAGTGTTATAAATAAATGTGTTATGATTGTTTATTTGGTTTTTCTATTTATAGTAATGCCAGCCATTTTAAAATTAAGGTAAGTTATGCTAAATACATTATAAAATCTTCATCAGACAAGGACCTTCAATAGCAAATTTAGTTCAAATTATGTCTGTAGTTGCAGAGAAGATCAGAGTTTACACATGCATGCTAATTAAGCCATGATATAAGCTTAGCTGACTAGCCAGACAGACATGTTGATTCCTTAATCTCTTAATACTTTGGGTTTTTTTATCAACTGCACCTTTCAATATTATAAAATGCAATTTTCAATTCAAGAGTCATTTCTCACAATATAAACTTTTAATGTAATACACACACTTTCAAACTTTCAATAAAACACACCTATGATCAAGAAGTGATGCCAAATTGGGAAAGAAAAAAAAAACAGTCCAGGTTTGAATCTCACTCAGGCAGATCCTAGTGTGAAAATATTTTTGTCAATTTGCTTGCTAAAAGTAAGTTCTTTTTAGTTGGGCAGCTCCTGTTTCCTCCACCATGCCAGATCTGACCCACTTAATATAAGTGATAGAATTTTGACTTGGACACAAAACACCATTAATCCAATCCAATCCAATCCAATCCAATCCATTCCATTTGATATATTCAACATCACATATAAGTATGACAACCTTAATGACACATTTATTAGTCCCCTACCGGCGAAAGCTGAAGGGAACTTTAGGTTTGCACTCTGTCTGTCCGTCCATCCGTCACGCCTCAGTTTTACGGGAGGTATGACCCTTTGAACTTTGAAAATTCACTGAAATTTCAGTTTTCTGCTCTTTTTTTCTACATGCTTTGAGTTAATGAATTGTTTTTTGGTATGCAGGTCACTATTACACTCCATATAGAGAACTGTTAGACTAGTGCCTCCTGTAATGTATGTGTAATGTTATATTATAAAACAAAAACTAAATTGCATTACAATTGACCTAGTAACTATTCTCTTTCCACACACTGTCAAAAATAAGAAGGTTTTGGGGAGAATTAACCTATTCATGATTAAACTTAAAATTTTTAAGAACTCCATTGCTGGTTTTTGATTTTACTATGATCAAGTTTTGCTTTACATCTTGAACAACACGTATAATTTATAACTAAAAATCCTTGTACATTTTACCTTAAACTTTGAGATTAGTGAAATATGCGCCGGTAGGGGACTATGTATTGTTTTGCAATACTCTCAGAATGCTTGTTTATATACAATCAATCCAGTGGAAACATGTCCCCATCCTACTACTTATAACATTGTTCTAAGTTTAAACTAACCTCTGCCAGTGCACCTGTGTGTTTTGATTTAATGCTCATTAATTTTTTAAACTCTTCAGAATTCACATCCAAACTTCCCAACAACCTGGATCTTTTCTTTGGTGGTTCCTCGGTTGGGATATCATCATCCTTTGCTTCTACAAGACAATGAGTGGAGAGGGAATTAAATTTTTATTTTACATTTTGGATAACTTTACACTTTGAACATATTAAGCAACCAAATCATTTTATATGGGGTTATTTCAATAAATTTAAAACTATAAACAAACAAATTTGAAGTTACATATATATGACAGTGTAATAATCTTCACCCTTCTATATAACACACCTAAGCCAACAGTGAAACAACCATATACAATTAACTGATTAGCAGTTTAATAATCTTATTAAATTTCATTTTAGAAAAAAGAATCATCTGTAACATACACTAATGTAGATTTTTAAAACTTATTAATATAGTAAAGTCCAGTATCCAAGTGGTACTCTCCTCTTCATTAGCTTATAATTCACACCTTTTTTTCTCAGAAGATTTATTCAAACAAATACAACCTGTACATTGTGTATACTGTAGAAAAGGAGACCAACACCCCTAAGGTTTTAGTTGTGGCTAGTAATTATTTTAAGTGCTATGGTATTCAACCGAGTTCCATAAATAAATAAATAAATAAATAAATAAATAAATAAATAAATAAATAAATAAATAAATAAATAAATAAATAAATAAATAAATAAATAAATAAATAAATAAATAAATAAATAAATAAATAAATAAATAAATAAATAAATAAATAAATAAATAAATAAATAAATAAATAAATAAATAAATAAGATTTAAATGTCTCGCCTGGTTAGTTTTTGATCAAGTAGAAAATACATTACTTTAACATAAACTTTCACTTTTTGACATGCCCCAAAAGCTGCCGACACCAGAAAAGTAACACCTAAGCCTCACCTAATGGCGATGCCAGGCTCGACAATAATGATCATACTTTATTTATTTAAAACAGCTCGTATAAAAATCCAGGACAGTAATAAAACCTACCTATACTATCCAATACTCTCTTTTTAATCTTTTCTTGTCCCTGGGGAGATGTTTTCTTCCTGACACTGTTAGGATCATCTTTCTGTAACCCTCCTTTACTCCTAATTTTTGCTATTGCTAATTTCTATATAATATAGTAATACAACACAAGACATAACTACAGTGTCGTTTTTTTGTACAATGTATGGTATTTCTATCAACACTGATTTATTTGGAAAATATGTTTGAAATACAATTCAGTAATTAAACTTTAGAAAAAAGTTAAATAAAAAATCATTATTTTCTGTTTGAGTTATTTTTAATCACTCATGAGGCCCATGGGCCTTAACGCTCACCTGAAGATATGTCCAATATTGTTTGCAAAGTGCAATAGACACTATATTAAGTACAGAAACTTTAAAAGTTTTCTCAAGTTAAGAACTCCCACAAAATTAAACAGAAATATATCCACTCACATTTCATTTATAAGTTGCTTATATAATATGCATGAAGTAACTGTAGTGCAATGAATAATTTCCAAATCATTGATAAATTTCAGTAAACTTATGCAGCTATGTCCTTAACCTTTGAACATATATGACCTCGATTCATATATGATTGTCATGTCAATACTTACAATATTCTAATAAACATGCCTTTGCATGAAATTAATAGCTTTCAAGATAATTAATAATTTTAGTATTCCTATGTTGATATGACCTTGACCTTTGAACATATAACTTTGAACCATATATAAAAATGATCATTGTCACAATACCTACAATATTCTAATATACATGCCTATACAAAAAGTTAATAGTTTTCAAGATAATTAGCAATTTAAGTCTTCTTCTGCAGCTGCGACCTTGACCTTTCAACATATGACCTTGTACCATATATCAAAATGATTGTTGTTGCAATACCTACAATATTCTAATATACATGCCTATACAAAAAGGTTTTAGTTTTCAAGATAATTAGTGCTTTATGTCTTCTTGTGCAGCTGTGACCTTGACCTTTCAACATATGACCTCGATCAAAGTTAATAGTTTTCAAGATATATTGACAAATATATAATTTTTAGCAATTTCCCCATTCAGTACCTTACAATTTCCCTATTTTGAGCCCCAATGGCTACCATTTGTGCAATCTGAAAATAGATGACCTAAGGATGTTATAAATGAAATAACTAAGGTATATCTCTTGTAGATTCAGAATAGAAGATTTTTAAAGTTTTTCACTATTTCCCCCCTTATGGGGCCCCAAGGAGACATAACTCCTTCATTTGTGCAAATCTGAAAGGGCTTTACCCAGGCATGATGGTTACCAAGTTTCATTAAATTTGGCCCAGTGGTTTTGGAGAAGATTAAAATGTAAAAAGTTTATGCACAACGGACAAAGATTGATAGCAATAGCTCATTTGAGCTAAAAAAAATGTCAATGGACTTGCTCAAATTTGTAATAATTTTCTTGATTTCAGGAAAGTATTATTTCTGGAAAATCATGAGACCTTGAATTGGAAATAAGGAAATCCAATTAATAGAAAAGAAATACTGGGTAAGAAAAATCTTGAATTATTGTGGTTGACCTAGCTATGACCTTTAATGAAATAATAAACAAATACATTAAGATTGATAAAAATCAAGTAAATCATTCAAAACTTATTTAAAAAAAAAAATAATAAAATCTTGAACAAAAGCACTGCCAGATGGGGCAATATACACCCATCACGAACTAGCACGAGATATTACCACAAAAAACAGATAGACAGCATTATAACATAATACAGACAGACAACACAATAACATAATACCGGTATGTACTGTCTATATTGACAGGCATATTTTTTTTAATTTATAGTAACTGGCCGCAACTTTTGACTTATTCCATGTGACCTGATTTGCAATCCCATGTAATGCTTCGTCAGAGAGAATAAGATGACTAAGTTTGAGATTAATTTGACAAACCATGTCTCCAAATGAACAAAAACCAGATTTCTATTTACAGTAGCAGTGACCTTGACCTTAGACATGGTGACCTGGTTTGCAATGTTTCATAACAGGTAATAAGTTGACCAAGTTTGAGATCAATTCAACAAACTGTGTGTCTTTAAATGTACTGAAACCAAATTGGGAAACTTAAATCACATCTTATAGAAGAAAGTTTTCATGTTTGTTAAAGTAAAAAAAAAAAAAAAATTCTTAATTTTTTTATCCAAAATTTTGGATCTGCCCTAAAACTGAAAAAAAAAAAAAAAAAAAAAAAAAAAAAAAAATCTTATACAAGGTAAATAACAGAGAAACTAATACAGCTTTATTTGAATTCAAAAATGATATAGGTTTAGAACAAAATGAATTTTCTCAAAATTTGTATTTTTCATTTAAAATCTAAGATTTATCCCAAAATTGAAATAAATGGCCAACAGGCATTGTATATAATCTAGAAACTAATCAAACAACATTTGACATATAATTCATCAAGATTTAGATGTACTTTCAAAATTTTCTCAACATGTGTCCTTTTTATACATGTAAAAAAACCAACAAATGTCATTTTTTTGGAAATACCATAATATATATTTATGTTCTATCATTGAACATGCTAAATTAAAAAAAAATAATTGAAAAATGTGTCTGTAGGAGCATTTTCTCAAAATTCCCTTTTTCTGTAAAAATTGCAAGTTTTTACCTCAAAAAGAGTTGAAACATCAGCTTGCATACTCATGTAATCATAATTAAACTGCACAACTGAACTGTGTCGCAAATTTCATTAAAATAACAGTATTAGTTTGCGAGATATGGACTTTAACATAAACTTTCAAATTTTCTCAAAATTCCCTTTTTTATGTAAAAAAGCAAGTTTTTACCCCAAAAATAGTTGAAACATCAGCTTATATACCAATGTAATCATAATTAAACTGCATGATGAAACCGTGTTGCAAATTTCAATGCAATAACAGTAATAGTTTAAGAGATATGGACTTTAACACAAACTTTCACATTTTGACATGCCTACGCGGCTGCTGCCGTCAACACCGGAAAAGTAACACCTAAGTTTCGCCCTATGGCGATGCCAGGCACGACAAAATATTAGAATGTGTAACCAAAATTCCTTTGCATCCCTGCTGGTCTTGTATCTGAAACGTCAGTTTTCATAAACAAAATTTCTCCTTTGCTGATTTATCCGAATCCCAGCACAAAATTATTTTAAACCAAAAAATAACTTATGTGGGAGTTACTACAGAAACTTTGATTTTAATATCTGAAGAATACAATCAATACATGTAACTGACATCTATCTATAATATAAAAACACACACAAAAAGAAGCATTAAATGATCATAAATTTTAATGAGCATAGAGAACAGGAAAAATACCATGATTTAAAACAATGAGAATAAGTATATTGCCTCTCCTCTCCCACAGACAAGAAAATATTATTATCACTTTATTACCACAGACTTGTGCCATGGACATGCTATTTATCTGGATAATAATGGAGTGTAGATCATACAGTACAATTAAATCAATCCCATTCACTAAAATCATTCTATTAGGCCATCATTTAAATTATTTGTTTCATGTATAAGGATGACTGGTAGGATTTTTTCCTGTATAATATGACAGATACAAGGCTATTATTACTATATATTTTTACCAAAAATATAAATAAAATCAATTTTAGCATTACAAATTAGATTGTATGTATGAAAAAGAGCAGAAAAAAGGCATCAGAGTTTATGTTGCTTTTGATTTGATTTGATTTGTTTTAATTTGATTTTATTATTTTATTTTATTTTATTTTATTTTATTTTATTTTATTATTTTATTTTATTTTATTATTTTTTTTTTTTTACAAAACTATTTGCTGAGTATCAAGAATAATACTTTTGTGAAGTGTCATGTACATCAGCTTACTAAGACCTGTCAAATGTCTACCTCAAGTTCCCAGTATAAAAGTAATACTCAATGTTTGTAATGTAATAAATAAACAAGAGTCTGTGAAGGTCATGGACAATCACCCGTTTCATAATCAGTATTCACATTATGAACATTAATCATGTTTACCTACATTTATGGTTCGTGTGCTCTTCACAACACTTTACTTTTTACATTTCTACTTTATTTAAGATAAGCTTCTAATAAAAATTTACATATGAAAAAAAGGGCAATAACTATCAATAGTTATGGTTCTTGTACACTGCACATCCCCTCATCCGGATTTATCTACCTATGTAGTTCATGCTGAAATCTTTGTATTAAACTCTGGACAATAAAACAGACTGAAGAATGGAAGGACACAAATTTATACCCATCCTTTTGGGGAGCTTAAATACTAAACACAATGTACATAATACCATAATACTCAAGTCTTCTGACAACATCATAGCTGCTATATCTTATTTTTAGATCAATACCGTAAAACCTTCTACAGTGTCTCCCTCTAGATAGAGACCACCTATTCATTAAAGCTGCATTAAGTTTTTCAAAGAAAAAAATTAAAACTGTGCTAATCTAATTTATGAAGTTCCTAATAAACAATGTTACATTTGGTACAACGTTTAAAGCTTGAATAAATACAGAAATTACAATATTTACCCAGCGAGATGCAGCATTTGGGATCTAATATTAGAACATGGTTACGTCATCAAAACCCGGGTCATTTAAACACAACTTTCAAAACGGTGAAATACGATAAATGAAACACAGAACTTTATTGAATTTGTCATTTGTAAGGGATACATAACACCATTTCAAATACATATGGATATTAATGAAGGACAATTAATGCAATCTGTCATGTTTGATTCTAGGGTTTTCCGTACATCCGTGCACATGTTCCAAACTCATAATTACCATCGTGAAACACTGACCAACAGGATTCCGTTTATTTACAGCTAAAAGAAATGAAATTTTAGAAAATGAATGTCACGGATCGTGGTTAGAAGATATCTATTTTAAAAAAATATATTTTTGGAAAATCAAAAAAAATTCAGAAAATTGAAAAACTTAATGCAGCTTTGAGAATCATGTTAAAAGCCCTTCTGCTTCATATATCAACCAAAAAAAACCTCATTTTAAAGGTCATCTTTGTATAAAATCAGTATATTAACAATAGGTCTTCGGTGATGTTGGTGGTCTTAATATACATATTATTCTGTACTTGATTTTGAAAATCCTAATCATGTCCATTAATTATCAGTCTGTCTATTTACACAACTTTACAATTTTACTTATTTGACTTAAAATTGAAAAGAATATATATATATATATATATATATATATATAGAGAGAGAGAGAGAGAGAGAGAGAGAGAGAGAGAGAGAGAGAGAGAGAGAGAGAGAGAGAGAGAGAGAGTAGTATATGGCAATTGAATACTAAATACCTTTAAACAATCTAAATGCAAGATTGACTTGCTGCAGTTTTAGACAAGTTTTTTTTTAGCTTCACCAGAAACAAACAATTTTTAAGGAAAGCCTCACCTACATTATGACTAAGGTGTAATTATGTGTAGGATACTGCAGCAAATATAAAGACAATATCTACACTGAATAAATCCATCTTTATTCTTAATTGAATCAATTTAGCCTCATTACCTAGATAATAATAAAATGGTTGGATAAGTAGCAATCTACAATCCCTTCAGACTGTAGAGGAGGCATAAAGACAAGTGACAGGGGGTGTGTATACAAATATTAATAAAAGTATCCTACAGCAGCTAAAATTAGTCTTAATCAAGTTTAGACGCATTCATTCAAAAACAATCTATCTCATTACCTCAAGAGTTTATATTTGATAAAAGAGAAGAAAATTGAATTTATACATCATTAAACAAGAAGCAGGCAGATTCATTCAATAATGATCATAAAATATCACATCTCAATGACAAAGCCATTCAGCTCATTCATATAATAAAAGTTTTCAGCTGATGCAGCAATATTAAACTTATGATTGATATTGAAGCTATAAACTTTGATAATACCAGTAAAGTAAAAGGTTAGCTAAATGTAAGTCAAATCTGTAAATGACAAAAAATGAGGCCTAATGAACCCGATATACTAACCTGATAAATTATGGCTAGTTTGGAATGATTTAAGATTAGTCGGCTGCATGTCATTTTTATATTATTGTATTTATCACAAAGATTAATGTAAAGTTATTATAGAGTGTGAGTTTGTTCAAGCATTTCTGAAAAACTTTTGTACCAAAGGATAAAGAAGACACTACTTTTGGGTGATAAGGCACTGGTTGTGAGATTAACTTTCCAACCAACTTAATGGGATGGTTAAAGGGCAAGCTTGCGGATCACAGTGTCTATCACTTCCTTGTTTAAAATTCTTCTGGGACTGATCCAAGCGTGAGGAAGTTTGTCAGTATGCTTGGCAAAAGCCAGCCATTTAGTCTAAGCACTCCATTTTCCTCCAACACACAGAACTGACTACCTAGATATAAGCAAAAAGATTCTTGCCTGGGGTGGCTAATGCCATTACTTAACTCAGCTCACTGACGGTGCCTTTTCGTAAAAAGGAAGAAAAAAAAAAAAAAAAAAAAAAAAAAAAAAAAAAAAAAAAAAAAAAAAACAGTGTTTTGCTTGTATATGATGTATTTATAGCTATGTATTTATTGTTATTTTTTCTTAAATGAAACTTGTTAAATGATTACTATGTAAACCTTTACTTTATCATGATGTTCATCAGAATCAAATTCTGGTATCAATCAGACAAACCCTAAATATAAACATCCCTGCTGTTATCTATTCACCCACCAACAAATTACTGATTAACATAAAGTCAATATGTGTTTTTAGGACTCATTCTTATTGCAAAAATGTAATTGAATTAAAAAAATTATTATTCATTTTCATTCCAATATTAACTGAACACCAAGTCTCTTGTTCAATAAAAAATAGAATAAAACATATACATGTACATATTATTTCATAAAAAAAAGTTTCGTTATTGGGTAAACATGAATGGTTTTATTTGTTAACAATAATATCAAACATCAAAAGTAAAAACAAAATATCAAAGAATTTTATAAGTACTTTTGTTTTGATAAAATTTGATATTTTATATTTCTAACAACTAAGAAGCTTTCTTTTAAAATATCAGCTTTTTGAATAATTCCATTTTAAATTAAACCTGAGTAAATGAATCATATAAATTTTATTTCCCTTTCAATCTTACCATTTCACTTATACATATCAGGTACATCTCGAACAGGCACATCTCAAAGTGCACAATCATGGTAGAGTTGCATTCAGAATACATGTACTGTGTCTACAAGATGATTCCCACTCCCCACAATAGCTTCATGTACTGTGTCTACAAGATGATTCCTACTCCCCACAATAGCTTGAAGTTCAAAACATGGTATTTTTCTTTGAAATTAGGTGAAATGAAAATTCTTATGTAATACTGAATAATCTTGATCACATGTAGATGACAGGTATACACATGACTGTAAAAGTCAAAAGTTCCTATGAAATTGAAAATTAGGTAAACAAACATTCTGAGAGTATTGCAAAACAATTACATAGTCCCCTACCAGTCGCATATTTCACCAATCCCAAAGTTTTAGGTAAAATGTACCTTATTATATGGTACAAAGATTTATAGTTATAAATTATGTTTGTTCAAGGGGGCAGATGGAAACAAAACATAAACTTGATCTGTAACTGATCATGGCAGAGTCACATACAAAATGTTACTTCCATTTCTGCAAGCGTGTAGAAAAAAAGGCGGAAAACTAAAATTTCTGTGAATTTTCAAAGATCAAAGGGCCATAACTCCGGTAAAATTAGCAGATGGAAAGGAAACGTGAACTTGATCTGTAACTCATCCTGGTAGACTCATACACCAAAAATCAGTTCATTATCTAAAAGCATTTAGAAAAAAAGTGTGGAAAACTGAGGTGTGACAGACAGCGGACGAAAGGACGGACAGAGTGCTTTTGCCGGTAGGGGACTAAAAAAAAATTATAAGAGAACTAAGGCAAACAATTTGTTTTTATTATACCTGATGGAAAATTCTTACACTTTTATTGGTCAATTTCTAATCATGTGGTATGAAACAATTCACAATGTTTAAAGCACGGTCAGCATTGGGATATGCAATATTCACCACAAGGCACGAAAACTTTCGACTCTTCATCACTGAAATTACCAAGTAATCTACTTAGATTAAGTAAGCTATAGACCAGTATCTTCTACAAGTCTGTATGTTTTATATTTCATTTTTGTTTATTTAAAGTATTTGAAGCTATCATATTTTAACCTCTATAATTCTTTGTCACAGTTGCATTGTTATGCATTTCAAAAAGATGTCTGAATAACATGTAAAAGAGAATACGTTTTTGTTCGGTAAAATAAAGTAAATAGTGCCCTTGTTTGAGGGAAATATGAAGAATTGTCTCCAAACTTCCCTCAACCAAGGGCACTATTTATATACCATATATGAAACAGTTTGAAGTTTCAAACTGAGTTACTTTTCAGAAGTTATTTGAAACAAAGCATAAGCATATTTGAACATATGTACAAATATCTTCACCAAATCAGCCAGTTAACATTTCTTCAAATGAGCTTTCAAACATCTTAGTGGGGCAGATAAAAGTAATTTTGAGAAGAATCATGCAAATTGTGATACAAGCATCAAATTTGGTACAATTGATCTCCAAGAGATACTCTTCAAACTTGCTAGATTCGCCACTTGAAAACCTAAGATTGCAACCATTTTCAAGATGGCTGTCAAAAAGCAACCTGAAATTGATGTTTTGACTGGACATTTAAGTGTGAAATCCTATGTTCAAGAATGTCAAACTATATTTTTCTCATTAAAACACTGTTTGATTTTATTTTCTATTTTGCTGCCATGATGTCTTAATAATCTTTGTTTCTGCTAGTATATTTATCAAAGTTAGCTTATTTTATACTATGCTGCTGGTCCTCCAGATCAATATGCTACTGTCACTTATGCAGCTGCAGAGTGCTTTTAGATCTACCTAAAATGCTTGCATCTTCCTTTACAAGCAATGCTATAAAAACACTTTGTCAGTTTTTGACAGCTGAAACCAGTGGCAGTGTTGTCAAATGTATCTGTTATGTCTATTTTATATAAACACCACTCTTACTCTGCTTGTGGGCTTGTTCTGTAGTATAGGAAAAAGGCATCCTTCTATTCTCAGCATGTCAAGACCACAAATTAACTTTGGATGTTGACTGATTTTCTGCTTTCTCAGGAAAGACAGAGAGAACCTCTCAACTACTTAATACATACATGAGATTTTTTTGAACTTTTGAAGCCCAGTTGCAGCAACTATACCTCACAAACGGGAATCCATTGTATATGGGCTCCTTGGCAATCCACATTCCCTAAAGACCTAGCTCCTTGAGCAATGACAACAAATGTTGCTATAACAAAATCATTAATGGGAAGCACTGCTGGTTTCTAATGTCTTTTGATGCCTTGCTCCCATTTTGTATGTTACAATCATGAGAATAACTGACAGTTGTCTTTCAGGACTTTATCCTTAGTACTTTTTATTTTTCTTGATTAGATGACAGCCACCTATTCCACTGATACATGATGGGCATCCTTAACAACAGACATAGCCTCTTATCAAGCTAGTATATGACTTCTTATGATAGCCCAATTATTTACTGAGCAACTTTGATCACTGCTTTTTTGTGCACATGATCAACTGACATGTCAAATAGAAAATAGAATTCTTTTTTTCGACTTGTGAATAGTAAAAATTACCATTTTTGTCCAGCATCAGGCTGCAGAGTTGACCCCAAATTAGTCGTCTATCATACACTATGGCTTGATACAAGGCCATGTCTGGTGTAAATAATGCAAAACACCACAGTGGACATCATGAGTAGATCAATTTCTTTGGTGAAATTACTCACTGATGCAGCAGGTGTGTGTACAAATTTTTAGGAGCAGATGACTTGATGGGTTATCCACAAAGCAAACATTGCAAACTGTACTGAAGCTGAAAAGGTACCACAAAAGAAAAGGCTAGAGAATGTAGCTGACAATATATTATTCCATCAAGGAAAACATGTGGGAAAAGGGAATTCCTAATGAAAGGTCCAAGAAGATAACTGTCAGTTACCCTTATCTCTTATGCTTGCAATGATTAGAGCAAGAGACTAAGTCACCTTCCTGCACCTATCAGTGACAGCCTAAAGTTTCATTCGTGTCACAGAAATCATAAACCAATTCAACTTTACAAAAGCAAGCAAATGACACAGTGTGAACCAAATAGAGACACAATTATGATTAATGGCTTTGCACTTCAAGTTTTTCAAGACATTTGAGGACTATATAACAGACAACATCATCCCAGATTTAAAACTGACATAAAAGAAAACAACTTGAAAATTTATAAGTTTTCCAACAGATCATTATGGCTCAACAAGCTTAAAAACATAGGAATCCATGCTTAAATAATACAAGAGGCCCATGGGCCTTAACACTCACCTGAGGAAATGTCAAAAAACTTGCAAAGAACTTAATTACAAAAACTTTACAAAATTCCTCAAGTTTGGAAATCCGGCAATAATTAATCAGAAATATCTAGTCACATTTCATTTATAAATAACTTATATGCATGATTTAAAAAGTACAATGAATAATTTCCAAATAATGATTTTGACCTCTGAACATATGAACTTGAACCTTATATCAAAATGGTCATAATATCAATACCTGCAATATTCTAATATACATGCTTGTACAAAAAGTTAATGGTTTTCAAGATAATTTACAATTTCAGTCTTCTTCCACAGCTATGACCTTGATCTTTGAACATATAACCTTGACCCATATATCAAAATGACTGTCAAAACAAATTATCAATACTTACAATATTCTAATATATATGCCTATACAAGAAGTTCAT
The DNA here is from genome assembly GCA_029721355.1 of Tegillarca granosa. Lineage (NCBI taxonomy): Eukaryota > Metazoa > Mollusca > Bivalvia > Arcoida > Arcidae > Tegillarca > Tegillarca granosa. Next base: position 8,770,919 of record CM056599.1, read on the forward strand.
AGTTTTCAAGATAATTAACAATTATTTCAGTTTTTCTCTACAGATATGACCCTGAACTTTCTACATATGACCTTGACCCATATATCGAAATGATTGTCATATTAATACCTATATTTTTCTAATATACATGCTTACACAAAAAGATAATATTTTTCAAGATAATTAACAATTTCAGTACACTTATGCAGCTATGACCTTGACCTTTGAACATATGACCTTGAACTATATATCAAAATGATCATCATATCAATGCTTACAATATTTTAATATACATGCCTATACAAAAAGCTTATAGTTTTCAAGCTAATGGACAATTTAGTATTTATAAGCAAAAAAAAAAAAAAAAAAAAAAATTAATAAATAAATAAATAAATAAAAATAATCAAAAAAAATCTGGGGCAACAACTACTCCAACATTGATTATCAAATAGTTAAGAAACTTGGTACCTTTTTAAATTTTGTCATGGGGAATATTTTAACAATGTTTTAAATTCATATATCTCTTAATATTTGCAAGACAGTTGTCTAAAACTGCATAAATCACAACTTTGGTCATAACCTTGACTTTGACCTTGACCCTTTTTTTCAAGGTGATTTCAAGAAAAAGTCAAAACTGACAACCCCATGCCATTATCTATTCAAATAGTCAAGTTATAACAATTTGAGGCCATTTTACGAAATTTTTTTAATTTAACACAAAAGCAAGTAACCCAATTTTCGACCGAATTTCACGAAATGAACAAACTATAGGCTTAAGACCCTAGAGAAGCCAAATATCACATCAGATTTTTCTCCCATAATTGGTTTCGGAGAAGAAGATTTTTGCATCCCAAGGTAACAATGACCTAGTTTTGGTAGCCATAGCAATGCCATGAACAAATCTGAATTGCACCAGCCCATAAATGCTTCTGAGCAAACTATTATTGAAATCTGTCCAGCAGTTTCGGAGGAGAAGTCGAAAATAGGTGTTAACGACATACACACGCTGCACAATGCCATAACCTAACATGACCTTTCGGTCAGGTGAGCTAAAAGATTTAACAAATACAAGTGTTACTAAGCAAAACATTAATTTCTAGGAGGCCATTTTTGCTGTCATCTTAAAACTGGCTGCCATCTTGAATTTTAAATGGCAAATCAATTAGCTTTGATAATTACCAATTAAAGAGCATGTTTGTCGAATTCAGTGCTTGCATCACTATTTGCACAATTTTTCTGTTATCTCCTACACTATCTCACCATGCACACATTTTTCAAACTGAGCCAAATTTATTAACTGATCCTTAAAGCACTCAAAACAGGAAGTCAATACTAGACCAAGTAAGCACCAAACAAACTGAGCCAGCAAGCACTTTATTTACTAAGCTAGGAAACACTACACCAATTAAGCAAGCAAACATCCCATAACCTAAACAAGCAAACATCTCACAAACTGAGTCAGCAAGCACTTTATTTACTAAGCTAGGAAACACTACACCAATTAAGCAAGCAAACATCCCATAACCTAAACAAGCAAACATCTCACAAACTGAGTCAGCAAGCACTTTATTTACTAAGCTAGGAAACACTACACCAATTAAGCAAGCAAACATCCCATAACCTAAACAAGCAAACATCTCACAAACTGAGTCAGCAAGCACTTTATTTACTAAGCTAGGAAACACTACACCAATTAAGCAAGCAAACATCCCATAACCTAAACAAGCAACATCTCACAAACTGAGTCAGCAAGCACTTTATTTACTAAGCTAGGAAACACTACACCAATTAAGCAAGCAAACATCCCATAACCTAAACAAGCAAACATCTCACAAACTGAGTCAGCAAGCACTTTATTTACTAAGCTAGGAAACACTACACCAATTAAGCAAGCAAACATCCCATAACCTAAACAAGCAAACATCTCACAAACTGAGTCAGCAAGCACTTTACCAACTGAGCCAAAAAACACTACATGAATTAAGCAAGCAAACACTTGGTCAAATGAGCCTAGCAAGCACTTTACCAACTGAGCCACAAAACACTACATGAATTAAGCAAGCAAACACTTGGTCAACTGAGCCAGCAAGCACTTTACAAACCGAGTTAGAAAACACTATTTGAATTAAGCAAGCAAATACTTGCTCAACTGAGCTAACAATTAAGCAAGTAAGCATCCCACCAACTAAATCAGCAAGCACTTTCACTACTTTCACATTAGTACATGGACTGTTTGTGTTTTATTTGTATTACCAATGTTAAATGACAAGATAAAGTTTTCAAATGGATTCTTATCAAACAAAAGGCCCAACTGAGCATGTATTGCTTAACTGGTACTTTTCCACTATTTTGACTCCAGACAGATATGTAAAACACAAGTTTAAATATGCACCAACCAAACGATTTTCACAACAAATCATTTAATTTGGTTGATTTGTTTTAAAAGAAATTTTGAAATACTTGGCTAAAATTATCACAATATACATATATGCATATGCTGGGAATACTTGGTAAACAAGAAAATTCAGTTAATTGGGATCAATATTGTATCAGGTGACACTCCTTAAAATTTTATTTTTATAAATATCAAATTGCATCAGTTGATGTTTTTCTGTAAAAATAATGTTATTCTCGGAAAATTGGACATAAATGTTTTCCAAAAAATTTATGCTACTGATTATTTCTGTATTTGTAATGGTAATTGGAGATATTCTGTACTGAGGTGTAAAAAAAATTAGATGTAAATTTTTTTTAGATTTTTACTATGTTTGTCACTCTAAACATAAAAATTATTTTTTGAAAAGTATAAAACATGTTTTGAGGGCTTATATCACTTTATTAAATCGTTTTATTCCGTTTTAGGTAAGTCTGATCTCAATTAAACAGGATTCTGCTATTTTTCTCACATTTATATATATATTTTTTTATTTAAAAATTTGACTATGACATAAAGAGATGAAAAAAATATAAAAACAGATGATCATATGAAACCTGATGTATTTTTTTCAGAATCTATAAGTAAATACATGTATATGGCAATAACTTCTAGCTTATGATACTATTTTTCTTTGATCCTATGCCCAAAATATAAGACCATAAAATATATAAAACCTGTGTATAAACAAGAGGCCCAATAGGGCTTGTCTTGCTCACCTGGAATTCTTTTTTTTTTTTTTTTTGAACATATTCAATATTTTTTCCCAAACTTTTAACACAAATATCCTTATATTAACAAACTACGGTAGCAATAACTTTATTTCTGGTATCAAATAAATATTTCAAGTACTCTCAGAAAAGAATATTTTCAGATTTAGACAAAAAAGTACACACTATTTATAAAAATGGCAGCCATTTTGATTTCAGACTGACATGTTGGATAAAATTTTCAATATTTACCACCCAAGGACCTTCCATTCCATTTTTTCTCAATTGGCCAAGTACATTTAGAGAAAGATTAAGGCTTAACATATATCTTATTTGCATATGATGTAATTTTTGTGTAAACGGAAAAAATGTATTACATATTACTGAAAGTCTAGTTACATATTTTTTATCTTTTTTCATTATTTTAAGTTTCAACAAAATTGTAGCCAATTATAAGTTTATACTATTTATAGAATGGCAGCTATCTTATATTTTAGGCAGACATGTCAGATACAATTTTAAATCATTATTTTAGGCTAAAAATACACCTTATTTGCAAATTATAAAATTATAACACACACACACACACACACACACACACACACACACACACACACACACACACTGTACAGAAGAACCTGTTAAATTTTTTTTCATTTTCCGACATCTTTTCTTTTTTTTCTTTTCTTATATTTCAATTTTTTTTTTTTTTTTGTATATTTCAAATTTTAACAAGATGGTACATAAATGAACTAATACTGGCCATTTACAGGTTTCTTATATTTATAGTAATGGCAGCCATTAGTTTTTGGATAAACATGTCAGATTAAATTTTTAATCTTTACAAACCAAGGACCTTCCAAACCAATTTTCTTTCAATTACCCATGAACTCCAGAGAAAATGATATAATTATGCAAATGAAAAATTGTACAGAAAACCTGTTACATAATTTTCTTTCATTTTTCTCTTTCTTTCTTTCTTTCTTTCTTTCTTTTTTTTTTTGTTTGTTTTTTTGTTTTGTTTTTTTTATTCATTTAAAGCTGCATTAAGTTTTCCAAAGAAAAAAAATAAAACGGTGCTAATCTAATTAATGATGTTCCTAATGAACAATGTTACATTTGGTTCAACGATAAAAGCTCGAATAAATACAGGAATTACAGTATTTACCCAGCGAGATGCAGCATTTGGGATCTAATATTAGAACATGGTTACGTCATCAAAACCCGGGTCATTTAAACACAACTTTCAAAATGTTGAAATACGATAAATTAAACAAAGAACTTCGTTGAATTTGTCATTTGTGACTTAGTAAGGGAAAAATAACACCATTTCAAATACATCTGGATATTAATGAAGGACAATTAATGCAATCTGTCATGTTTCACTTTCGATTCTAGGCTTTTCCGTACATACGTGCGCATGCTCCAAGCTCATAATTACCATCGTAGAACACTGACCAACCGGTCAGAGGATTCCGTTTATTACAGCTAAAAGAAATGAAATTTTAGAAAATGAATGTCACGGATCGTGGTTAGAAGATATCTACTTTTAAAAAAAAATATTTTTAGAAAATCAAAAAAAAATTCAGAAATTTGGTAAACATAATGCAGCTTTAAATCATATCCAATTATTTCAATGTTAATAAGCTCAGAAGCAATATCTTGATTTTCTGAGATATAAAAAAGTATTATAATAAATACATCAATATTCATTTTGACATGTACTTTCAGAGAAGATTTTCAAAGATTTAGACTAAAATTGCACCTTATTTGCATGCAACTGAATTATTGTCCAAACAAAAAATTGTATACAAAAATCAATTAAATCTTTTTTCTGTGTTTTAAATATTAACAGAATCAGTACATAAACAAACCTATAATGGACATTTACTGGTTTTTGTTATTTATAGTAACAGCAGCCACCTTTGATTTCAACACGGCATATTGGATAAAATTTTAATCTTTAACAACAAAGGACCTTTTATACCTAATTTCATTTGAATCGACATATTAGTTTCAGAGAAGATTAAAGTTTATGGAAAAATGCAGACATTCATGTCATAAGCTCATCAAGGCTTTGTCAGGTGAGTTAAGAAACTTTAATCAAACTCTGTCAAAATATCATAACTACCCAATAATAGCAAAAGTTATGTCATACTTTTTTGGACACAAACACAAAAAAAAAAAAAAAATAAAAAAAAAAAAAAAAAAAAAAAATAAAAAAAAAATAAAAAAATAAATAAAATAAATAATGATACTTTGGTTGACAGAATAATGCAATGCTTCTAAATTTCAGATAGTGGGCTTAAATGTTAACAAAATTCTTCTTCACTTTATATGGAAAGGGAGGTAACTCAAAATGGGTTATTTAAATGTTAATCATGACAGTTAAATAAATTGTCAAAAACTGTCATGTATTCTGCTGCAAATAAAAAATTGTTTCTTGTTAAAATAATCAAAACAAGTTGGTCTAGAAACAGTAAAGTCTTTGACACTTCTTTATCTTAGTAAAAGAAATGATAGAATGAAGTTGAAACAAAATCTATAAATTTTACATAAAAATATGAACATTTAAATCTGATCTGTAATTTATAAATATAAGTTCATTAGCCCTATTTACTCAATTTTATGGATGCAAAAAAAGTTTCCAAGAGTCCCTTCTAACAGAAAAAAGATTTAGGGTCCAATAAAAATAATGATACATGTATCTGAGCTATATAAAATCTAGTGTTTTCATGACAATGTTTTGAAAAAATGACAACAGTACAAGTAATAAATCAACAATACTCTGAAAATTCTAAAACAAGTTTAATCACCTTGTCTCATAATCGACATCAGTCTCTAACTTAATGTAAAATAATGCTTATCAGCTCATTTGCATTCTCAATAGAACCAAACTAGGTCATATTATTACACATAATCTAATTATAAATTACTTACTTTGGCTACGTCATAATCAACACTTTTTGCCTTTGTTAATTTTGGACTGTCCAGACTGATGTTCCCTCCTGGATAGAAACCTCTTCCCAGTGTGGGCGTGGCACTCAGTGGATTAACTACAGGAGCAGAAGTCTTTTTTGAATTAATCTTCTGCTTCATCAGTTCTTTGTGTTGTTTTAAAAGATCTTTAGCTGATACAGATTCAAATTTTACTTTTTTGTCTGCATTTTCGTCTACTGAAAAAGAAATTTTAAAGATAGCAATGTTTGTGTAATATAAATATGTTGGTAAACTATCATAATACATTATAGTTCATCTGATGTTTTAAAACAAAATGAACTGCACATCACTCAACTTGTACTTGAAGTATTCTGACGGTCATTTCTGACAATTTTCAATGTGTACCAATCAAAACTTCACAACAAATGTCATTCAATTTGTCCAAATTATTTTGGACAGCTATGTCAAGCATTCTTTTGAAACCTGCTGGTTAAGACAATCTCACTGATTTTGAAGAGATTTTATAGAACGATCTTAAAATATCTATTAATTTGAAAAATACATAAACATTGAGACAAATGAAAATTTCTCCAAAAATGTTACATGTGATAATATTCTATACATCTACATGTACTTCCTATTGATCGAATTGAACTAGATTGGCTTATAAAGAAATATTTAACAACTTGTTATGTTTTTTTTTCTTTTTATAGAATGATGGCCACACTGGCTTTTGAACAGCCATTCTTGTCAAAATTGGCATCAGCCAGGGATCTTATCCATCAAATTTTGTTCTGGTTGAACCATACGTTTAAGAGAAGATGGCAGTTTATGGATAATTACATAGTGCATACTTCACCAACCTTACAAAAGATGTTGGATGGATTTCCCACTTCTTTATTCAAATATGCAATAATTTAGTCATCAATCAGCTTTTGTTAATAGAAATAATAAATACCTTTTTCACATTTTTCTTTCTTTATTAAATGTTTGACAAAATTCATTGAACCTGCAGAAGGAATATTCAACAAATCTGCACTGAAATTAGAAAGACAAATAACATAATTGGATAACTATAAATATAAAATGTACATGTATAAAAACAATTCTGTAACACAAATTTTAACTAAAATTCCATACAAAGCTTAACTAGACAGATAATTTTAGTTTTGTAATTTTTTTTCTACTGTTTGGTATTGTTGTGTTAGATTACTTTTAGTCAATGTACTATCAATTTGACAATGATCTAGTCAGTCAATGATTCTATATATAGCTACTCGGAATTCCCAGTGAGAACAAAACAGCAAAATGTTATCGCTTAAGGAGAAGGTGCTCTAATTAACAACTATCAGTTGAAGGGAGATAACTCAAATACAATGAACATATGGAAATCAGAAAATAAATGTGTCAAGAAATTTATGCAATGAAAAGGGCCTCACATTTTTGCATGACTTTCTTGCTCTCATTATTTTCCTGATTTACAGTAAATATTTAGGTAAGTTTAACAATTTCACATCAGAGAATACTAACCACATGTTATATCAAATGATCAATTGTTTCATGATATCATTAGCAGTGTTTCAGATTGTTTTGAAAAACCAGGGGTCAAAGGGGCCCATTCTGTGCAGAAATGAGGGGCCCTTTTTGAAAGTTAGGGGCAAATAATTTTTTCGTTACCAAAAGATACAGAGTTTAATTTTGATGCCATGTTAAATGTTTTTCCTTTAGTCTTTGAATAGACTTGAAATTACAGCATCGCCATGCATGGGTAAATATCCCAGTATTCATGCGACTATGATCAATCATGCCGTTTAAGTTTCAGTTAGGTTCACATTTTGATTTATTTTGATTAAATGAAGAATTAAAAACATAAATTATATTTTTCGTTAATACAGATAGTAATTGGATTAATAATAATAACATTGCCTAACGTTACATTCCCTTAGCAGATGGCTTGAAGATGTCTGAAGCCGAGCGACCATGTGACAGCTCTAACAAATGTTTTGATAAATAAACAATAGCTTTAGTGGGTGTTTTAATTCTTTTTTTCTATGTCTTGAATTAAAGCTGCATTAAGTTTTCCAAGTAAAAAATTAAAACTGTGCTGATCTAATTAATGATGTTCCTAATCAACAATGTTACATTTGGTTCAACGATAAAACCTCAAATAAATATAGAAATAACAATAATTTCCCAGCAAGATGTAGCATGTGGAATCTAATATTAGAACATTCTTACGTCATGAAAAACCAGGTCATTTAAACACAACTTACAGAACAAGGAAATACGATAAATTAAACAAAGAACTTCATTGATTTTGTCATTTGTGCCTTAGTAAGGGATACATAACACTATTGCGAATACATCTGGATATTAATGACAGACAATTAATACAATTTGTCAGGTTTCACTTTCGATTTACTGGAGTTTCCATACATCTGTATGCATGCTCCTGGCTTATAATTTAATCATTGATAAACATTGACCAACCGGTTAGAGGATTCCATTTATTTACAGCAAAAACGAATGAAATTTTAGAAAATGAATACTACGGAATCGTGATTAGAAGATATATTTTTAAAAAAATATATTTTTAGAAAACCAAAAAAATTTAGAAAATTGAAAAACTTAATGCAGCTTTCAATATTGTTTAATATTTACTGCTTTCTTCATCAACTCCGGTCTTTTTTGGTAAAAACAAGAGGATGCTATTTCGCTTCCTTTTTGAGATTTTCGTTTTCGTTTTACTACTACCGTAAAATCAGAGGTATTCAGTTACAATAATTTTTTACAGACACTTTCTGTTTCTGCCCTCTACTTATTTCTTATGATCAGAAGAACATTTCTCTAGATCTAAAATCATTCATATTTTTACAATATTCATGCGTCATTTTTAAAAATTATGATTAACACAGGCGTACCGACAATCTGAAGCACTGCATTAGACAGTTTCTAACCATGCCTACTGTCTGAAAATAGAAAAAAATCATGGTAGTCACATAACAAGATTTAAGGATGCTATTGATAGTTTACTTACAATTCATGGGTACCAGCAGCATTACTATTAGTTTCATCTTTTATAGGTTTATTCTTCAAGTCAGGTTTTAGATCATTAACAGTCAAAGTTGTAACACGTCCTTTCTCCTGACGATTCTGTAACTTGTCCAAAGTCATATTATATTTCTTAGTATTACTTGATGGTCTAAAGAAAAATAATGGTACAAAATATTAGCCAAATAGAAAATTTGAATCAACAATCAAAACTTAAACAAGAAAAATACACACACACACACACACACACACACATAAATTACTGATTAATTTTTTTCATTTATCATAAACATAGTACTAGATACATATTTTTTCCATATTATATACAGTTAAAATAGTGTGATCCAATCCAATGACCATACATTTAGGGCCTCAGTGGCAAAGTGATCTAAAACATGTGCTGATGGATCACAATGCCTCTAACCACAATGCAGGATAGTTTGCAGTTCACTTGCAGAAGGTGGTGGATTTCTCCTGCCACTACAGTTTCCTCCATCACTCTAAAACTGACCATCTCGATATAAGTGAAAAATTCTTGACTGAGGTGTAAAACACCATTACTCAACTTAACTGACCATGTGCACACATTCAAAGTTTAATAAAGTCATATCATATGTCAAGATATATTTATCAGACCAGTTACTGGTACTGAAAATTGAACTGTATAAAAGAAAGAATAAAACGATAAAATCCAAATTATATGTCATATCAGACCTCGACCAATAACAAGCACTGAATCAAGCAGTCCAGTGTTTGTCTGTTGGTCTTATATGGATTTTACCATTTATTATCCTCTACTGCCTACCCTTAATTTTTTCCCCATTAAAAAGAACATGTAAGGTTAAAACTACATAGATTTATGTACATGGAATAGACATTTAATTAAAAATAAAGTTCAACAACAACAGCAAAAAAAGTTACAATGTCATCCACTTGTGTAGACCATTTCTGTAGTAAAAATACAATAAACATGTATATGGATTTATATAAGATAGGCCTCCTTCCATGTTGCTCAATAATAATATCTGTAATCTACCTTTGTGTTGTGTAAGTTTCACCACCATAAAAGAAATAAGAATCCTTTTTACTTCTTCCTTTCTTTTCCATGTTCTTTGGAGTGACTCCAGAAAAACTGAAAAAGAAAATTGTCTGACTTTATTTCACTGATGTTTTTTCTTTTCATTTTTACCACAAAAGTATTGATTTATCAATATTTGGTAAAGTTCAGTTAAGGTGATGAACTCAGATAATTTCATTATTCAAAAATGTAAAATCATTACATCAATTCAATTTTATAAGACATTTCAATTGTGATGGACAGTGCAAATGAAAACAAATTATGTTAAATTTAAATGTTAACAGTTTTTTGTACTCTATTACTTGTAGAAGCTTTGTGAAAACAAAAATCACTGCAAAAATTATCAGTATTCATGACTTACCTTCCTTGTAGTTCAGTTCTAGTAGAACTTGACTTTTTATAAGCTGCCTTCACATGGTATGTACAGTAATCTCCTTGTTGTCTGTGGAACAGAAATGTTAATACAATAATCAGTAACACAGAACCATAATAACTAGTAAATACAGTAGAACCTGTCTAATCAAAACAGCTTTATGGAAGAGGATTTGGTTTAGATTAGACAGGTTTTTGAAGTGAAGTTACATGTAAATAATGGTATTAAACTCATATAGAAATGGTCAGTTCATGAATAGTGGAGGGAAATGAAGTACCTGAAGAAACCGCCATCCTTCAGTAAGTGAACTGACAAACTTTCTCACTTTAGGATCAGTCCAACCTGGATTGGAATCTTGGCTATAACAGACACTGTGATCCGTAAACATATGCTTAAGACCACTAGGCCAATAAGGCCCCAAAAATGTTTTTGATTTACAAAGGTTAATCAAAATATCAATAATATGCTCTAAAATTAGTTCAGTTTACTGTTTGGGTTTTTTCCAAGTTTCAATTTCACTCACCCTGATGGTATAAAAGTATGAGATAAAGTAATTTGATGATTTAACTTCAACTGCTGGCAAAAAGCATAATTAAATCAATAATTCATGTACCCTATCTTAAAACAATAATACCCAATACCTGGCTTTAACAGCCCAATACTCTCATTTAAGTGCTTTCTTTAAGAACATTAAGAATATTTATTAAATGTAACAAGTCCAAGGGAGATGTAAACAGGTCCAAATGAAAAGTTAACAAGGCAGTCTGAAAAAGTGAGATTTCAGTCTTGCGCTAGCAGAATTGCCTAAATTTAGCAACCTGCTAGCAATAAATTTAATTGTGATGATAAGATACTGACTTTTAATATATCTGTCTATACAAGCCATTCAAAATTATAAACTTTCATAGTAAATAATACATAATTTATCTACAGTCTTAAACATTGCTTAGACAATCCATCAGATAAAACAATACCCAACAATATAAGTTATATCATTTTTACACATTCTTTCAATAAAAGGAAAAAATACTTCCACTTTTTTTATGAGTCAATTTCAATGTTTACCTGTTAATGAAGTTTGTGCAGCTATTTCCAGCTCGGCTTACACCTGCACATTTTCCAAGATCCTTTGAATAACCCATTATCAAAATTTGCTGTGGATGATTTACTGTGAAAGCCAAGTCTTGTTGAACCTAAAAGATACATGTTGAAGTACATGTAATAACACACAACAATGCTTATACATGTTTGTATTTATTATTTTTTCAGTCACCAGTCAACTGTGAATAAAATCATTATGTGCTTTAACTTTGTATTGAAAATTATTTCCATTAAATTTGTTTTAACAATTTGTGAAAATCTGTCTATTAATAAAGAGAAAAGCATGGTTTTAAGTTAATGGGGTTTGACAAAAAGCAGTGTTTCAAAATATTTAATTTGACATGAACATAAATCTTAAACAGTTTATTAGAACGTACAATGTATAAGAAAAATTGGAAAATATATATTATATACGGTATACAGGTCAGTCTGGAAAGTCTAGAATGGTTAAATTTTCAACTCTTGGCATACTGGTTGACAGCAGAATAAATTTAAACATTTTCTGCCTAAAAAGTTGAACTTTCTCAATATGTTTTACATGTGCATGTATGTCTGTAAGGCAATATCCATATTATTTGTTCAAATATAGTAAATGAATAACAGGAATGAACACATGGTCGTCATATTGCTAGTACAATTACCTGTCATAGAATTTCAGTATAATGACAAAAGTGTATCAAAAATTTTATAAATATGACAATAAAACCCTTACCTTTTCAGCTTTGTCCATTAGATTAGGATTCAGGAGACCAATCACTGTTTTGACTTCATTTTTCCAATGTTGTTTATAAACTTCACCAAACAAGAAGAGACTAACAGTTTTATCACAATCCTGTAAATCACTTAACTTCCAAATACAGTATGTTTTACCCTGTGAATAAATGTAAATACATGTAAATATGCACATATTGTTTGCACTTTAGTTAGACCACTCCCCACCCCCCTTAAAAAAATCATGAACAAAACTGTAAAAGATATTTTTATCTTGCATCCTCTTGAGCAAGACAACCTACACTCTTTTTTCTTGCAAAGATTCACCAATGAAACCTAGAATGTACTAATAGGTTGAGTTGAGAAACACTTTTATATTTGTAATACAAGAAATAGAATTGTCATACATGTCAAGAGTAGAAAATGCAGTATGTGACAAGATAACACAAAAATAAAATAATACAGAGCTCCAAAAGCAAGTAATTCACTTGTGACTTAAATCTTACACGGCTAGTGAATGTAACAAAACATATTGACCAAAACATAGATATTAGGTACCAATGACCTTTTTCCCCTGATGTACATGTAAACACTCAGAAATAATTTAACTAGGTACACCTCAGCTTCAAGTGTTGAATACTTACTGTTGATGATGTTCTAGGTTCTGTCTTATGTACAACTACAGCTATAGTGACCCAGTTACCCTGCAGGTCTGCTGTATTCACTTTACTGGCTATCCTAGATACTTTTATCAACTTTCTGTCAGCCATCTTCATTTTCATATCTAATGCCGACACTTTTGGATTGCTATTAAATTTTAAAAAAATACATTTTATAACAAGAATTCCATGGATTTAAATGTCTCATCTGGTTAGTTTTTAATTGAGTAGAAAATACATTACTTTAACATAAACTTTCACATTTTGACACGCTGTCCTGCCTACGATGACACCTGGAAAAGTAACACCTAAGTATCGCCTTATGGCAATGCCAGGCTAAACAAAAAAATTGGTTTGTTTATATTTTAACATATTTAGAGTAAATTCAAATAATGGTGTGTTATGTCCCAGTCAAGATTCCTTTACTTATACTGTCAGAGGTGGTCAGTTCAGGGATAGGGGTAGAAACTGGAGCATCTGAAGAAAACCACCAACCTCCACAGTGATCAGCCTATTCATTTGTTCACTTGTCCTGTCTAGTAGGCTTGTAATTGAACAATTTGGTTGCCAACATTGCTTATCACAATGTCAAGTTGATATTTTTGTAGTAAATAAATAAATAAATACCTATTTGAAGTGACAATGTATGATTGTACTCAAACTTTGTCAACAAAAACATAACCATAATTATTATAAACCATAAATATCATAATAACAATAATTACAGACCACACAATCACCAAGGCCAAAAGGTATTTACACACAATTGCTGATAATATCAAAACATTAATACTGTCTTTTTATTTAAAATGCATCTTTGATGAAGTTGTTGTTTGTTGTTGTTGATGACAGTGGTGGTGACAGGGGAATGCTATTTTACCTTTGTCAAGTTAATTTCACTCATATTAAAACAATATGAATGGTGTAGAAAATAACAGTACATGTATATCAAGAAAACCACTAAACTTTGACAAATGGATTGACAAACTTACTTACTTATGTATCTGGATTCTTACCTAGGCAGTAAGGCAATGATACATTTATGTAAGCAAGCCATTTAGCTACATGTGTACTTAGCCACCAAGACCATTAGGCATCTTTGAGATATAGACATGAAATAACTGCACCTTGGAATTTCACTAGTCAAGTGAGATGCATGTATCATATAAGGTACAAAATGAACTCTAAGTAATATAAAACTAATTTTTAAGAAGCCAAATGTTTATCGGAAAAAATTATCACAATTAATTTTAAAAAATCTATAATGAACTGGTTTCAAAATTTGAAGTTAAAAATAAATACATACATAATACGTATCCCTGAGAATGGATCTGTTACTGAAGGAAGATCATTTTCTTTGGTATTATGACTTGTCGATGAAGATCCGCTATTCTGTAACATTTTATTTGGAGGTGAGGTTTTATCTTTCCCTGTAAAGTAAAGAAACACACGTATGGATGTCTGTCACAAGAACAGTTTGGCTTATCTGCTACAATGCTACAACCCATGAAAACCCCTTTTTCATTAGCATTACAAATGGTTAAGATATAGCCATTTAAAACATACTTTGGAAATGTGGTAATATTCTGAATTTTGAAATTGGCTTTCTGCATTGAGATAAAACATCAAAAATTTAAATACGCATTGAATACTAGCAAAATCACATAGGTCAAAATCTACATCAAGATACTGTAAATCAGGAAATTAATGCATCACGAAATTAATGCGAATTGCCGATTTTGAAGTAAAATGCGTATTGAAATTAATGCGATTTTTTAAATTTCAATTTTTAAATTTTTTTTATCTTACAATTATAAACATTAAATATGGACTCAGAAATTATTATATTATGTCTCCCTTCATTTATAAAGTGTTTTAAACAAACTTTCTGTAGACATTATTAAAATAAACAGTGAGGTGTGCCAAGGGTAAATTTTTTATGTGCCGTAACCCATTGTTTTAAATTAACCAGGTTGGTAAAGGATTATCAGAACAAAGAAATGCATAGTTTAAAAAAACAAACATACTCAAATATAACGCTTGGAGTTTTTATTAAAATAAAGCATTCAAAATTAGGATGTCCATGTCATGTGTACAACTGATCTTTTGTCTTCAACTCACGAGTTTAGAATATTAGATTACTTATAATCACAGTACTTTCAATTTGAGGTTCCAGTCAAGCTTCAAAATGATGTATCAGTCACGATTCCACTCGTAGCAAAATTCCCAGTAAGAAAGAAACAGCAAAAAATTACTGCTAAATAAAATGTGCTCTAATAATCAGTTACGATAACAACTTCCAGTTAAGGGAGGTAACTCAATTTACAATAAATATACAGAATACAGAAATCAAAAATAAATATCGGAAAATAAATGTGACAAGAAATTAATGCGATTAAACGGGCCTCGCATTTTCCGCATTAATTTCTTGCTCACATTAATTTCCTGATTTACAGTATTAAACCCATCTTGAAGAAGTCAAGTTATAGCAAAAAACTTTAAATCCATTTTACAAAATCTGTAAATTTTGATATATTAATATGTATCAACTAACCTATTTTTCAATTAAATTTCAAGAAATGAACTAACAATATGCTTAAGACCCTACAGAATCCAAATTCATAAATGTATTACATCTGATATTATCTACCATCATAGATGCACATAAAAGATGTTATATGTTCTTATTGGTAATTTTGATTGGAGTATGTCTAGTACTTATGAAAAAAGTAGAAAATATTGTAGGTGTTAACCATAAGTACACATGCATGCACATTAAGACACAAACTAGTGGTTTTTCATGTCGGTCAAAATTATTTTTTATCAGATGTCTGGAAAATAGGAATGATCATTACAGGACCTCAAGCTAAGACATACATGTACCTCATTTGGAGCAACAGACTTTTAGATTGTGCCGGACATTTAATCACTGGCTATGTCATAGAAAATCAGAGATGCACCAGCTCATATAAGCTTCTAACCAGTATTATCAGAGAAGAAATCAAAAATAAGTAGAACAGACAGACAGATGTTATGCTATGCCATTAAAGCTCACATTTAGATTGTGCCGTACATTTAATCACTGGCTATGTCATAGAAAATCAGAGATGCACCAGCTCATATAAGCTTCTAACCAGTATTATCAGAGAAGAAATCAAAAATAAGTAGAACAGACAGACAGATGTTATGCTATGCCATTAAAGCTCACATTTACCTTGGGTTGGGATAAAATTCACTTTAAATGAACTACATGCAGGCCTTCACAAACGCCGATTTTTGGCAAAAAACGCCGATTCAAACTTAAAAAAGCCGATTGAAAAATATCCAAATCGGCTTTTTTTCCATAATAGTAAGACAAAATCTGATCAAAAATTCTTAATTGCCGGCTTGTTAACAATTAAAATTAATCAGGACAGTGTCACGATTCACTGAACTTCCCTATTCACAGGTAATTACCTAATACCTTACCAGTTAATTGATTACTAGTGGCTTCACCTGTTCACGTCATTTCTACTAGAGTAAACAAACACCTACACATGCCTGATCAATCCAGTTTATAGATAGTTAATGACCTTCCCTGAATTCTATATACAAGAGCTGACTAGATTGATAACGATTGTTTTTCGGGTTACCAACAAGATCACGGCATTACGCATGGTTTTGTATCTGTTATGTCGATCTTTTTTAAGTTACCAGTGAAGGGATTTTTGCAAGATATTAATAGGCGGTATTTATGAACATTTATCTATATATGCGACATTTTGTCACACATCGACTTGTATGTTGATGTACCCTTTGCCTACTGCCGATTGACCTTACCGGCGTTTGTGGAGCCCTGACTACATGTACATGTATTATTAAAACTGTTTATAGTACAATAATCTTACATGATTTAGATTTAATTTCAGCTTTCTTCCTCAGGGCCTCCACATCTTCTTTATTAGCATGAGATATTCTCTCTTTTGTTCCTTTTTTCATTATCTTCTTCAGTTCCTGGCCCTCCTCACTTAATTTTATTTTTTCATCTGTAAATATTGAAAAGAAAAAAGCTCTTAAAAATGTTTGACAGCCAAATTGAATATGTTTTATAATCTGTAAACAATAAAAGAGAAAAGATTAAAAATTGTTAATAGAGTCTAATATGCAAAGTTTTATTTCTGTAGTGAAAAACGAGGGAAATGGTTTGGCAACAATGTTCCTTAAATACAATTTTTGGAAAAATTCAAATATAAAATGTGAACCAATATGAATGAATCCACCTTCTGGGATAATTCTAAGAAATGATTTTTGGGTACAATAACAGTTTTAGCAATTTTCTAACATTATCTCAAAACAACAAGTGTAAATACATGTACATGTTAACTGGTAAACAAAATACTGTTTCTGTTACAAGATTTACATATACAGTCAAACCCGGTTAATCGCATAGCCTCCGTGATTCACAACTGTATGCGATTAACCGATATATGCGATTAAGTGGGTTCTACTATTTTTCAAATATCGACAAAGCTCCTGCATAGATGGTGTCAATTAAATGATTATGCATGTAAGAAAAGTTGTTTTATATTTTTGTGTGAAAAAAAAGAAAAATCTGATTAATTTCCATCCTACAACTAGAGAATAATTTTGTACAAAAAATAATAAAATTATTTCATGATTTAATTGCAACCAAAAAGTGTTTGTTAGTGTAACAGCAAGGTAAATTCAAACCAATACTTCTATGCCCTTGCCGTTTAAAATATCAACGGGATGTACTATATGATTAAAACATTTCCCCTTCTATCGCTATTGAGATTTAATAAAAATTTTAAAAGCATTTTCTCGTGAAAAAATGGCATCCTGAAAATTCAGAATTGCCGATGTGGCCCATTGAAAAAGTTTTCACCTGACATTTGAAGTTATTATCAGCATTGCTACACACACAAAACATCCTTTTAATGTTTATTTTCAAATGAGATATATGTTAAATTTACCTTTTGTGTTGTTTATTTCATTAAAAAAATTACTTTTTATGTGTTTGTTGATCAATAATCGTGACACAAATGCAATACACATTGAGGACGCCATCTTGGAAAACATGCAGCCAGTACAGTTAATGTAAGATTAACTTCCCTTTAGCCTTTGTTATACATATCAAATGAAAATTGCTGACGATGACGGAATGGGGTCATATGCAAATGCGCTGCATACCAGAAAAGTTCAACACATTTTTTAACCAATGAAAATCAAATTATTTTTGTTTACTGACGACTGTGTATTTCCGTTTTTCCAAAGTTACCAATAATAAAACAACTTATTCTGAGAGGTTCAAACGGGTCATTTTACATGTAAACGTAATTACTTTTAATTTTGCCATAATTTTTAAACCTCACATCGGCACTTTTTATTAGATATGAGACGTTTTTATGTCTTTCTTTATTAATTTATAAATAATTTTTTTCTGAAACTTTACAATGGTGAAAGAGGTCCCACATACAAAAACCCACATGGTATCCTCCTTGATAGACACACGACAACTGTGTCATTTAACAATCAGCTGGTGATGGCTTCTTTCACTTATTCAAAGGGATTGCTTAATAAACAACTTTTAACCAAGCGTAACAAGGTTCTGGATGATGAAACAGAACATTAGACAAGCGACTCCAGGTATTTACTGATTAATAAACAAAAACCTGATTTTTTATCTTTGATATTTTAACCATTGACAGTCACGTATGCCCGTGGTAGCATTACTTAGTCTTATTTAATAATGCTTAATGTTCGACGGAATGTAGATATCTCATGTAATTTGGTTGTTTTAACAATTTATTAAGTGTACCTTTGTACAACTAATTAATGATTTGCCTGTCATAATTCTTTTTTAAAACTATTTTGAAGAAAAATCACAAAAATTTAAAAATATTAGAGATGGTTGGAGATCGGGTCGAGAAATTTTCTATGCAATTAAGCAGGTTTGGACTTTGTGGCTATGCAATTGAACGGGTATTTTTCAACAGAATACGTAGGAAATGGTTTTGGATTTCACAATCCTATGTGATTATCTGATTTATGTGATTATCCGATATATGATTAAGTGGGTTCGACTGTACATAGTTTATACAAACCTCCGTCCAATTCATCCCAGTCACTGTCACTGTTCTCTCCAAATAATTCTGTCTCCAATGGTTTCTTCTCTGTTTGTTTACTGGTTTTAATGAAGTCCTGTTTATTTTGTTTTTTCTGACTAGCCATCTGGGAGTAACTCATTTTAGTTTGAGAACTACTTGGTGATCTTTGTTTTTTATCATTACTGATCTTCTGTCTGCTATTAGTGACATCTTTTTCATCATTAAAAAATGGATTTTTATCTAGTTCTTTGTATTTTACTTTTCCTTTATAAAAAATTAATCAATTGTACATGTACATATATCAAATACTTAAAAATCAACTTTTTGGGTTATAGACAAATTCAGGCTATGCATGACCTTCACACTGATCTAGTCTGCCAATATGATGCATGAATAGTGGCAGAAATCTACATGTAGGTAGTCCCTTCCATTGGTTTTCATATTGCTTAAACCTTGAGATATATTGCTAAAGGCAGACAATCCGATTAAAATACATAAACATGTACATCACTTTTTAATTAAGAACCAAATCAGAATCAGTAACCTTTATAATATGTCTGTCAAACAAATCTTAAAGATTATCTACTGGAGATAAAAAATGTGGTCTGGTTTATAAGAAGGTATCTTTATACATGTATGTAGAAAAAAAATAGAACATTGTTTCAGAGGAAATGGAGTATAATGTGTATGTAATACCTTTTTCTGACTGTAAACCATTTTTACTTTGTGTTGTGGTGGGTGAACTTGTGTGATTACTGATCTCTTGTGTTGACAGTTTAGCTACTGGCGGCTCTACAGCTTGTTGTTTTACTGTTGGTTCTGCTGCTGATGGTGATTGCTGCTGTTTTATTAACATTTCCTGTAGCTCCATCATTCTTTTCTGCATCATTTGAAGCTCAGCTGTTATCAAGAGGAGAGAATGATAAGTTTCCGAAAATCAGCCTAGCAAAACATGCCACAAAAACTTAAACAAACCTTTATCATCTCATGTTTAATGCCAGTCATAGTCTTCGAAAATGTTAAACTTGGAGAATACTAATCAATAAATATAAATATTTGTTAAATAAAATGTATGCCAGAGTCAGAAACATACAAAAACATTTCATGTTGGTTTTGTCTTCAAGTTTCCAGCAAACTCTTTCATAACTAGAGAAAAAATATTTTTATATTTAACCAATTACATAATTATAATTATTATTATTATCAAGTTTACAATGTATTTTTTTCAGTGAGATATGAAAACACTCATTTACAATGTATCTATTTTTTGCATATGCACTCACTTTGAATGCATATTTATTATTATTATTCCATCACTAATCATTATTATCAGAAGTCCATGAATTACAGTATTAATGGACTTTTATTATTATTATTTCATTATCATTTATTATTATTATTATTATTGTTGTTGTTGTTGTTGTTATTCCACCACAATTTATTATTAATATTATTATATTATTATTACTTATTATGCAATTGATCATACACCTTCATTAGATGTTTAATTTTTTTTGAGATATACAGTAGGAGACTGGTTAATATTAGAGATATTCTCTAGTTCCAGAATCCTATGAATTTATTATTTGTAATTGTGTTAAATGTATCATATTTAATTGAATAAAATATTGTTTAAACTAAAAAATATTTTAATACATATATTCATCAAACATAAACTTACTACAATGTAGTTATTTCAAATCACAACCATAATGGGTAAAAAACCGGAAAATTAAATTAAACATAAAATAAACTTCCACCTAGGATGCGAGACCAGCTGAATAATAAGCACCTCCTGTCTAGCTAGTGCTATGCCCTATGTGAAAAAACAAATTTGAGAATAAAAGGAACATGGAACAATCGGACAACAATATAGGCATATACCTTGTAAGACAGCAGTGTTATCTGTTGTTGTTGTATTTACTTTGTCACTTCCATTCTCCTGTGGAATTATACTCTCTTTCTTCGAGACATTACTGTTGTTTGATGATGAAGATGATGATATTTCAGAATCTTCCTTGGCTTTTCCTGTTAGTAAAGGTATAAAATTAATGAAAGCTAGTGTCTTCAAATGTAAGATACAATGAAATATATTGTTATACAACAAAGTGAGATTACCTGTATATAGGGAATAATTTTTTTTTCTTTTTGAGAACTACTTTTTTCTGAAGAAATGGGGAATATTATAGACAGATGTTGGGTATAATAATTATGGCAACCTCCTTTGTCATGTTTTTGAAATTATTGGAATATGTATTCTCTCCAATACAGCTTATCTAAATATTCTTGTGTACTGACTGACAGTTAAAATGGTGTAAAAAACATTTTACAGTAGGCTAGCATTGCTGAATCATTTTAGTGAAACTTTAGAATTTAAAATTTGAAGTACATGTGTATACCTTATACACTGAATTTGAAAGTTGTGTTTCCTCTGCCTACATCAAAAACATGTTATAACATACCTTTCTCTCTAGATTCTGTTATTTCCTCATCACTATCCGAGTCATCAAGGAAAGCTGATATAGTCTCAAGATCACACTCATCATCACCTAATTAAAAAGCATTAAAGAACGGGTGTTAAATATATCTTTATAACATGTTCTGTTTTAAAGTGCAAGTGGATAGACAACCATCTTTTACAAAAGATTTAATACAAGTCATTTAGTTGATATACATGTATATAACTGAATGGGTCTAGGACTTCAGAGAGAGAGAGAGAGAGAGAGAGAGAGAGAGAGAGAGAGAGAGAGAGAGAGAGAGAGAGAGAGAGAGAGAGAGAGAGAGAGAGAGAGAGAGAGAGAGAGAGAGAGAGAGAGAGAGAGAGAGAGAGAGAGAGAGAGAGAGAGAGAGAGAGAGACTCATTTATGCACCATATACATTAGGATAATTTTGATTAGAACATACAAGCCATACAATTCTAAATTAAATTTCTCAGAAGTAGCCCACACAAAGTGAACAGTAAAACACAAAACCATTCATAAATGAGATTAAACTAACCAACTGTCTGATTTTCAAAAATAATTTCAAATCTTGACTATTATTAAACTGAGAGGTGCTGTAAGCATGATATTCAAAACACTTTGTCATTGAGGTCTCTACTGTTAAGACAGGATTAAGCTCATTTATAAATGAATCTATTAGGAAGATATGAGTACAGTGAAACTTGTGAAAACCGGACCCTGGAAAATCCAGAATCCTGTGAAAACCAGACATGTGTGCTTGTCCCGATTTACTCTCTTCTTTATTCTATATGATAGAAACCTTAATAAACCAGATCCTGTGAATTCTGAAAACCGGACGCATTTCACCATCCGGATCAGAAAAAACCAATATATTTTCACCTTTGTAAACCGAATTTGATTTTCTGATTATGAAAAAAACGAAACCAAAACCGAGAATTTTATCGAAATTTTTTAAACTTGCAAATTTGTAACAAAATGACTGTTATTTCCGATATTATAACAACATTAACTACAAATAAAAATAAAAGTAATTTCCGATATCATAAATAACATTATTTAACTTCTAAGTAAAACAAAACTGTAAGAAATACAAATTATTACCATCATCAAATGGCTTTAGTATACATTAACACGTGTGAAAGGTGTCACAAATAAACAATAATTATCGGATTAAAGAGATCAGTCAACTGAAATCGAGGTTAGCTTGTTTTCGATTGTAACGCGTTAATTTTTAAAGGAACATCTTTGTTGGTTCATTTTGCTGGTATGACTCGACATCACAGTGATAATTCACAACTTTCTCCGCTATCTTAAATCGACAAAATTTCAGTCAAGATCGATATTTTAATAAGTTTTGAGGTTACACAAAACTTCAGTCAAGAAAAGAATTGAATAGTCGCAGTTAAAATGACCTTGAATCCTGATATTATTCAGCTCTCAATCGAGCAACTGAAATGCGCTTTGTATAGATAAAACATTCTGCGCAGTCAGATGATGGAAAAATAAGGAAAACAAGTTTCTTAACAATGGAATGGCAGTTGTTATCATTAATCGACATAAACCAAACATCGATTATGTGCCACGTCAGTAAATTCAAGCAATTTAGTGTTTTGGCTGAGTCTTAGTTACGTTGACCTACATCCTCCAGCAGAAGAAAGCGCACCTGCATTTTTTCCGATATGTTTGCATCGAAATAAAAACAACTTAAAATACAAGTTACTTACCATAAAAACTTTATGATATACGTCGTATTTCAAGTTTATTATTTCAATGAGACAATTATACATCATAATGATGATGTCTGATCCCACCCGTCTATCATTTCATGATAGTTTATTTGAGATAAATAAAACATTAAAATACAAGCAACCTACCCAAAAATTTTTAGATTATCACTTTACGTTGTATTTTAAGTTTATTGTTTCCAATAACCACATGTACATGTGTTACCCATGGCTACACATCCCCAAGGGAGATAACATAAATGGATCTGCTACTTATTATCAAGGGCAGTGAACTCTAGCGAATAACCTTAATAAACCGGATCCTGTGAAAACCGGATTTTTTTCAAGGAACAGAGCCGGTCCGGTTTTCACAAGTTTCACTGTATGTAATTCTTTTAGTATTTTAATCTTACTCTGTTTTACTTGCTGACTGTTGGTATTCTCATTCGGTTTTGTTTCAGGTTTTTCTTCATCTATATCATTATCAGAATCTTCTAATAGAGCAGTTAATGCATCCAAGTCACATTCTTCATCTAAATATCAAACAAATAATGAAAATATTTTGAACAGACCTTTGCTTCTAGTAGGGGTCATGATTCATGATTACCCCTTATCCTGAACATCCAACAGATGCTCCATAAAGCTTCCACATAAAAGGTGATGTATTGATTATAATCACAAATATATACAAATTATATAATTGTGCAGGAAAACCGTTCTTATTAAATGAGTACCCAACAATCAAATTGATATAAATTATTATTGCCAGTTAAAAGCATATGTTAATATGAAAAAAATTGAATTCTTATGTGTTATATTTACTTTTAACACATGTGCTGGCAAAATTTTTTTTATTGTAGATCTTCATTTTTTTTTTTTTTACAAATGTAGTGGGCCTGAGCTAGTCTTGATGTTGTTGTGTTGTATATGGTAGATATAATAGAGTAATTTACTGCCAGACTATCTGGTTTGGATCAATAAGCCATGTGGAAGAGCACTCGCTTAATATAACCCGAAAGGTCTGGTTTTGCTCTTACCGCCAGGACACTCAGTGAGGAAGTTTTTTTTTTTTTTCCAGGTGTTTCCTTCCTCTTGTTACCCATAACAGGGTTACAATTATAATCCATAATATGCACCACAACATGATTTATTTGAATTCTACATACCTGCCATGGTTAGACTACTTGTACTCCAAAGTTTATAAAAAGTGACCTAAAAAAAAAAACATTGTGAAGTGTTATAAAGCATCCAATGTACATGCCATTAACATTTGAAGCAACTTAATAGGACCAATGATAAAATAAGGCAAGTTCTGTATACATTTCAAGTTGGTAACGAACACCGGAATCGATTTTTTTAAATTAATTATTTTATTTTTTGCTTTGCTTTGCTTTACTTTGAAAATGCGATTTAAATTTGGAATTATATGCAGTCAGTTAAATTGTTAAACTTTATAAAAAGTAATACATCGACAGAAAATAAAGTGTCTTCACACAACTATGTCATAACATTAACGATAATTTAGCAAATAATAAACAAAAATTAAGTGATTATCCGAAGTGGGGCAAAAATTGACTGATTCCCCTTTCTCTTTTCATGCAATAATATATGATCTATTGTAATGATATTGGAAATTATAGAAATTTAAATATTTTTTCACAATTTGGTTTAACTTTGGCTAGTATTTGTTTTATAACTTTATTAAAACATTATTGTCAGGTATATCACTATGTTCCAGGTACTACCTGGAATTGTCTTTATATAAGACAGGGGTCAATGACTGTTGACCACTATATGGGAGATCTACCTGGCTTAAGTTTTATTCAACAGTTTTATGCTTTTACTGAAGATACTATTGTCAGGTAAGATTCATAACAAGATACTGCATGGTATTATATTTGGACAGGACAAGAGTCAATGACTCTTGACTGTTATATGGATCTACTTGGCAATAAACAATTATTCAATAATTAAATCCTAAAAGATATAAAGGTAGTCCTGTAAGCAAACTGACAGATATGCACACACATCCATCTACACAACACATTACTTAGTGCGGAAGTCCCACTGAAGATTGTTATTACAATTGGAATATAGCCATCGGAAGACCACAATAAAAACTACAAACAGCAGAAAAGTCTTATAGTCTCAATTACTTCATTACACTATGAATAAAGAATATTGGTAACATGCCATTGTAGAACAGGCTTGATGGAGCTGCTTTCTAGGACCTCCCTCCAGCAAAATTAGAGCAAGAGTCGGGTTAAGATCACAGTAAAACAATAACAATAAACATAAAATATCGAAGGGAAATGTCATACTTAGAAAATTTTTAGTACACTCTCTGAAAAAATCACAATTATTGTATATCATTTCTTACTTTCGATTTGCACTTCTTGCGTGTCAAAATTTGGCGCCATCTAGTGCAAAGCTACGTCATTATCGTTTTCGTATATAACAAAGACCAGATAGAGCGATTTTTGTGTGATTTATTAGTATAATAACAACAATAATTTTATTTTACTGTCTTTTTATTTAAATACACAGTAATGTGTAAGATTTAACACTTTCTTCAAATTCGAAAATATTCTATCGACATGATGCAGACGCCATGTTCATCATGTTCATTTGCAAAATGTAAACAAACTGAAACAGAAAGTTGTAAATTTCTTATCATTGACACTTGGAAACAATATGTGATAGTATCCAGGAGCTGTAAAGAGAAATGATTTACTGAGGCAATATTGATTCAGTCTTGGTAAAAATTGAGAAGTGTCAACAAGCTTTTATCTCTGACATATCCTCTCTTTCCCTCATGCCCTGTGTGTGTCTTGTGTCAGTCTGTGAAATATTGTGAACCATTTTTGTCGGTGTTATATTTGTAATCCCCCTGTCTAACAGCTATTAAGTTGAAGATATTTTTAAAAGTTCAATTAATAACTGGTTGTAGGTGTATATAAATTAAGGCCACACTTTAACTATTTCATCACCAGTCCAATCATTCATTTGAACTTGATTACTAATTTTAAACATTAGCTTAATCTGGATTCACAGCAGTAAATGACTTTTTTGTCTAAAAACTACTGAAAATAAGTAAACATTATGTTTTTTACTCTTTGTAATTTTTGGAGATATAAACTATTTTAAGAGGAAATTTCCATGGTTGTGTGAAGTTTATTTTTTTTAACTAAAAACACCAAAAAATTATATGTCTGATTTTTTTGTCAAGATTTAATTGAAAAGGTTCAGAAGCCAAGATAAGCTGAATTATTACCGATTTTAGGGGAAGAAAAGACAATTTTCTCTCACAATAAGCTTCCTAGAAAAAAAAACAAACTAATAACAGGCTTTTGTTCCAACATTACTGTAATTTGAAATAGAACCCATTCTTTTAAGAAGTCATAACTGGCATTGTGGTTGTAAAATAAACTATTTGAACTTCTGTCAATCTTTAAAGCTACATTAAGTTTTTCAAGTTTTCTGAATTTTTTTTTTTTTTTTTGTTTTTTTTTTTTTTTTGATTTTCCAAAAATACATTTTTTTAAAAATACATAACTTCTAATCATGATCTGTGAGATTCATTTACTAAAATTTCATTCCTATTAGCTGTAAATAAACAGAATCCTCCCGTGTTGGTCAATGTTTAACAATGATTATTATTTGCTTGGAGCATGCACATGGATGAATGTAAATTCAAATGAATTGAAGGTGAAAACTGACAAATTGTATTAATTGTCTGTTATTGATATCCAATTGTATTCGCAGTGCTGTCATGTATCCCTTACGAACTCAAAAATGACAAGTTCTGTGTTTAATTTATCATATTTCACCATTTTGTAAGTTGTGTTTAAATGAACCAAGTTTTTTTATGATGTAACCATGTTCTAATATAAGATCCCACAGGCTACATCTCGCTGGGAAATTACTGTTATTTATTTATTCAAGCTTTTATCGTTGAACTAAATGTAACATTGTTCATTAGGAACATCATTAATTAAATCAGCACCATTTTAATTTTTTTCCCCAGGAAAACTTACCGGTAATGCAGCTTTATTAGATACTCACAATATGAATGACAGAATAAAAGAGATTTAAAATTTTCTGAAAATGAGCTTAGAAGAATGTGTTACAAAAATATCAGTGTGATTAAAACATTGTCTTGGTTTGAATTAATTAATATTGCAATATTCCTTTGCTTTTTATATAATGTATTGCTTTCACACATTACAATTTAGAATGTTATAAATATTATAAAAATGAATTTATTACAAGGACATACACAATTGCTTCATATTTAAGATGATGGTTGAAATAGGTTGAAATAAAAACAGTTGAAATTACGTAATTTATTCTTATTTCATTTATGAGTAATATTAAACCAATTTATTTTAGATTATCTGACATTCACCATGCAAGATCATGAGCGATAATAAGAAACAAAGTACCTCTGGGAGTAGTGGGAAAACAGATTCTGGTAACATCAAGACTGGGTCAGCATCTGGTGTTGGTAAAGTGGAGAGTAAATCTAACTCTAGAAGGTATGATGATAGACCTTTAAGTGGTGGTGGTGGTGGTGGTAATCGGGGTGGACGGTATGATCAGTATGAAAGATCTCCAAATAAGCCAGCTCGGTTTAGTGACTCTAGACGCGGAGGGAGAGATGATGGATTTGATAATCAGAGAGGCGTAAACAAGAGTAGAAGTGAAACACAGAACTATCAATCAGATAAAGGAAGCTCTAGAAAAAACAATGATGTATATGTTGGGAAAGCAAGCAGCAGTAAAGGTACTGAACCAGCTAAGGGAGATAGGAGCATGCCAGGTGATGGCTTTAAAGATAGAGATTCACGATCAAAGTAGGTATATTTTGGTTAAGTTTGGGTTTTCTTTGCTTATGAAATCTGCCAGGCTTCTCAGCAGGTGATATACATATCTCAAGTCTGATTTGTAACCAAATACGATCCTGTATCCATCAGAATTACATTGCAAGAAAATTTACTGATAACGTCTCATTATTTTTAATTTATAACTTGCTGTGCATTCATATATCTTTTTCAAAATTTTTCTGACATTGTCGGTTTACCAAGGGAACTTCAAAAAGCCCTGCATTGGTATTTACATTCTTACGCTATCCAAACTACAAGGCTTATAATATGCATCTTCCATCTCCAGAAATTGTCCTTACAATTCAGTTGTAGAAGGGTTGACAGTAAGGGGAAAATTTTGTTTACGGTATATAAATTAAAAAAATTCTAGACAACTTAGTGAACCAAAATAATCCTGACTGACAAGAAAAATACTTATATTTAAAGAAACAAGAAACAAAAAAATTGTTTTTAGTGGTTATACATGTACATGTCCAGGTAACATAATCCCTTTTTAAGCTCCACTGAAAGGTGATGACAAAATAAATATTTCACCTTGATTAACCAGACTTTTTGACAGTGTTTAATTCTTTACCTGTAACAAGTTACCGTTAAAATATACATGTTGCTTTATTGTTATTAATTGACAAACAAACTTTCAGAGTATTTTATCATCAGCTTCTAATTAATGGATTATTTTCAAATGATTATTTTATGAGTCAAAATCGGTAAGAATGACTACTGTGCTGACTACTATGTAAAACATTTAGAAGCATCTCTATTTCTGATTAACAAGTGTTTCCATGGAACAAATGGGTTGATAAGATTATTTTTATTGTTTTTGATCATTATGTTTCGAGTTTTACCATTTCTGGCTGTTTTA
This sequence comes from Tegillarca granosa, assembly GCA_029721355.1. Classification (NCBI taxonomy): domain Eukaryota; kingdom Metazoa; phylum Mollusca; class Bivalvia; order Arcoida; family Arcidae; genus Tegillarca; species Tegillarca granosa. The sequence goes on from CM056599.1 coordinate 8,799,996, forward strand.
CAAAAAATTTTCCTGAAGATGGCATAAAGTGACCATTGCAGACAGGGAATTTTTTCCAATCAGGCAGTCAATAAGATGATGCTTTTCAGTAATTTAGCTTTGTGAAAAATTTTCAGTCTGTAATGATATAACCAGTTTGAAACATGTCTAATAATTTGTGGATGGCAGTGTAGATAAAAAGTTTTTTTTTTTTCAATTTTTTTTCATCTTTGTAATTCCAAGTTAAAGATAAGAATTATACTATTACTTCAGCAGTATAAAATTAACATAAATTTACTTTAGCTGCTGTCCTGTCAAGTTTTGAAACTGTCTTAATGTAAAAGTTAAAACAATTTAACAGGTTCTCTTATCAGTGTACTAAGTACATGTGTTAGAAGTTAGATGACTAGACTTTATCTAATAAATCTAATGGGTTTTTTTTTTAGGTCAGGTGCAGGTGGTGACCAAAAAGACAAAAATAGCAAGGAAGACTCCTTTACAAAAGATAAAAGTGATAAATCTACCAAAGATAGGTAAGTATATACAATTATATATGTATGTAATGAATGTTAAAACAAATGGCAGGAATGACATGTAGAGTTGAAACATACATGTAATACATAAATCAACTGTAATGAAAATGCAAGCAGGTGCTCTAGATGGTTTACCTTAGATTAGCAACACATCTTATGATTAAGGGAAGCAGTATCAAATATTAACTCCATCTTTTCTTCATACACAAAGGAAGAACATCTTAACATGCTCCTGGATCTGGGTAGTGGTTGCATTGATGGAAAGATTAGCTTACAGTGTTATCTGAGTTATAAAACCATTGTTTCTTCTTCATAACAGCTACAAGTGAAGTTTTGATTACCCTTGTCTTGTCCAATGCATTCGTGTAAACTAAGTCGTTAATCCTTTATGCTTTAAAATATATTATTTATTATGTAATTTTAGGATAGTTCAGGATTATTATTTAAAAAATTGAAATTTGAAATTTGAAATTTGTGTGACTGTACATGCACATGTATTTAAATTTCAGTGGTTTGAAAAGTATTGGAAATATAAAAGATATAAAATCTAGCCAAGTTAAGTCAGCTGCTGACTTAGAAGCCCAATGGCAGAAGGAAGAAGAAGAAAAACAGAAGAAAATTAAAGAAGAACAAAAAAGACAAGATGAAATAAAAAGGAAGGAAGAAGAAGAAAAGGTATATGTATATATGATAAAATATATAAAATGTGTCCTTTATTTAGGGATGTTTTCCCATTAAATGATGTAAATATGAGATTTTGTTTTGATGGAATAATTTTTTTTGGACAAATTAATACCATTGTGTAATAAATGATTTAAGTAGTAACTACTTTTTAGCCATATAATCTAGACTAAATTATATGGTAACTTAATTTCCCTGACTTATGGTCTTTGTCATATAAACACCATGTTAAGACATGGAATTTTTGTTATTTTAGAAAAAAGAAGAGGAGGAAGAGCAAAAGAAGAAAGAACAAGAAATGGTTCTCTCTCTCTCTCTCTCTTTCTCTCTCACTCATGCACACACCCCTCTTTCTCTCTCTCTCTCTCTCTCTCTCTCTCTCTCTCTCTCTCTCTCTCTCTTTCTCTCTCTCTCTCTCTCTCTCTCTCTCTCTCTCTCTCTCTCTCTCTCTCTCATGCACACACACACACACACACACACACACACACACACACACACACACACACTTTTAACTGTAATGCAAAATTGAATAAGGTTTTTTTTTATGGTTGGATCAAATAAGAGGCCGGTTGTTACAGTTGTTTCCATTTTTAAATACTTTACAGTCTACTTTAAAAGAATTTATTCAAGAAGCAAAGGAAAAGATAGAATTTAAACTGAACTTAAGAGAACTCAACCAAAGCAAAGCTGGTAAGTAACTTTTAAACATTTCTGAAATTTAAAATGATAAGTTTTTTTTTTCACAAAATTTACAGTTTAATGGATTACCATCCAGTTTAAATTAGATTGATGTTGACCTTTTGATTGAAAGTTAAAATTTTTAAATTTGTATATTCAAAAGATAAAAAAATCTCGTTGTTCATCAATGCTTTAAATTTATTGATAGATTGTGATAAGACGATGTCATGTCAGTGTTAAAGCAAACCCGTTCCACTTAATAATGTGAATATTTTTTTCAAAATAGAGAATAGACCTGATGATTCCTTCTTCAGTAAACTAGATTCTAGTTTGAAGAAAAACACAGCTTTTGTGAAGAAATTGGTAAGTACATGTACAGTATATGAAACTACTGCTTGTTTATATTGTTTTAAAATACATGTACTTCCACAGCTGAGTTTGTGTAAATTTGATTGGAATATTTTTTTATCTGAAACGATTTGGCCGTAACAAATTTTTGTACTAAAAATACTTTAAATATGTAATCATGTATATATTTTATGAGGGAGAGTCGAGAAGTTAGAGCATATTCAGCCAAGCATAACACAAAATTTCTGTATGTAAATAGACAATGCATCTTCATCATTGGAGATCCTTGTTATAAATATTTGCCAAATTAAACTTGATATTTCACATGGAAGTGTTTTCAGAATTATTCAGGATTTCAAATGTATCTGCAAGATTGATACCCAGAGACCTTATGTGCAGAATCACTTCTAAAGATACCTTTTACATTTCTAATGAAAAACTGAAGAGCCTCCATGTAGGTTTTGTGTCTGATAATGAACAACCGAATTACCAAGCTCAGTTTAAATACTTTTTTTAGGGGAGGGGGGGGGGGATATTAGCCCCCCCCCCCCCCTCTTTTTTGGGAGGGGGGGTATTGTATTGATTGATTGTACAAGTTGGATAGTTGGATAAACTGGATTAGGTATTAAAATTATCTTTGTTTTTGATTCTTGTCTTTTTTTAATTTGGTGTAGCGTAATCTTACAGAATCACAGAAAGATGCCCTAACAAAAGATTTTGAAAGTTTGAATCTGTCAAAGTATATTGGTGAAGCTGTAAGTTTTTTATTCCTGATCATTACAGATAAAACTTGAGAATGTTTTAAGAATTTTTTAAAAATCTTTGCAGAATTGTTTAATTCTTTAAATATACAAATCAGGTTTAATTTTTAAGCACATTTCTATTTGTAGATATTAAAAAATGTTTTTTTGTGTGTAGATTTATTGTTTTACAGCAAGATAGGGTATCCTGTAATTGCCCCATTTGATACCCTTTGAATGTAATTTAGATGTGTGATACATCTAAGCCTAGTTTTGTGCATGCTCTACATTAGTGTGTAGATCCCATATGATGTTTATTTCAAATAATCTGTGGATCTGAATTCCAAATGATAACTTGAGAACAGATTAGAGAATTTTTTCAAACTTCACACATTAGTTTAGTACTGTGAAAATACAGATAAGGTTCAATTTTCAACACAATTTTGTTTCTACTGATAGTTAAAAAATTAAAATAAGATGATTACACTTTTTACCTTCTTGATGTGCATAGATTTACTGCTCCATAACATGGTGAAGTATCATGAAATCCCTTTAATGTCACATTTTTGGTAGTTTTCTTCATTTCTCAATTTAGGCTGCTGCTATCACTGAAGCGAAACTTAAGATGTCAGATATAAACTGTGCTATACATTTGTGTAGTTTACTTCACCAGAGATATAGTGATTTCTCACAGATTTTACTTGAACACTGGCAGAAATATTTACTCAACAAAAAGGATGAAAAGGTATGACTTTCATGTATAAATCAAATAATCCACTGTTATCTTTATGTTGATTTTTTATTTTGATGTAATTAAATGAGTTTTAAGAGCAGTAAAAGAACTTTTGAAAATCAAAAGAAATAAAATTAAATGAGTTTTAAGAGCAGTAAAAGAATTTTGAAAATCAAAAGAAATAAAATTTTGAATTTAAACTTCATATGGTAAAAAGAAGAAATTTATTACCTTTACCATATTTTTAATATATATTACCTTTATTTTATTTTCAGATTCCTAACCCCAGTAAATACAGGGTAGATCTGAGATTTTTTGCAGATTTAGTTTCTGTTGGTGTATTTTCCATGAAAGAAGGTCTTCCTGTTTTAGCCAACCAGCTTGCACTCTTGGTAAACAATGATAAAGAAGAGCATAATAATTTATCTATTATTACAAGTTTTTGTAAACATTGTGGGGATGATTATGTTGGACTACTTCCAAGAAAAATAAGGTAGTGTTGAGTTTCTTGTTACTTATAAGTTCCCTCAATTTATTGATTGCTTTAATGGGGTTTTACATCCGAGTCAAGAATATTTCCTATATATCGAGACCAGCTAGGTGAAGTGGCAGGAATTTTGACCTTTGCAGTGCACTTAGGGCACTGTGCAGGGAGAATTCTTAAACGTGCCACATTTGCCATGACATGGGCATAGGTTTTTAAGGTCTCATCCGAAGAACCCCTTTACTTTCATTTCTAAATGCCAAGTGCTGCAAAAGAACAGTGACTACCAATTTTCAAGTCTTGGTCAGACCCAAACAGGGTTGGAACTCTCGACCTCCCATTTATGAAGCAAGCACTCTACCAATACCAAAATTTATTGCCAAACCCATTACTGTATTGCCACATAATTATGAGTCTAAAGTTCCATTTGTTATATTTTTTTTTATATAAATCTCTCTTCATTTATTGCAAAACCTCTTTATGGTGTCAATATACATGTATGACTAAACAAATACTTACAGTAACCTAAGGTTTTATTATAAATTAAAACTTCTTTTTTATCATAAATAAAAACCTCTTTTGTTTCAGACTATTAGCAGAGAAATATGAATTGGAAATACCAAGAAGTCAGGTAAGCATTTACTACATTATTCTGTTTTTGTTTGTTTTGATGTTAATTTTTTCAAAGAATTTTTATTAATTGAGTTGATTGGAGAAAAGGTTATCTACAGCTCATTTTGGGTAATCTTTATGGCATAGTAATGTAGATTGGTAAGCATATGTTAGCCTTTTTGTATTATTCTTGTAAAAACCTAATATATTCATACACTGATGTTGATGAAACAATAAGCAAAAAAAAAAAATAAAATAAAATAAAATTTTAGATGATTGATCTGTGATTTTACAGCATACCACATGGTTAATAACTCTTATTGGGTTTTGGAAAGTTATAGAAAATGTTTGTGCAAAAATTGTTGGAAAAAACTTTTTTCAGGATAATATCAACTTTTAAGATTGCATATACAGTACAATGGTATTGTTTAACGCAAATGTTACAGTTACAGGGAATTATGTGGTACCCTTGCTAATCCCATTGATTAGATTTTTATTTATTTATTTATTTATTTATTTATTTATTTATTTATTTATTTATTTAGATAGATGTAGTGTATATGTTTTAATATATGTAAATGTGTGATGTACATGTATTTATACTTGTAGATATAAATCAGTTCACTTTTGTGATATGTTATTTTTTGTAATGTATAGCTACTACCACCAGAGAGACAGAAAGCTTGTAGAAATCTACTTGGAGAATATTACCAGTCCTTGGGTAAACATTTAGTTAAAGAACACAAAGATGTACAGAATATTGAACGGCAGAATAGAAGAATATTACAGGTGATTTTCTCTCATGAACACAATATTATCTTGTTGTCTTTGGTTGATATACATGTAAATTAGTTATATGATAATGGATGGTTTTAGTCAATACATGTAGAATAGTTTTGTAAGTCTCATCACATGTTAATTATGAATTGATAATTTCCAGGTACAAGAACAATTATGATTAGAAACTCTAGCAAATGCTCAAATGTTGTTAATCAATCTTAGTACATTTCATTAGCATTGATGTCATGTTTTTGACATGTAATTAATTACAAGGAACACATTTATATCCAAGAACAAAATGAAGGTTTGCGAATATAACTTGCAGGTCTTGTAAAAGTCTAACTGATTTAAAATTTATTTTTTAAAAAATTGAAAAGAATAAAGTTTTTTTTTTTTTTAAAAAAAAAGATATATTTTGATTTCGTAAAATGATAAAATTGTCTACCGTTTGTCAAAAAGATTATTTCTTGAATATTTTTTCAGACAAAAGGTGAACTCAGTAATGAAAGGAAAGAGAGTTATGAAGCTGCTTTAACTGTTTACCAAAAACTGCACACAAATACCTCAGCATTTTCTGTAAGTTTTTTTTATATCAGTTTATGCCATATCTGTAAAAAAACAAGAGTTTCGGAGATTTGAATTCACGATTTTTTTTTTTGAAAGTTTCTTTATGCCATTTATATAATGTACATGTATTGAAATATCCCCGATGTTACATTGGTTCTACCCTAAGTTAATCAGATTCACAATTGAATGAAAGAAGCTAAGATGCAGTATCATAGTAAACATTTTGTTACAGAAAGTGTAGGAATTTGAATTAGATAATCAACAATTGTGTGCTGTTTTAATATTGAATAGTGCATATTCTGTACTTCACATGAAGCTGTACATGTAAATTAATTTATGATGCGATACATTTTGTATATTATTTTAGAAATAAAAATGATCTTTTGCATGCAAAGTTTGTTTTAGATATTTTCAGTAAAAAACTTCACAAAGATATTATTTGTGTCATGTAAGCCTATAAACATTCACAAATAATTTATCTGTTCACTATGTTGTCAAGTTTTGCAGATATATATTTGTCAATAGTTGAGTTTAATTAACAATTTATTATTTTTTTGCACGAAAAGGGTAATTAAATTAATGACAAGCTGCATTTTATTTTATTTTATTCTAATTTTAAATATCATTTGTTCAGGATTTACTTGATGAAGACATGCCTGAATTACCTGAAGATGGTAAGTTATGACAAATAAAGAGGATACAATATAAGTAAATGGATTACATGTTTATCTGGTTTGTTGTCTACACACACACACACACACACACACACACACACACGTGATATAATTGATTTGAGAAATTAAACAGATTAAAGACAGTGTAAATACAATCATCAAATGTAATTAATTATAGTTGCATGCAACATTATATTTAATGTTCATTTGCATTTATGTTTACTTAAACTACATGTTGTATAAAAATAACAGTACAAAAAACAACAACAATAATAATAATAAACAATTTGCTGTAGATCACCAGAGATATATCGCTATTAAATCATTCCTGTGTTAAAACCATGTGGTATAATATAGTCAAAAATTAAATGTCAGCTTGGTTAAAATATTTAATAGATTTACAGGGATTTATTTTCAGGAAAATGTATTCCTTTGTATTTTTAGATATCAGAAAGGATGAAGAAGCAGCTTTTGATATTTTTAATCCGTTCAAAAATGCTGAGGTAACAAGAATTTTTTTTAGTATCTGCTTTATGTATAAAGGTCATTTAAGGAGCATTTATCCTTTGAATAGTGGTTTATTGATAGCTTTTTTACTAATGTTTCCATCCATACATATAATTTTCCATCTGGTGGAAAAAAGCTAAATTTTTGTTATTCTTTTCAGAAATTTTCAAAATATTGCATTTGTATTTGTTGTAAAAACATTAGTTTTTAAATTCATTGGCTCACACTGTCTGCTATAACTATTTGAACAAGCAGTAAATTGATGCTTTAAAATCAGATTTGATTACATTTTCTGCACTTAAAAATTCAAATTTTAGATTATCTGCAAAACCACAGCACCAGATTTGATATTTAGCAATAATCAGTGACTAGGTTAAGATTTACTCAAAAGTGATGGAGTTATATCCCTTTGACCATATAAAAATCTGAACTCTTGTTTTCTACATAGCTTGTATTATTCTTTGAAAGACCTTTCTTCACAGCATAGGCATAAAAAATGGATTCTTAAATGTGAAAGTTAGAGAGTATACAGTGTACATGTATTTTTTGATAAGAAAAGATAAAATATTCACCATGGCATTCTTGATTTTAGTTTCAGTATGTTGGTGATAGTAGTTTGTTTGAAGATGAAGATAATAGAACATTCTATGAAAATTTACCCGACCTTAAATCACTGATTCCAGGTGTAAGTTTTTATGTGTACAAAGTTAAAGACAGTTCTGAGCCTAAAAAGCTGATTGCTGCTAATTTAAATGGTTACAAGAGTACCAAGCTTCCCCTGGAAATGACCTCAGTCAATCACATATTTATTAATGGAAGTAATGCTGCCTGTCTTTAATTAAGGCATCATAAATATTAGGGTATTTTATAAATATTCAGTACAAATCTAAGCTGGTAAAGTCAACATTTTTAGCTTGCCTGCAATATGTTTATCAGTTTCTCCATCAGAGTCCTAGGCTTATAGTTGAACTCCATGAAAGGAAGCATTTTTTCCTGTTTTTAAATATAACGAACAAGTTTATTTTATATTAAAAATGGTTGTTGTTGAAAGTTTGATGAAAAATATCTAAAAAATCATCATAAAATAAATGAAATCTTTTTGGATAAGAGCTTTCACACACAAGGATTTATGAAATGTGACATTAAACTCATTCTTTAAGTTAAACATGATTTTTTAAAATACATGTATTTATAAACATGTGAAATGGATATTTCATAGTTTATTGGTGAAAGTTTGTTTTAAACACTGTAAAATTATGCATCCATACAGGTGAGCTATACATGTACCTGATGTTATTTGCTGCCCTCTAGAATTAGATGCAGTTTATTACAGCCTGAAATAAACAGGAAGAAAAATTTGGAATAACGAAAAAGTTTTGTGTTAAATAAGATTATATGGAGAATAATTTTGATACTATTGAAATTATTCATAGTATGTTGCTGTTTTAGATATGCTATAAAGATAGTGAAAATGTTGCTGATAAGAACAAGGAAGATGTAACTGAATTAGAAGAAGGTAAATATTTGATTTATTTGTTCACACAAGATGTAAAATGTCAGTCAGATGAGACTTAAACCTGTAGTTCTATTTCTCAGTGCATGCTAAAGACATCTTTAAAAAATAAATAAACCCAGCCATGGTCATTACAAAGGATGCTAGGAAGAAAAAAAAGATATTGAAAAATAATTTATCAGTAACAGTTACTAAATAAAAAGTCTCATTGAAAATACATGTACTTGTTTAGAAAGCACAGAGGTGCCAGGTACTTTCATGTTTTAGATTAACAATGTCACACACTCACATTTTGCACTCTTTTTAATCAGTAGAATGTTTAAAATATGTCCATGCTTGACTTGGTAAACACATGCACACACACAAAAACAAAACAAACAACAACAACAACAACCCAGAAATTATCAGTAAAAACAACTACTAACAACTGTTCAAATACATGTACATGTACTTATTTATAGATCAATGTCTATGTCATAACCTTGTCATGAGCATCAACATCTATGTTCATTGTTGAGTTGTGGAGCAACCTCAACAAAATGAAATGTACATATTTAACTGTTCATTTCAGTAAAAGCAAATGTAACACTTAAGACACTAAATTTTTATATTAATATACATGTATATTGAGGGTTATTGTTACAGTAAAAATTTGTTGAAATTAGCCAAAATATGACATACATGTATTTACCATGATAAAATGTCGGTAAACTTTTTAGGATAAGCTTTGAAAAGAGACCAAACTTTTGTAAAGTAAAATATAACCAGTTTCTTCAATATAACCATTTCTTAATACTTTTCATGAATATTTCTGATTGGTTATTAGTAAAATTTTATTCAAATGCTGTTGTTTAATATTGAATCTATACAGAAAAAATCAATTTTTTATCTTTATACTGCTGTATATAAAACAGAATTAGGTAGACTCATACTAAATTATTGTTTCGCATTTTATATGAACAGATTTGGATAATCTTGAACTTGAAGATGTAGAAAGAGAAATGGAAACAGAACAACAGATAGCTGAAGTAGAAAATAAAGTTGAAGTGAAAGACTCTGATCAAAATAAGTCTGAACAGGAAGAGGAAGAAACAGACGTGGATTATGGGATACTACCTGAAGGCGACGGTTTTATTTATTTATTTTTTTTATGTATTTTTCAATTTATTTATTTATTTATTATTTATTCTATTCGTGATATACACATTTGTACTTATGAAATATCACTAATACATGTAGTTCACATGTAATTAAGAAATTTGCTATTACAATTTTTTGTTCTGGGGTTGATTTTTGAAGTAACATTACTGCATAAAAATCATTTCATTTTTAACAGGGAACATTTGGTTTAAAAAGAAAAAAAAAACAAAACAAACAAACAAACAAACAACAGAATTTATAAGTTATTTTTTTTTAATTTTTAGAAGATGAGTCTGATACTGGAAGTTTGATGAAGATGCAGTTTGATGCTTACATCCAGTCTCTCCCTAATTGTGTTAACAGAGATCTCATTGATAAGGTAATATAACATGCATTGATTTACATCTGTATTTACAGTCTGACCAATTAAATTTGATTTCCATTGTTTGCCAAAGAAGTGGAAAATGCATGTATGATACATATACATTAGTTAGAATCCATGGTCTCAATCTGTTCCTTTTGTTTCATCGTCCGAACCCTCATTAATTTTGTTGTTAAGTTGTTTATTAAGTAATCACATGGCTTGACAGTCGGAAGCCATAAACAGCTGATAGCGAGGGTTGATCCTTGAAGGTCATGATCGTCGGACTATGTCAAAGAGGTTCCAGGTGGGATGTCAAATAAGACTACAACGCGCATCGTATGGTCTTTGCAAACTGTTTAGTTATAAATAAATGATTTTAAAAAAGTCTAAATACAATCAAAGAGGTCTTGAAATGAGGTTCATTAAAGTTCGTGTAACTTCGGAAAAACGAAAATGCATGATTGTCAATAAACAAAGATGGCCATCAAACTTTGTGTTGTCAATGCCGACAGTACAAAAATCGACACTATCTGGACACATGAGCCTGACCACATGTACCAAAAAAACCTCTATGTAGTAGTTAAATCCTTTTTAAAATCTGTTTGAAATTAAAATCTTTTTAAAATATATGGTCAATAACACTATTTACAACATCGGCGGTACATTTTTTTTGTTTTTTTTTTATTTTTTTATTTTTTATTTTTTATTTTATTATTATTTTTTTTTGGCTTTACACAGCAATCGGTGGTACAGTTGCTTTGAAAAAATGTCCGACACCCCAGTCAAAGTTTTCCGGAGCCCTGATGTACATGTATGCTATGTGTGTATGGATAAGTTTCACATATATTTATGTATGTGAACCTAACTGGATAGTTTTTTTATAAAGGATTTAAGATGTTTTTGTGTTGGAAGTATATGTACAAATAACTACATCATATAATTTTATGTTGGGAATGACCCTAAAAGTCCTGAAAATTTTTAAACATCTAATTAATGAACACAGCTGAATGAATTGACATCCATCAATTAATCCTAAATTATGTCTTCTTGGGGAACTGAGATACCCGCTATTGTTTATAATATAAGTTAAAGCATATGTACTTTATTTTTCCTGAAACAATAACCATTAGGCAGTTTTATGGTCATTATAGTGTTTTTTTAAAATATGTAATTTTCTGTTTTATAGGCTGCAATAGAATTTTGTATGAATTTCAACACAAAGATTAACAGAAAGAAATTAGTAAGAGCTTTGTTTACAGTACATCGTACCAGGTACAGTGGATTATAAAGATAATAGAATTATGAATCAGTATAAAACTGTATATCAGTAATGTCAAATTTAAACATAAAGATTCATATTACCAATAATTAAGATACTGTCTGTAAAATTATTCTTCCATGCTCACTGAATTTGAATTGCATGTTTTATATTGTTATACATGTTTTAAAAATTCCATTTTGAAATTGGCTTTGGGTTAAAGTAAAATTAGGATAGTATTCAGACAGATTTTCAGGAAATACAAAAAAAAAAAAAATCTTGATTATTGGTGATTTACAGGACCCATGTAAATAAACATACATGTACATGCAAGTTAATTTGTCTACCTTGTAAAATTTGCTTGTCTCTCTTGTTGTCAGTAAAAATTCAAACTGAAATTGACTTGAAACATGTTTACTTTGAACTTCAGATACATGTACAGTAAATGAGCATATTGTCTCTTTTTAAACTGTTTATATTTTTGATTCTAAAAGTAAAAAAAAGTACTTTATGATAGACATTAAAGGGGTTAATTAATTCTTGTTTACTATATACATGTATGTAATTCGCTGTTTGACAACTTTTAATTTGATTTTTTTTTTCAAGGTATGATTTGTTACCATTTTATTCACGTCTTGTTGCCACGCTACATCCCTGTATGCCAGATGTAGCTAATGATTTGGTGCAGCTTCTTAAAGGAGATTTCAAATGGCATGTAAGTCTGTTGTTTAACTAATTTTACATTTGGTTGATTTTGTTATTAAGTTTTTATTCTTAAAGCCTAAGATAAAAATACATGTTTATCAATTTAGATAAATGTAATAAACATCACTTCTCGGATTGTAATATAATATATAGCAATGAATTTATGTTTCAGGTTAGAAAAAAGGACCAAATTAACATAGAATCCAAGTTAAAAACAGTTAGATTCATTGGTGAGCTTGTCAAATTTAAGTTGTATCCAAAAACAGAAGCTCTTCACTGTTTGAAGGTAATTATTGTTTTTGCTCTATTTGGTAATACTTTTTTTTTTAATTTTTATTTTTTATTTTTTTTTTCTTTATGAAAGAATGAAATTAACATGACTGGATCAACTTTGATTAGTAGTTGTTTAAAGGACTTTTTGTTTAATTTATATTTTACTTTCCAAAGAACGTCTTCAATGAGAAGTTACTTTATATTATTAGTAGCTTTTAAAAATATTGGTGGTATTGTTTGTTTCAGAATTTATTTTTATTTTGATTAAGTTTTAATTTCTTACCATACATTAGCATTGAAATTTGAGGGGCTCAATGTCTCATTGTTTCTAGGTTTAAACAACTTGGGACAGATTTCAAGTGTGTAAAATCTGTTAGCTTGCTTGCATTAAGTTGGAAGTTATCTCCACCTTTCAAGAAATGACCACCTTAAAATATCAGTTTGTGAAAAATTCTTAACAGACATATAAACCTCAATAGTCCACTCTCATCCAACACATTTCCAGTGAGATTTTGATTTCTGACCATACATAATCATTCCAAAAAAGGTATAGTGAAACAGGGTTTTTATGATTTAACACCTCTGATAATTTTTGTCTTTTTTTTTCAGATGCTGATGTTTGATTTTTCACATCACAATATAGAAATGGCATGTGCTTTATTAGATTGTTGTGGTAGATATCTCTACAGATCACAGGAATCTCACCATAGAACCAAAATATATCTGGTTTGTATTACATTTTATTTTACATGTACATTAGATCACTATTTATGTGTACACTCATTTAGGGCTGTTCCATTAAAACATATAAGGCACCAGGGGATGGCAATTTAATAAAACTATATGCCAGGCTGGTCAGAATGGAAAAACAATTCTGTCTGTTGTGTTGGACATAAAACACATCTGTGGGTGGTTGGTCTAACGTAATCTCTCCAAAAACGTTAAATATAAGTCTATGAGTTTGCTGGTAGTTTTTATCGTAAAAATTTTGGTAATTTCTAGTGTTCCATATCGTAGTAAAACAGTCTTTTACAAATGGACGAAATCCGTGTCAATTTGCCCTGGATACACTTTCGCCGGCCCCGAGTATGTTCACCCTAGATCTGTTCGTCCTAAGGTCCATTCAACCCAAGAGATTTTCCATCAGAAAATAACTGATTGTAAAGGATAATAGTTTGAAGTCATCTCTGCATTTTAAAATAAGATGCGTCTTGAAAAAAATAAACTTATTGATAACGGAATAAAACCATATAAAAGTAGGGTGAATGAATCCAGGACGAAACTTGAACAGGGGCAAAGTATATTTTAGGACGAATAGACCCGATAATCAAAAGTACGAGTAGCTGCCCTTGTTTTCAGTTTTGTTCTGCATTCGTGACTGACACCGATAACGACTAGTGGTATTTTGTGCAATAACATTCATATATTAAGCTGTAGAGAAAGAAAACATCCGAGGAACTTGCATAAAGATGGCGCAAATGTCGGCAGACAAAGTTTCAAGTTTATATATCCATTTATGCCATACGAGGATGTAAGAGTTTTGGGATAAATAAAATCTTGTGATCAAAAAAATAAATAAATTCTATTGGGGGGGGGGGGGGCTGTAAATTGTAGAAAATTGCATGTATGGGTGGTCATAAGAATTTGTAAATCTCTTTTATGGGTGGTTACCCAAAATCTAAAGTGCCTAGCCCGGGTACCTCATATGTTTTAATGGAACAGCCCTTAGTGTTTATGATGACATCATAGATTATTCAGAACAAAAATAAAACACTGTAGTTTCAGATTATGAATCAAAGGGACACTTACTGCCTATGTTAATATTCCACAGGCAGATCCTTGTCATTCTGTTTGTGAAAGATGCTGGTTTCCTCTAGGTATATGTACTCTTGTTCCCTATGCCATCAACCCAGAACTGAACATCATCAATGTTAGTGAAAGAATCTTTACTGGGGCATATGACACCATTACAGTACTCTAATTGCTGAACTTTTTTTTGTTGAAAAGGCAATATAAGATTAGCCTCTCACTTTTGATTTTGATGTATACAACAATTGAAAATATCAGATTATATAAGTGAGTTGATGATGGTTGTGAAAAATACTTTGATGGATTATCAAAATTTTAAATAGGATGTTATGATGAGGAAAAAGTCAGCTTTACACTTAGACAGTCGGTATACAACAATGATAGAGAATGCATTCTACTACAGTAATCCACCTGAAGTTCAGCAGGTTGCCAAGAAAATCAGACCACCGATGCATGAGTACATAAGAAAACTTCTCTACAAAGATTTATCAAAGGTTACCACTGAAAAGGTATGTAAATTCTTACAGCTTAGTAAAGTAACAAGAGGCCTACAGTTTGTTGCTGTTGGCTTGAAAGTATATCACATTACTGCTGGTATGCCTCACTGTTTTTAGAGTTTCACTGTTCGACAATTGCCAGATATAAATGTCTTTTTTTTTTTTTTTTTTTTTACATAAAACAAATACATTTATACATACACCAGTTTATTTGAAGTTGAGTTTTGCTCTCATTTACACACATTATTGCCAAAGGTTCAACAAGTAATTGAAATGTAATTGGAAAGTAATTGATAATTACAGGCCTTTGAGGACCTGTAATCTATTAATTACGATTACAGGTAATCAAATTTTATGTTGATTAGAGATTACTTTCCATTACACACTATGTTGTAATGGATTACAATCAATCACGATTACCCATTACAGTTACCCCAACCCTGTTTCAGACAAGACAAAATACTGTTTCTGAATAATTGTAAGACATACATGTATTCTTGTATTGGAAAGTAAGTATGGTTAATATTAGTGATATGATTTGTAATTCTGTAGCAGTTTTAAATAATTACAGCAATATTTGTAATCAAGCTTAAATACAATAAAGTACTAGAATCCATTAATACCTAATAAATATTGATTGTTGCATTTATCCAAAATAAACTTGTATTCATGAAGTTTTGTTTTTGCAGGTCCTGAGACAAATGAGGAAGTTAGATTGGGATGATACAGAGGTAAATTGTGTATAAATGTGTTTTATATATATATATAATTTATAAATCCAAATAAAAAAATGTTAATACTAGTAGATATATATATATATAGTAGATATCTTCCAGAATGATGTTACATTGGCATTTAAACATGTGCATGTATTTGATAAAACAAGTTATTATAACAAATATATTTTTATCTTATGATTTTAATATGGCATCAACATGATCAGATACATGTACATGTATGTTGTATCATATTTTCTTAAGTGCTGTGTCCTGAAATTTTTATCGTTATTTATTACAGATTGCATTCTATGCTACTAAATCCCTTATTGCAGTTTGGAATGTGAGGTTTAATTCTATACACTGTGCAGCTAATTTACTTGCTGGTCTAGCACCATATCATGTAAGTATAAGATAATTAAAACATTGAAACCTCAAGAAAATAATTGGCTTTAAATGTTAAAATTTTGCAACTTTGAGATAGTTTATTTATGAAAAAAAATTAACAACAACATTGGTTGTAGAGCTTTTAGCTTGCCTACATGAAGTGCAAATTAGCTAATGTCATAGCCTGGCATCTGTGTCATCGTCAGCATCCAATATTGATGATGTATCCATAAAGATGAGCTACATATATTTGGTGGCATTTGCCACCTTCAAGTTATTTATCAGTTATTTAGTTAGTTAATTTCATCAAACTCGTTAAAGTCAAAATCTCAAAATACACAAGATTTGTTAATCTGAAATATTTTGGTAAAAAGGGAAAAAGGAGCAACTTAAAGTAACTTCTAGTTATGTGCCTGTGTAAGAAAATTTTAGATTTAATAATGAACTACATGTAAAATTCCTTTATGGTTTGTTTTCAGGAGCATGTGGCTATTCAGGTTGTTGATGGTGTTTTAGAAGACATAAGGCTTGGGATGGAAGTAGGTTCTAGCTTTCAGTTTTATCATACATTTGGCTCATTTTAAATGAACATTAATTATACAGATAATTTGTTAACACCTTTAATTAATAAAAATACACTCAGTATTGGCCTTTAATAATTACAACACCCTGCTTATTGCCACTGTATTTTTAACTTCCAAAGTCTTTTTAATTTATGCTTTTCATTACAAGTCACATTTGATTTTTCATCAATGTCAATATGATATTAAACAATTATAGAGATAAATCAAGGTTTTATGTACATGTGTAAGCATTTTGATAAATAATCCTAGTTGTTTTAGTCTATTTTAATTTACACTGAAATTTTATATTAAAATTTTCTGGCTGTAGAACTTGGTCTCTGTATTACTTCCATCTGTTAATTTTATATACATGTAGGTATATGTCATAGACTTAACAAGTTCTGAACTGTTTTGTACTATTTTAGATGAATCATCCAAAGTTTAACCAAAGACGTGTAAGCTGTGTAAAATATCTTGGAGAGTTGTATAACTACAGAATGGTGGAATCTGCTGTTATATTTAAAACACTATATTCATTCATCACATTTGCTGTGTCTTATGATGGTAAGAAATTTTATACAATGTTTTTATTAATTAGTAGTGGAATATGGTGAAGACACAATTGAAGTTAAAAATTTAAGTATGTGATTAGATATTAAAATAGCTTAAATTTTAAAACTGTTTTATTAAATTTCATTATTTTTGATTGGTTGTTATCTGCAGTTAAGTTAGTAATTTATTTAGTGAGTGATAATGGTGGAATAAGATTTCATGTGATTATATTTTAAATTCCTATTGAATTCCTATGATGAACTCATTGTAGAAAATTTAGAACATTAGCCAATGACCCACTATTTTTCACATACATTGTGCCTATGAATACACCTAAATTTAAGATGGGGATTCCCGTGACCTACTTTTATCAATCTATTTTTAACATTCATGTCATCACATTTTATATTGTCATTTAATTAAATATACATTGAAAATGAAAGAAAAAATATTGAATTTTAAATAAATAAATAAATAAATTATTTGTTTTGATTTTTATTGTATACTTAAAAATATTTCCATCGTCAGGGTGTTCTAAACGCTACACGGCACACTGCTTGCTACCATACAAGCTATGAGCAAGTCGATGTTGAGACCAGACATAATGTTTATGAGCGGTCATCGTAATGAGGCTTCTGTCAGGAGCTACTCTCACGACTGTTCGACCATGCAAAAACATGCTTTAATACTTCTTTCATCAACTGTCACTGGTAATACTTCTGCCGTAATTCCCTCTGCCTCTGACCATGCTTCTTCTTCTCTACCAGCAAATGATAATCACGTGATGGTTCCATGCTCGGACCTGTGCACAACCCAGTCCAACAAAACGTCGCACATTGATGTTTCCAATACCCTGTCATCCTTACAATTGGGATTTTTGACAAATTCAACGTTTAATAGCTGTAACTTAACAATCAATATGAATTTGTATCTTTGTTTGTCTATTCGATTAAAATTTTATGAAATGTTCTTTTGTTTCCAACGTACTATTTTTTAACCCGTCTATTGCGTCACACAATCAGTGAGAAGGCGGGAATTATTTTGATTGACATATTGGCTGTTCCCAGAATGTTTACATTGCCGACAGATTCGGTATATTCTGGTTTTTCTTTCTTATTTGTATGACGCAATCGAGAAGTTTGTAAAAAGAATGTAAGGAAAAATATTGTAAATATAAGAATTAACTGTCATTTTTTCCTGGGTTTTCAAGGAATGAACCAGATTTTAAAACTATCAAATCTAAAATGAACTGCTTCACAGTTCATCAGATTTCCTAGTTTTAAAATCTGGTTCATTCCATGATAACCCCGGAAAAAATGACATTTAATTCTTAAATGAATATTGAATTTGTGATCATCTGGGATTGATTTTACATGTATTTACATTTGTAAGATTTAACATATTATAAACAAATTAATCTGAAAATATATTTTAAACTTTTCAAATGAAATTTATGTATTTATATTACTTCTTTTTCAGTTAATATGCCCTCTCCTTTAGATTCTCCAGAACATTTGTTTAGGATCAGGCTAGTTTGTGTACTGTTGGAGACTTGTGGACAATATTTTGATAAGGGAACAAGCAAGAAAAAACTGGATTGTTTTCTAATTTATTTTCAGGTATATAGTTGTTGTGTTCATGAAGAAATATGTCGTAATATCAAAATTATTCAATTTTTATGAGCTTTTGTCATTATATTCATAGATTAATTGTGTTTTTACAGTTAATTAAAAAAATCTTAATTTGATATTTTCAATAATAAAACATAAACTATACAAAAGTTGTGTCAATTAATTTCATTACAAATATGAAAATTTGAGTGGATAATTATTTTACTCTTAACAATATAAATGATTAAATAACTTGCGCACATTAATTTTTTCTCCCCTAAATCTTAAAAGCATAATGTAGAATTTATGTAATTTACAGCGTTATTATTGGTTTAAAAGAAGTAATGCAATATGGGTTGAAGAAACAAGACCTTTTCCCATTGACATAAGGAACCTTGTTCAGGATACATTAGAAGCTGTACGTCCAAAGCTGAAACTCTCAGAAAATTTTGAAGAAGCTTTAAAAGCCTGTGAAGATCTAGAAAATGAATACAAACCAAGAGTTGGTTAGTGTTATGGTTATAATAACATCATCTGACAACTAACATATCAATTCTGAAATTATTTATTTGGATAGAAATTGATTAATTACAAATTTAATCTAAATGTTGCATAATTTTTATACCCCTTTAAATGCAGTTTGGTGGTGTTCCATTATTTCCACATCTGTGTGTCATGTAATAGTTGTGAGAATAGGTCCATCATGAATGTGAAGTTTTTGTTTATACCAATTGATTTATTTATATGAAAATTTGATAAGCTTTTCTACAGCTTTAGATGTTTAAGACTTCAGAATTATAATGAATTGTTAGACAGATAATCCTAGTTTAGTTTATTAATAAGATGCTACAATATAATCTTATCAAAATATGTAGGTAAAATAATATGTGAGTTAATATCACTTTTTTGTTATAGCATCAGTGTTACCAATCATTGAAACAGATGAAGGCAATACCAGTGAAGCTGATGATAATCTTACTACAATACAAGAGATTGAAGAAGAGGGTAGGTTAAAGTACAGAATATTGAATAAAACATTCCCAATTATCATTTTTTAAAATGTTAAACTTTTTGTTTGTTATTACCAACATTTTTAACAGTGATAACAACAACATTTCAAATTAGCAAACTAAATTACTTTATGCAAGCACTTCATTAAATAAGTTTGTCATCTTACTTAGCTAGATAGTATTTAAAAGTCCCATAGTCTGCTCCTTTCAGAAATTCAGTATATGTTGTCAATGATCTATTGCCAAACCCCTTTAAACATCAAAATCTGATTAAACAGTGGTATTAAATTAAGATTTTACTTTACATATAATACAATCATTGTGCATGTACATATTTGTACATAAATGTATATGAGAGTCAGTGTTTGCTGCAAAACAAGAACCTTTCAGTTTTGAATTTAGTTTTGTAGTTTTTCAAAGCACTGTCAGAAAATAGCAATACATATCCACCTAAAAAGTTGTTTATAGTATTTTTAGCATTGTTCATATTATTATCATTAAAAAAAATTTTTGTAAACATATAATGTCACATGGATATCTGGTTATGTAGGAGATGAATTAAGTGGTGATGTATCATCTCAGAAACTGACAGGAGAGGAGGAGAGTGAAGAGGACTATAGTCAAAGCCAGAGAAGCAATACAGGAAGTCAGGGTAATGAGGTAGGTATATAAGGGTAATAAAGTAGATATACAACTTCATTAAGTTTCAGGGTATGGTGATCGAGGTACTTGCATTTATTGATCATGAAAATACTTGGATATGTGTTGTGTTGTAGTAAGCAACAATAATTTATTGTAACATAAAACTGTTAAATGAATGCTGATAAATGATAACAAACTTTGTATATTAAGAAATTATTCTTACTTTTAAGTTATGACTTAAATGTGATACATGAACTAAGCTTATGGCAAAAGTGAAAAAAAGATAACAAATAATTGCAAACTTTATCATTTTCTATATGAAGTTTTGATTCCATACATTCATAAACTTATTAATTAAATTTTTTTCTGAATCCAGACATTACTGAAAAAAAAATAATGCCCTTGTGTTGAGTATACTGTTTCCTCTTTATTTGTTACTAATATGTTTTAACTGTAGTTGGCTCTGCTTGCTTCTGTGGGTTCAATTTTATTCACTTTAATATTTATTGTGTAATTTTGCAGGGTGAAGGGTCTGATGATAATGATGATGAGGATCAGAATGGAGAAGATGATGACGATGATGACGATAATGATGAAGATGGAGATGATGTCATGGAGTCTGCTGGAGAGGAAGAAGATGAAGATCAGGTATAATTATACATGTATATACACGACATGTAGATGTACATGTAAATGCATTCATATTTAAAAGTATAATCTATATTTGAACATAGAGTAGAACTTAAATAGCAGTTTTTTGGTAGAAGTTAAATAGCATTTTCTTGACTTACATTTATAAACTGGAAGTTGTTTCTGGTTTTGTAGTTCATTCTGTATAATTTGTGAAGCATTCTTCATTTGAATAAATCAGTATTTTAGAAAAGGCAACTAAATATTACAGTTCTCTACAATCAAATTTTCATTTGTGTTAATGTAAACACACACACACACACACACACACACACACACACACTTAAATGCATGTACTTCAATGCCCTGCTCAATTGGTAAAGGTAGAAGTACTATTTTGAGCAGGAAAGATTTTGTAAGTTACCAAAAAGAATACTTTTCACATAAATGAACCAGCATTAAACCCAAAAGCACCAGCATTGTTGGAAAGTTATTTCTTTAAAAGTAAGCTATGTGTAAAACCACAACTCTTCAAAAAAATGTCCATGTAAAGTAGTCTCTTTATATCCTACCAGATACATGAATACATGTATTTACTCAGTGCACAAATACAATGTACAATCAAATAATAATGATGTTCTGAGTTTATATTGGTTGCCCGAGAAATGCAGTGGATATAAAAAGAAAAAATTCTTTAAATTGGTCTCCTGATAAATTCAAGATAATATTGCTTTGAATTTTCACCTAAAAATTGACTTGAAATACAAAAAGTATTGTTTATAATGGTTACCCAATAAAGTGAAAGGGAAGATAATTTTTCATATTCAAATAGTTTAAAAATAATTGAATATATATGTATCTTTATGATGTAGGTATTACACCTGAAGAATACATTGAAAGTAGTGAAGTGTGCAGAGGATGATGATTTCATGGCTGCATTTGACAAAATGATGGTGGATAATATTCAGGTAATAACAAAAGTGTATTTGATTGTGCTCAATTTGATGACAAAAAATTTTAATTTGGCATTTTATTTCAGTTTTACAAAGTACAGGTCAGCATAAATATCAGCTATGATTTATTAATATAAATTCAGATTGCTAATCTCATTGTAACTGTGTTTGATAGTAAGCATATTTTCATAGAAAATTTAATAATTTGTTATAAAATGTTGCCAATGGGTTTTTTTACATGAACCTACATGTAAATGTTCATAAAGTAGGAATTTGCTATTCACATCTATGATAATCATAAAATACATGCATTTCTGCATTTTTTTTTCATGTTGAAAGACCAGGTAAATGGCAGTTTCTTTACAATACAAAAATAATTTTCACAGAGAACATCAATTTCACTGTAAATATCTATAGAACATGAAAGTCACAATAATTAAATAATCTCTATTCAACTCAGTTAAAATTGATTTAACTCATAAAGTTAATTTAACCCAGTTAATTCAAATTAACTGCAGTCATTGGGAATTGCAGGATATTTAAGTTTATCTGAAAAAATATGAACTGATTCAACTTAACTGGATAAAAATTTAATAGATCTAGAGAAGTGAACAACATCAATTTTTTTTAAAAAGTTAATTGGATTTTCTACAGTATGAGAGTACCTATATACTTAAAGTTTAATTGGTTTTATTAATATTTATTGATTTGAATTCATTTTACTTTTATAGGCCAGAAATAATGAGAATCTGAAAGTACCACAGTTAGATATAGCCTTACCAATGCACATCACTGATCGCAATAAGAAAACTGCCACTTGTGAGTATTTAGAAATTGCCTTTTTATGCTCTTGATAATACTGTCATTATTTTCAAACCTTCCATATTTATCTTATTTGAATACTGTTAAAATGGAGATGTAACTAAATAACTTCGTTTAGTTTACTCAAAAGCATGCAGTGTGTTGTTTTGCTAGTTGGTTACTGGGAAATATTGAAACAAGATTAATCATGTTTAGAATGTAGCTGTATTATATATGGTTTGTAGTTGTAGTCACCATGTTTTGACTTTGATATTTTATTTTCTGTGTGAAAAAACCCACAACCATATGAAAGAATACAAAAAATATAAACTATAAAACAAAATTATTAATTTTAAAATCCACAGTGTATTACAATTTAAAACGTCTAAATTTTCAAAGTTGTGAATGTTTAGCTTTCCTTTTTCACAAAATACATGTAACTATATATCAACATGATGGTGTTGAATGATTGTGCCTTCACTCCAACAAAGGATGGATTGAAGAAGAAAATTCTGGTGTCACTTTGCAAGCAAAAATCATATAAGATAGAAATATCTCCATATAAATATCTCCAATTGGTATTCTGTATCTTTTATGGCTAGTCATTAGAAGTAATACTTGTATTTGATTAGATGTAACAGATGTTGAAGAACCTGTAGAGGATAATGCTATAAAGTTTGTGTTGATGACCAGAAAGGGCAATAAACAACAGGTTAGTAATCAAGTACAGGTATATAACACATTTGCAAATTTTTAACCTTGGTTAAGAAAATATTTGCATTTCCTATCCATCAATTTAAAACATGTTAATGAAATTTAAATGCATGAAAAAATATTGGTTATTTTGTTATTTGGAATTGCCACACAGTGGTTTCTTTGACAACTTGATGGTGAATACATAAGATATCATTTTGATAGTAGATCTACATGTATATCAAGTCTGCGCAAACATTATTGGGTTTTTTAGGACTGTTTGTAAGTTGTGTTTTTTCCTATTTGTACAAATTTTTGAAAGTTATTTTTCAGAATTCTAAATTAAAACAGTAAGTTTTATTTATCTTTTTCAGTTTACTAAGTTAAATGTACCTATATCTGCTGAATTTGCTGCAACATACAAGGAAAGAGAAAGGGTAAAATTTTAGATTTGATATCAGAAATGTTAAGAATGTTTTAATCGTTAACTTTGTAATTCTATTAACATTTTGCATGTTACACAGTGATTAGTGGAGATGGATCATATCTAATATTATAAATAAAAACATTAAAAGATATACAGATTTACAGATGTATATGGTTTATATAAAATAGAATATAAGATTAAAGGATTTAACCCATTTTATCTTTTCAATGTATTTTATTGAAAATTTAGTAATCATTCTAAAGTTATATTTATCTCATAATTTGATATTTTATGCATGTCAATAAAAGGGAAAATTCATTGCTTAATGTGACATTGTCAAATTGCATCTCCTGTATTTCGTATAGTTTCTTTAGTTTTGTGTTAAAGTTGTAGTTGCTGAAGTTTCAGTTTGTATTGATTACTTAAAATATATACACACTAATGTTACACATTTGAGCTTACTTTTGGCTACAGGCTGAAATGGCAGAGAAAGAAAAAATGAAACAAGTGGTATTAGGAATTCATGAAAGGCAGGAAGAGGAAGATTATCAAGGTTAGATTGACAATAAAATATTGAAAATTTTGTTGGAATAATATGTACAATGCAGTAGATACTAACCATAACTTAATTAACTCTAATAAAAAATAAAGAACTATTTATCTCATTTACAATCTTAGTTAAATGCTATTAAGGTATTTTAACATTTGCATTCTTCTATCCAGATGAAATTTATTTGATCTATGGTAGATATAAAGAAAATGAATTGACCAAAGTACAGTCAACTTTCTTTACAACAGCCATATCCATGCTTATCAAATTTGCTGTTGTAATGAATTTATAATGTGTCAGGGTTACTGTAAGTGTCGATTTTTTTCGTGATGTAATTATGTTCGCTTATTTCACTGTCAAAGAATTTTTGCGTAAATTTGTACCTTGCGAACAATAATACATTAAATAAAATACGTAGTCAATATCGATATTGTCTCTATTAATATGGACCATGTACATTAAATTATTTATATTTAATCCAATTATTTACAATAAACCCATCACTGGTACACTATTAACAAAGTTATTGAATGCAGAATTATTCTGAATCAAGAAGATTTTGATTAGCATACCTGGGGTTGTGGAAACTAGGATGAAGCCATTTTTTAACATTTTCACAACTGGATACCTCACCATTTACTGAATAAACCTGGCATGAGCTTTTTAAAATCTTTTCTGAGTAGTACTTACCTGTTAATTAATCAATTTAACTAATTCATAGAGCTCAATCAAGCGTTCACTAGTAAGGAAAACACTAATGTACTAGAATCTATAGTCTATTTCATTATTGTATATATTGTTGATGTATTATAGGTTGTTTCATGATCTTTGTTTTTATACTCAGTTTCATAAATCCGCGAATATTACACCCCGCGGAAAGTTCGAAAATTTACAAACCGCGAAAATTTGATCCCGTGAAATTAAGTACATTTACAGTATGCCCCTTGTTCAAAAGTCAAGTGGGTAGTTTTTTTTGTTGCATTCAGGGGATAATAAATTGCATGATATATGCAATCATCCATTTAATTATTTTCTTATATTTCTTTATATTTTTAAATATCTGCATCAGTGTTTTAAAAATAAATTATAAAATATCAACAACACATTATGTTTTGTTGAAATGTTCAATAAAATATTTGATGTTGAAATATTTTCTTGTATTTTATAAATACATGTTATAAGTCCTGGGATTTTACCTTATTGGTACAAACAAAATTTCAGAAATTTGACCCTGTACTGACTTTAACAAAAACATGTCATTTTCAAGAAAAATTATACTCTTGTATTCATATAACATGTTCAAGATTCTTCGTAAAATATCGTTTGTACATTAAATCTTTATTAAAACTTAACTTTTGAATACTAAATATACCCATTTCTGCAAAATTACGAACAATTAAGGACTTCTTTTTATACTATTTATGATTTTAAGATTGTACTTACGGTTCGTAACATGTCGTGTACATGAAAACAGGACATTTTTTTTCTGATACAATAACGATTTTTAATATAATAATAAACGGACAATTGTTCAGAATATCTTTTTATATATAATATATATGTCATATATAGCCAGTGGTAGTATTTGTTACGTAGATCAGAAATTTAACAAGTTGTGTATGATGAACAAAAATAAGTGCAAAGGCCCGATCGTGTGGCTTCATATATGACATGTAAAAAGGATCTTTGATTACCGGTATGGCATTAACTACCATCAGTTAAAGTTAATCAGCACTAGTTAATTAATAGCCAAGCGTGTACAGGTGTACTAAGGACGTTGATTATCGACAGTCCAGGCCTCCTGTATAAATAGTCTGTCTTGGATAAGAGATCTGTGCAGTTATTTCTGAAGATATTTGCGTGATCTTACAGCTGGTTGGCAGTGCTGTTATATTGAACAGAAAAATTGTTAATTTTGTACATTCATTCCCAACATTTCATTGCCAGAGCCAGTAACCGAATATGCCTTTATAAAGTGTAATAAAAACATAACAACAGATTTGTTCCCAACAATTTTTTGCCATAAATTGAATATGCCATCATAAAGAGTGCCGTTGTAAAGAGTTCAGTGTATCATATATCAATATTCTATAATGTCAGTGATCACTTGATAACAAAATTTATATGAAATTAGGAAAAATCAAGTACAATTGTTTTGCAATTGACAGGTATTTTATATCAAAACTTTATATTAACCAATACTAGTACATGTACATGTATATGACAATATCAATATTTAAATAAACTTTAGGCCATGCAAAAAGGTACTGGTGAACAAATATGATAATAGAATTGATTTAAATCAATTTTACCTCAAAAATTATATACATGTACATGTTTATATGGATAAACAATAGTAATTTTTTTATAAACACATAAATAGGTATTTATGAAGCTGTTGTATGGACACTCATTAATTGTAAATTGGGGAAAAATTAATGTTCATATAAAAACTATATTTATACTAGTTTGCACTACAAACTGTATGTGTAAAATACATCAGTTTTATTGATATACTTGATATATATATATATATATATATATATATATATATATATATATATATATATATATTCAGAAATGATTGCATCAATGAACAGACCAGTTCCTGTAAATACTAATAGAGAAAGAAGACCTAGATATCAGCATCCAAAAGGTGCTCCTGATGCAGATCTTATATTTGGCTCAAAGTAAGTATTAAATGCTAAATAGCTATCTTTTGTAGTATATTTGGATATATTATCATGTCAACAATTTTGAAATTTTGTTATTATCCATTTTAGGGTTATATTAGAAGAATCCCTGGTTTACTTAATGTTTAGAAATTCACAATTTATCTGTCGATGTTCCTTATTGTTGTTGACAGAGACAACTAGGTTTTCCTTAAAACTTTGTTTTACAACCAAGACAGGAATATTTCACTTATATTAAGGCATCACCAGCTGAAGGTGAAGTTGCAGAAATTTTGACAATTTTCGCAGAACACTCAAGGCAATGTGCAGTTTTTAAGGTCTCCTTTTAAAGACCCAGTGACTTTCAAAAGTACAGTAAATGCCAATTTTCAACTCTTGGTCAGACTCAGCTGGGGTTTGAACTCCCAGCTCCCATATATGAAGTGAGCACTCTACCAACTGAGCTACCATAGTAATAATTTGAAACAAAGAAGTAAAATCCACAACTTATAAAATCTTGAAATTGTGGATCTCTATAGACATTATATAAACTATATAAAGAATTTTTTTTCTATTAAGCACTTGTAGATATCACATAAAGTATATGTAGCCTTAATCATTTTTTAGCTCACCTGACTGAAAGGTCATGTGAGCTTATGGCGTGGCGTGTGTATGTGCGTGCTTGTGTGCGTGCATGTGTGTGTGCGTGCCAGGTGTGTGCGTGCGTCGTTAACACCTATTTTCGACTTCTCTCCAAAACTGCTGGACAGATTTCAATGATACTTGGTCAGAAGCATATATGGGCCGGTGCAATTCAGATTTGTTCATGTAATTGCCATGGCTACCAAAACTAGGTCAAGGTGACCTAGGGGTCCAAAAATCTTAAAAAATCTTTTCTCTAAAACCGATGATGAGAGAAAAAATCTGATGTGATATTTGGCTTCTCTAGGGTCTTAAGCCTATTGTATGTTCATTTCGTGAAATTTGGTCGAAAAGTGGGTTACGCGTTTTTGCGTTTAATTTTAAAATTTCGTAAAATGGCTTTAAATCATGTCAATATCTGTTCAAATAGTCAAGTTATAACGAGGTTTTCAGTTTTGACTTTTTCTTGAAATTACCTTTAAAA
Organism: Tegillarca granosa; assembly: GCA_029721355.1. NCBI lineage: Eukaryota > Metazoa > Mollusca > Bivalvia > Arcoida > Arcidae > Tegillarca > Tegillarca granosa. The sequence continues at coordinate 8,828,203 of CM056599.1, forward strand.
TAGGGTCAAGGTCACAAATCAAGGTCATAACCTAATTTATGATTTATGCAGTTTTAGGCAATTTTCTTGCAAATATTAAGAGATATATGAATTCAAAACATTGTTAAAATGTTTCCCATGACAAAATTTAAAAAGGTACCAAGTTTCATAACTATATGATAATCCATGTAGGAGTTGTTGCCCCTGAAATGTTATTTTTGGCTTATGAATACTAAAATTGTGCATTAGCTTGAAAACTATAAGCTTTTTGTATAGGCATATATATTAGAATATTGTAGGCATTGACATGAAGATCATTTTGATATATGGATCAAGTTCTTATGTTCAAAGGTCAAGTTCATAAGCTGCATATGTGTACTGAAATTGTGAATTATCTTGAAAACTGTTAACTTTTTGTTTAGGCATGTATATTAGAATATTGTAGGCATTGACATGACGATCATTTTAATATATTGGATCAAGGTCATATGTTCAAAGGTCAAGGTCACAGCTGGAAAATAAGATATAAATTGCTAATTATCTTGAAAACTATTACCTTTTTGTATAGGCATGTATATTAGAATATTGTAGGTATTTTGACAACGATCATTTTAATATATGAATCAAGGTCATATGTTGAAAGATCAAGGTCACAGCTGCAAAAGAAGACTTAAATTGCTTATTATCTTGAAAACTGTTAATCTTTTGTATAGGCATGTATATTAGAATATTGTAGGTATTGGTATGATGATCATTTTGATATATAGTTCAAGGTCATATGTTCAAAGATCAAGGTCACAGCTGCAAAAGAAGACAAAAATCACTAAATTGCTAATTATTTTGAAAACTATTAACTTTTTGTATAGGCATGTATATTAGAAAAATTGTAGGTATTGACATGGAAATCATTTTGATATATGGTTCAAGGTTATATGTTCAAAGGTCAAGGTCATATCAACATAGGAATACTAAAATTATTAATTATCTTGAAAACTATTAACTTTTTGTAAGGCATGTTTATTAGAATATTGTAGGTATTGATATGGCGATCATTTTGATATATGGTTCAAGGTCATGTGTTCAAAGGTCAAGGTCACAGCTGCAAAAGAAGACTTAAATTGCTTATTATCTTGAAAACTGTTAACTTTTTGTATGGGCATGTACATGTATATTAGAATATTGTAGGTATTGACATGGCGATCATAAATGGTTCAAGGTCATATATGATCAAAGGTCAAGGACATAGTTGCATAAGTATACTGAAATTTGTAAACGATTTGGAAATTATTCATTGCATTACAGTTACTTCATGCATATTATATAAGCTACTTATAAATGAAATGTGAGTGGATATATTTCTTATTAAGTTCTGTTGGAGTTCTTAACTTGAGAAAACTTGTAAAGTTTCTGTACCTAATATATTGTCTTTTGCGCTTTGCAAACAATTTTGGACATATACTCAAGTGAGTGTTAAGGTCCATGGGCCTCTTGTTTAAAATGTAGATCCCTTTTGAAATTCTTTATTTTAGCATGAACAACCAATCTGAACTCTTCCCATCTAGATCTGAAATTGTTTCCAATGTATCATGAACAAATAATTGTTATGTTAATAAAACATGCAAACCATATTGTTCTTGTTTATAGAAAACGCTGAAGAGTGGTCACCCCAGAGACCAGGAATACTCAGAATCAAGCACGCTTACAGTCAAGAACGATCAAAAGTGCTCTCAATAGACTAAAATGACGAAATTGTGACAACAATAAAAACAAGAACAGGAATGTGATACAGTTTTGATTAGAAAATAAAACTGATACAATGTGTACACATCAATTGGACTGAATAGACTTAAGTTCTTTGTGTTGGATACAAGGAATAAATTTATATTGGCATTTTGGGGTTTTTCTCATTCTTAATATTCTTAAGCATATGACTGAAAAATCTGATAATTTCATTTCAGCTGTATTTTTTTTTTTTTTTTTTTTTTTTTTTTTTTTTTTTTGCTTTCAATAATATAAATGATTTCTTAATTAATTTCTTACATTATTTTGTGAATGAAAGTTGAGAGTTGAAGAAATTTTTCAGTGTGACATTGAAATTTTTTTTTCATAAATGAATTAAATGTCAGTTATGAGTATTGAGTGACACTGATCAGAAAAAGTATTGTTTTATTCAACTTACAAGAGAGATTTTTCAATGATTTTTGAAAGAAGAATGAAATATTCACAAATAGTTCTGTCTAAGACTATATTGAAAAATTACAATAATTCTTAAGCTGTAGTAAGTACAAACTACACTTCTTCTGTAAGATAAAACTTAACAAACAACCAAAAATACAAGAAGAAGAAGACAGCAAATGGACATTGAAAAATCTGCCTGTTTTGATTTCTGCAAATATGTGATATTTTAATAAATGTATGTTCTTCGCTTTCTAATATCTAATATAATCAAATCTTGAGTTTGTAAATTAAAAGACTTTTCGGACAGGTTATGTTTATTATATGTACTTTTATGCAGCAGATATTGAATAGATTTTCATTTTAATAAATTATTTGATTTTTGCAACTTCTCCACTGAACTTCTGCTTTAGGTAATGATATACCGGTAGTCTATTTTTTTTCTTATTTTAGTGCATATAGAAATTGAAGGATATATAGAAATAAAATATTTCTCAAATTTGATTTAAAATTAATTACATGTATGTTATTTTAAGCTTTAACAGTATTTCATTATAATTACATTGTTACTGCCCTTTGTATTTGTTTGTTTTTTGGTTTTTCTCAAGGCTGAGGAGTATGCAATTTGTAGTGTTGTTACTACATATTCTGTGAATTGCACAACAAAACAATAGACCAAAGAACTTGTTTCTGTAGTTCATTTTGGTTAAACTAGCCTTAGCCTTCTGTTACTTTGTGATGTTTGTTTATGTCTTAGTAATAATGTTACACAGAATGATGTTAGAGAAGCTCTAAATGGATGCAACTTCAATAAAAATGAATTATACAAGATACAAGATTTTTTTTGGATAAATTTTAAATTTTATAATATTTGTAAAATGGTGCAGGATAGAAATAAACAATATAAAGCTTTTTGTGTTTTATTTCAAGCTAAGAATTAAGCTGTTGAAAAAAGAATTACTTATCCATTTGTCTGGAGAGAAAAAAATTCATCATGTGCAAGTTTGTCCATTTTTGTATTGGGTCAGTACTATAAACTGATTAGAATTAACGAAAGATAGTAGAAAAACTATGGTCTTTTATAAATACTTCCTACAAAAATTATGGTCTTTTATAAATACTACCTACAAAAATTAGAAAAAAACATAGTTTAATAAAAATCATTTTCAGATTTAAAGAAATGCAAAGGTAAAAGAATCTTGATAGACTTACAACTGAATTTAGCCAAGAAGTTTTCACTAGCTTTTAAAAAAGGGTGAGATAACCCTTGTCTTGGCTGTGAAATTCGGAGATGTTTTTCATTCAATTACTTCCATGCAACAGCTATAGGCAGCTTGGTATTCAATATGCATTTTAGATGAGACTAAAATCGTATTATGTAGAATGAAAGATATAAAGAAATGTGAATACAATATATATTCTTCTAGTCACGTGATCACAAGGAGAGATCATAGGAGATAAGCAAGGTATTCCTAGAATGCATCAGTAGCGAGTTATCGCTTTATGGTATCAGGTGTATTTAACTTAATGTTTGTTATTCACTGGAATTGACTGTCAATAATTATATATACATGTATATATATTTAAACTAGGAATATAGACTAACGTTTGTGAAACAGTGTTATTCAAAATTGAACAAGTTGTGTGAAGCAAGGACAAGAAATTAGTGGTAAATTACTGTATATATGGATAAAGAAATGTCTGCAGGTGCAGGAGAAACTTCGGGTGTGCCTGAGAAACCTCCTTGCAATGCCGGGCCGGTGTCGACTGAGGTCGAGCCAAGTCTAAGGCCTGGTTTGTTTGAACAGTTCCCAATTTCCAGCCGAGCCTCTGCGGAGTTTGTAAGTGCTGGCCCTGATCAGGCTACGGATATGATCACAAAAATGATGGAACTGACTCAATCGAACATGAGTTTCATGAACCAAACTATGGCCGAAATGGCTACATTGCAGAAATTGGTGGCAGAAAAACTATCCATTCTGATAAGATATGCAAAGATGACGAAAGCGATGAATATTCATCTTCAGAAGAGGATGAAGCAGGAATAAGTGACGATGAAGAACAAGAAACTCCTCAAAAAATTAGAAAAATTGAGGAGAAAGGTAAGGATCTAGGGTGCGTGCCTCATGCATGACGGGGTTGACAAAGACACACCTACAGCACACACGTCATCGTCATATGCTTCAGCTACACAGTCATCACCGGTCATGCGAGACGGGATGGACAAGACCAGATCTACAACAGGAACATCAGTCACTGCTTTAATTAAACAGTCATCATGGCTTGTTAAAAAGGACAAAACATCGCCCGCGGTCAATACGGAGTTACTTAACATATTTAAGCATTTTTCGGGTGATAAAATGGATGAAGAACAAAGGAAAGAACTCCAAGACAAATATTTAAGGCCGGAAAACATGGATAGTTTATTTACAAGTCCATGCATCAATGAAGATCTGTGGGATGTAATTTCGGCTAACAATAGAATGTTAGACTTAAAATTTCAGACTATCCAAACAAATTTCTGAAAGCATTTATTCCTCTTATATTGTGTATTGACACATTAGCTAAGGGAGGAGATATAAACCGAGATGACGTCATAACCCAATTGAGCAACACACTTGCTATGGTATTAGGATCAAGTTATGATTTAAGTTTAGAACGAAGAAAACTTTTAAAAAAAGATGAATATAAAGGACTCATTTCATCAAAAGTCCAAGTCACTGACTTTTTATTTGGCGATAAAATCAACGAGAAACTTAAAACAATCAAGGAAACAAACAAAATAAAGGAAAAGGTAGAAGCCAGCAAAAGAAAGAGGAAGTACAAGAAACGACGCCATTACTCTGGAATTAGGGATTTTTTAGGAAGGCGTTCGGGCAAAAATAATCCTCCATCCGACCTGAAGGGCGGGAAATACGGAGGAAGAAACAATTATCAGGCAAGAAGTTTCTCCCGGAACAAGACAATGAACTACAAAAAGAGCCAAACAAAGAAGTAGAGATGAGTTTTTTCGGCTGCGGCTGATAAATACCCTCATAAATTGAAAATAGCCGGTAGAATAAAGCATTTCTTGAATAATTGGAAGTCGTTGACTTCAGATAGTTACATCCTACAAATGGTTAAAGGTTGTACAATTGAATTTATAGATACTGTTCAAAGGAACTATAGAGAAACAAAAATGAACAAAAATACAAAAAATTAATGGATAAAGGTGTTATAGAACGAGTGAAAAATTGTCAGACTAACGAATTTATTTCTAATGTGTTTTTGCGACCTAAAAATGACGGTTCTTATCGCATGATTTTAAACTTGAAACAATTAAATCAATTAATCGAATATAAACATTTCAAAATGGAAAGTTTGTTCACTGCCGCAAGGCTTATGACACCGGGTTGTTTTATGGCATCAGTAGATTTAAGAGATGCTTATATATGCTCATATATCGATGATTCTTATTTACAAGGTGGTACATTTCAAGACTGTGTTGATAATGTACATGCAACGGTAGATCTGTTGGAATCGCTTGGGTTTCTAATTCATAAAGAAAAATCTGTTTTGATTCCTAAACAGGAAATAACATTTCTAGGTTATCTCTTAAATTCCGAGAGAATGACAATTAGATTGCCGGACAGTAAAGCAGAAAGAATTAAACGCTTAATTCGTAACTTAAAATCAAACCCAACAATTCGAGAAGTGGCGGAAATATTAGGTAGAATGGTAGCATATAGCACCGCAGTGCCTTTTGGTATGTTGCATACTCGAAAATTTTAGAGCGAGAAAAATCTCTTAGTTTGAAAGCTAACAATGGTAATTTTAGTGCTATGATGACTTTATCACAGGCTGCCCGCGCAGAATTAACATGGTGGTTCTATAATGTCGATAATTCTGAAACTCTCATTTCACGTTCAGTACCAGATATAGTGTTAACAACTGACGCATCTGGTGTAGGCTATGGAGCGGTGTGTCAAACCATTCAAACAGGTGGAATGTGGAATATAAGCGAAGCACGTAAAATATCAAATATTAATTTTTTGGAACTTCGGGCTGTGTATTTAGGCTTAAAATGTTTTAAATCTACGTTATCCAATAAACATGTCAAGTTACAAATTGATAATGCGACGACAGTTGCTTATATTAATAATATGGGCGGTACGCGTTCTCCACTTCGTCATGATGAGGCACTTAAGATATGGTATTTTGCAAAAGAACACAATATGTGGTTAACAGCAGTGCATCTCTACGGCCGTTTGAATGTAACGGCTGATGCAGAGAGTAGAAAAATAAGAGAGGAAACCGAGTAGAAGTTGAATACATCAGTGTTTCAGAATTTGGTTGCGAAGTTTGGATTGCCATCGATAGATTTATTCGCTTCTCGGCTAAATTCTCATCTTGAACAATATGCTTCATGGCGTCCCGATCCTCATGCTAAATATATCGATGCATTTACTATAGACTGGTCTAATTTTAATTTATGTTACATCTTTCCTCCTTTCAGCATTATAGACAGAGTGCTACAAAAGATTCAAAGAGAAAATTGTCGGGCGTTAATTATTGTCCCCGACTGGAAAACTCAAGCCTGGCACCCAGTCATAACGAGACTATGCACAGTCCAGCCTGTAAAATTACAAAAAAGGAAAAAAAAACCTGTTGTGGTTGCCTCAAAGACCGGATGCAGTACACCCAATGCACAAAAATTGCATCTACTGGCGTGTCTCGTGGGGAAACAAATTTAGAGTATGTTAAAAAACAGTATTTACAACAGGGCCCCTCTGCGAGTTCAATTGATGTTATTATGAATTCATGGAGAGTCAGTACAAAAAAACAGTACAAAGTGTACATAGATAAATGGGTGTTGTTTGTTAATAGTAAAGGTGTAAATATGTTTAATCCGGAGGTATCTTTAGTAATAGAATTTCTGAATCATGTGTATAATCAAGGATTAAGTTACAGCTCTATCAATACAGCTTGTAGTGCTCTATCAGCTTAAACGGTATTAAAAGACAATAGTTCTCCGGGCAAACACCCTACGGTCAAAAGATTTCTACAAGGTACGTTTAACGCACGACCACCCACACCAAAATACACTCAGGTGTGGGATGTTTCTATTGTGTTGTCTTTCTTAAAGGATCAATGGCCTTTAGAATCTTTAACATTGAAAATGTTAACTTATAAGTTAGCCATGTTAATGGCGTTACTATCTAGCCAGAGGGCACAAACTCTTCAAATGTTGGACATTAGACATATGTCACGCATTGATGGCGAAGTAATTTTCGAAATTACAGGTTTAATTAAACAATCTCGACCTGGGTTCAGATTGCAACCATTATATTTTAAACCATTCCATACTGAATCACAGGTGTGTGTTATTAAAACTTTAAACGAATACCTACGTCAAACTTCTGGCCTCTGGGCAAACATTACGAAACTTTTTATATCCATACAGAAACCACATAAAGCTATAACGGTTTCTACTATGTCTAGGTGGTTGAAATCAGTGTTATCTTTGGCAGGGGTGAATTGTCAACAGTTTCAAGGCCATAATACGAGAGCTGCCTCTACCAGCAAAGCGAAATCATCTGGAGTTCCTGTAGACGTAATCATGAGTAAAGCTGGGTGGTCATCGAAATCCACTTTTGCTCGATTTTATGACAAACCAGTTATAAATTCAGATAGCTATGATAAAGTATTATTAACATGATGTGAAATTGTAAATAAGTTTAGCTTGTTTTGAATACATATAATTCATTAAATGATTATAAACTATTGTCATGGTTTTCCATGTATAATTTAATTAATGCACGGCCACGCTTTAAAATCTCCTATGATCTCTCCTTGTGATCACGTGACTAGAAGAATGGGAAATTCAACGATAACTTACCTGTAAGTTTGAAGTTGGATTGAGATTCTTCTAGTCACAGGATCACAAGCAGAGATCATTGGCTCTCCACACCCACCACAATTTGGTACGGGATATGTGACCATGCATTAACCTTTCAAGACTGATGCATTCTGGGAATACCTTGCTTATCTCCAATGATCTCTGCTTGTGATCCTGTGACTAGAAGAATCTAATCCAACTTCAAACTTACAGGTAAGTTATCGTTGAATTTCCCATTATAATGACCATAGCAAGCAAAACATTACAACAAAGAATTTGACAAATCATGTTTGCTTTGATTAAACAAGTGTTGAGTACTTTAAAAAGTTATCTGGCTTCAAGATTGGAAATTTCTACTATTTGCACCAAAAAAATTGCATTTTTTGTAACAAATGTACAGTCAAATTTCAATAACTGTTGGATAATTTTAATAGTTGAAGAAATCCTATGTATGCACTATGAATTCATCTAGTGTAACTATTATCTTTTATATATTTATACATTTATCTAAGGATTTTATTTCATTTTTTCTGAAGGAGAACATTATCTTCAACACATTAGTAAATTAATATATATTAAACTTTTAATTGATTGAGTTGTACATAAGGGAAAGCAATACATGATGAACTACGTCATGAAAACGGTTAGCATCAATATGAATGTTTTATGAGGTATAACATTTGTACGATTAATGATCAGTTGGACGCGAACCATGATATGTATAATGATTTTATGCCTTCAAGCAAGTAATATTGGTGGATATTACGTTACTTCCGCCAATCCTTATTTAATGCTTCTATACTTACAGGGGCAAATGGTTGCCCTACAATACTTACAACTTTTTTTTTCTCCGCAAAAATTGAAGATTCCCCATTTTGATTTCAAACTTTTTAAAAATATTTAAAAATATGTTTGAAATACTGAAATATTTTAAACTTGTATTGGCTCTTTTCATTCTCTGCACTCATCTGCAGCATTTCAAAATTATCAGAATTTATATCCTTCACAATCTCAATAAATGAATCTGTTCTGAACTTTCATCAAATTTGTGGCATTTTGTTGGTTATACAGTGGCAGTATACCTAATGTAACACATGACCTTTACTGATAATTTGCTTTGGCAATGTGCCTGCAGAGGCATATACCTATCTAGATCTTTTAATTTTTCTGTTATGATTGAACCTATCATGGTTCATATGGAGTTCTAGAGCACACTGACCAAAATATGTACACCCTCAATTGATAAAAAATGAATGTAATGTATACACATATACAAGGCCAATGTGGTTTTGGTTTGTTGCCCAGTCGATCAATCCGAAACTTAAGCTGCTGTTATTTAAACCAATATTTGTCACTTCCAGATTTTGAGGATAACATAGTTGTTATGTGTATTGGCTATTGAACATGTTTGATCATATGGTAGCGACATTCGTCGTAACAGATGCTTTGTGAGATTCTTGTGTTCAGATTTAATATAATGCATAATGAGATAGAATCATAAATACTTTTATTTGTTAATCAATTTTACAAAATATGTACTTTTCCAAATTGAAACTTACAGGCCTGGGTGACAAAGTATTGATATACTGATTACAACACTTCTCCTCGCCAAGATTTGAATCCAACTGAATGTTTTTAAGGTAATTTTCGAAAACCGGTGGTTTTCCATGGGCTCTTCATTGTCACAGAAATGTGCACCTCCATATAATTTAAAGTATTTTGACTGTAATTTCAAACATAATTTTTTTTATTTCTCTCATTGATGTTGAACTTAGCTATGTATACTTTAAAAATATAGTCAATAAATGAACCAGTTCCTTTTTATTCCGGGTTAATTTTTGTTAACTTGGATTTTACTTTTTGGGTAAAGTAGTCTTTATTTTTGGATTGGTCTCCAAATATATAGTGTTTATGGACTTCTGGAGCATACTGACTGGCTGGTGCATTCTTTCTGTAAATCTCCGATATTATCCGAAAATGATGAGGCGCCATTCCACAACAAAGTCCAACGTATTGCGTTCCTATAGCTTTTGCCTCCTTTGCAAATGATGCAATCTCATCTCGTGTACATAGACATGATGATAAATCTAATGGAAATGCAGTCTTGTTTGAAATTTAACACAATTTATAATTGAAAACAAGAGGCCCATGGTCCTTAACCCTCACCTGAGGAAATGTCCAAAAACTTGCAAGGAACTTCATTACAAAAACTTTACAAAATTCCTCAAGTTTGGAAATGCCCCGATAATTAATCAGAAATATCTAGTCACATTTCACTTATAAAAAGCTAATGCAAATAAGCATCATTTAACTATAGTAAAATGAATAATTTCCAAATCATTAACCATTTCAGTCTTCCTGTGTAGCTATAACCTTGACCTTTTAACATATGACCTTGAACCATATATCAAAATGATTGTCATATTATCTAATATGCATGCCTATACAAAAAAGTACAGTGAAACTTCCGTAAACCGACACTCCACGGGACCGGTCATTTTGGTCGGTTTACAGAGGTGTCGGTTTTCAGAAGTTTAAAAAAACGGATTCGAATCCGGTTCGTTCCAGTCCGTTACCAGGTCAGAATTTAGTCAGTTACCGGATATGGCTGTTATAATGGTGTATTCATGTGTGTGCATTCGATCGTGTTGGTTTACACTTACATCGTGTAAAGTGATATTTTGAATGTTATTTATATTTTATTTTTATCTTAAACAAATTGAACAATAAAACAATGTGCATACATTGTCATCATAGTTGTAATACATAGTTCTTATCGTCTACCATGATCGGGCCCTGCTAACAGTACTCAAGTTTATTTTATTTTATTTTTCTCGCCCGAGAAGAAGAGGCCATATCAATCATTCAGATTTAAAAAAAAAAAAAAAACATGGAAAAGAAAAAAAAGAAAATAGAACGTGATTTCTTTACGTTCAAAGCTGTAATTTTTTTTTTAGAAAATCCTTTGCCTTGCATCTAAAAACATCACGTAGCTTTTCGGCATCTGACTTCTGGTTTTTTTTTTAATATAAACAACGCACATTTTAATAAAACGTTTTAAACACGTTTGTTTATTTTAAAATTACATACGGTACAGATACATAATAATAATAATTATAATTAATGAGTTAATGTATTAAGTAAACATCGACCGTAGGTAAACAGTGCAGTCATTCGTGACCATTCAAACATTATTTATTCCATAGGTAATGTCGGTATTCGGAAGTTAATTTACTGTTAAAGAAGCCGATTTGGACTGACAATTTATGTCGGTGTTCGGAATACGGAGGTGCCGGTTTTCGGAAGTTTTTATTACATGATTTATATAAGAATAAATCCGTCCCGGGCAGACAATGTCGGTTTATGGAGGTTGTCGGTATTTAGAGGTGTCGGTTTTGGGAAGTTACACTGTAATAGTTTTCAAGATAATTCACAATTTCAGTCTTTTGCTGCAGCTATGACCTTGAACTTTCACCGTATGACCTTGAACCATATATCAAAATGATAATCATATCAATACCTACAATATTCTTATACAGAAAAGTTATAGCTGTCAAGCTTGTGCACAATTTTAGTATTTATAAGCCAACAGTAACATTTTTCATGGGCAACAACTCCTACATGGTTTATCATATAGTTACAAATCTTGGTACTTTTTTAACTTTTGTTAAGCAAAACCTTTTAACAATGTTTTGAATTCATATATTTCTTAACTTTTGCAAGAAAATTGCCTAAAACTGCGTAAGTCAAAAATTAGGTCCTGACCTTGTTCTGTGACCTTGACCCCATTTTAAATCCCATTTGAAGAAAAAGTCGAAATTGAAAACCCCATGTTTTTATCTCTTCAAATAGTCAAGTTAAAACAATGTGAAGCCATTTTATGAATTTTTTTAAATTAAACGCAAATAGGCGTAACCCATTTTTCAACCAAATTGAATGAAATAAACAAGCAATAGGCTTAAGACCCTACAGAAGCCAAATATCACATAGATTTTTCTGCCATCATTGATTTCGGAGAAGTAGATTTTTAAAGAATTTTGGACCCCTAGGTCCCCTTGACCTAGTTTTGGTAGCCGTGAACAAATCTGAATTGCACCGGTCCATATATGCTTCCGACCAATTATCATTGAAATCCGTACAGCATTTTCGGAGGAGAAGTCTAAAATAGATGTTAACGACGCGCACATGCACGCACACACTCACGTGCACGTACGCACATACACACGCCGCACCATGCCATAAGCTCACATAACCTTTCGGTCAGGTGAGCTAATGAGTGTCTGATGACTAAATGGTTTAAAGATTAAGGAAGTAAAATTGTTTAAAACTTTAAAAAAAAAAGATAATATAAAGGTACGATTTTTCTTAATTTAATTTGGATTTTAAATAAGTATAAAAGAATACGAGTTTTACCCAAGTTATCGGTTAAAATTCTGTTCACTTAACATTTAATTGTAGTGGCCAATGACTTAATTACATACCAGTGCCCGGAACTGTAAGTGAAAAGAATGTCAGCTGTTCCTTATTTGTCCTGTATGGGACAGGAAGACATGCAATTGGTCCCTGAAAACCAAGAATACATTTATCAAATATTGTAATACGCTGAGTACAGCATTAACAGGTAACTCATTTATTACCAATTGAGATTGTCTTCTGGTTAGGATATATGATTTTAAAACCCATTTCTTACATAAGGTCTTTAATAAATACCATTTCATCAAATAATGTACCAACATAAGTAGCAGAAACATATTTGACATCGATTCGGTAGATGTTTTGTATTTTAGAAGGGACATTCAAAAAAATTATTTTATGCTTTATAAATAATTGCCTTAATTTTGGATCATTGTTTGTATTGATTTATTGAGTGTGTTTGTGGTTTGTTTAAATACTTTTATTACATAGTTTTAGCGGTATTTATAATCCCTTAACGTCTCGACTATTGTATAAGTTCCAAGACAAATTACGCATGTGACCAGTTCTCACCTTGCATGCCTTCCTAACTTCAATTAATGGCTCAATGATTGTAGCTGGACCTCTTCCACAATTTAGACCTACGACGCATGCTCCTGCTTCTTCCAATCTTCTACACGCTTCTCCAATATGGACATCGTCCTCTGTATATAAAGTCATATTTGAAGACAAAGTAACAACGGCAGGCAGACCTTAAATGAAAAAATGAAATACAAAACAACAATTTTAAAGCAGAAAGAAAACATTTTACAAAGACGAAAATGTAGCCACAAATCATTTGGCAAACGAAAAGTAAATGGACTCATCAATAAACTTCACTATTGTTCTTTATAAATTCTAACGGCAAACCTAATCCCTTGAAACACAATTCAAAATCAGATTGCTATGATGTCTGCAACAAAAGTTTGTATGCAAACATACTGGTATTTGATTTTAGAAAAAAATGTTTTAAAGCTGCATTAAGTTTTTCAATTTTCTGATATGTTTTTTTTATTTTCAAAAGATATATATATATATTTTAAAATAGAAATCCTCTAACCACGATCCGTGAGATTCATTTTCTAACTGTAAATAAACGGAATCCTCTGACCGGTTGGTCAATGTTTAACGATGATGATTATGAGCTTGGAGCATGCGCACGAATGTACGGAAAACCCATGAATCGAAGGTGAAACATGACAAATTGCATTAAGTGTCCTTAATTAATATCCAGATGTTTTTCAAATGGTGTTATGTATCCGTTACTAAGTCACAACTGACAAATTCAACGAAGTTCTGTGTTTAATTTATCGTATTTCACCGTTTTGAAAGTTGTGTTTAAATGACCCGGGTTTTGATGACGTAACCACGTTCTAATATTAGATCCCAAATGTTGCTTTTCGCTGGGTAATTACTGTAATTTCTGTATTTATTACAGCTTTTATCGTTGAACCAAATGTAACATTGTTCATTAGGAGCATCGTTAATTAGATAGAAATACATATACTTTATCTTGCTATTAGCTAAAGAAATTTCCTCAAAGTTAATTTGTATATATACGATTAAATCGTAAATAAAATATATTGCACGCTTGTCAATTAAGAAATGTGACGTGAAAATGGGTACACATTTTGTTTTCAGCGATAACACTAAAGCACGGGCTGGTCGATTAAAAAGACAACTTTTCAATGAGATAAAATGTTGAAAAACGTCTTACCATTCCCATATTGTTTTATTGTCTCTAAAGCCAAAGCAGCTTCGCCGTAATCACCAAACGTCTCTGCAACTATATAGTCAGCTCCTCCTCTAACAGCCCATTCCACTTGTTCCTATGAAACATAAAGAAGTCATGTAGTACATGTTGTCGATTGAAAAGACCTTTGGCGGATTCCTGTATATCATCAAGCATAGTTCTTGTGATCACATGTCAAAAACTAAAGAAGGTGGTACTTAGTCATAAAGAAAACTAGAATTATATGATAAGCATTTGAAACGTGTTTGTCGCTGATTAATTATTAAAGTTGCTTATTTTATATTCTAGAACAAAGATATAACATGGATTTCTTACTTGTTTGTGTTCTAGATACAATATCAATTTCATCATATGGCCTTGTGTTGTTGTTTTTTATTAAATGAATTATTGATGAAAAGTTGTATAATACTATACACATCGAGAAAAATTAACAACCGGTAAGTGATTGATTACCTTAAACATAGCTTTTGTTTTTTCAACTGCTTTTTGATTGCCAGGCTGATACACACATGAATTACAAATGTTTCCCGCCATTAACTTATCATGTTTGTCTGCGATTTCCCGTGCTATTCTCAGAGCCTCCATGTTCATACGTTCTATTTGGTCCTCCTTACCTACCAATGTCAGCTTCTCCCTGTGTGCGTAATACTGGAAAAAAAATTCTGTAAATTAAATTGTATAAACTATGCAAGTATTTGTTTTATTAGTAAATCAATTTACTAGAATGATCAATGCACAGCAATAAAAAGATCGTATGGGAAAAGATGTGTTTTATCATAGAACCATACATATGTACAACTCGAGTTGATAATTCATTTGATAAAATACGATTTTATTCCAAGTCAAGATTATTTCACTTATATCGAGGCGTCACTAGATAAAAGGTGGAGTGGCGGATATTTTTACTCTAGCAGTGCACTAAAGGTAATTAGCAGGGGTGGTTTTTTAGCGTGCCATGCCTGCCGTGAGACGGGTCATCGGTTTTTAAAGTCTTCTCAAAAAGACCTCGTGGCTTTCATTTTTAAATACCGAGTCTTGGCGAAAGAACAGTCTCTACCAATTTTCAAGTCTTGGTCAGACCCGGCCGAGGTTCGAATCTTGATGTCCCACATTCAAAGCGAGCACTCTAACAACTAAGCTACCGTAGTGGTACTTAGAACTGAAAAGAGTACCATGCACTCAAATGTGTTTAAAATGATTAGTTTCAAAGAAATTACAATATATAGAAATTTATTGAAATCCAAAAGGTTGACAAAGAAAAATTATCAAATGATCATACACGTAAACGCAACAAGAATTTTCATGACAACCGTAATGAATTACATTACCGTAAATGCAAGAACGACATCACTTCCGGCGTGTATATACTCCTCGTGTAAAGCCTTGACAAGATCGGGATGCTCTAATACAACTTCAGGCACAAAACTACCAGATTTAAGGTATCCTCGTCTTTCAAATTCAAATATATATCCTTCCGCGACCATAATGGTTTCTCCATCTTTCAGTAAATCAAGCAAACCTGGATCATTGCAATGGCACAAAAACATAATTATTTTTAATACTCCTTTAAATACTTCTCAGAATACGGTATATGTAGTTCAAAAACATTGTATTTGCATTCGACAGGGAAATTTGAAGAATAATCATTAATACATTAAATACATTGGTGGTCATTGACATATATTTAACTATAACCAATAAGTTACATTAAAGAATTAAAAAAAAAAAATTAAAAATTGTAGATTTTTTATCATTTAAATGCCAAGTTAACCATGTAGGGAAATATTTTTCTTTATCATTGGGTGTCTTTTGGCGAGGTATATTTTCTTACTCTAGAGTCGCGAGAAAGTTGTTCTCTTGTAAATCGCCATAACACTGAGAACATTTTATAAGTAAACAACATGGAGGCAAAAAGCGTCTTATCCTATCATTATATTTTGCCAACCATATCTATGATATGAAAGCAGCACAAAGATCCAGGGTTTTCTGACGGACGGATGCTCCAATTTTGATAATATTGTATATATACAACTAACCCAATGTAGTAAAGTTTAATTTCAGACGCGGATAATATATTTTGACTTTACATTCGGTTTGCAACATTTATTAAAGACATTTTCGAAATCCCAACAGTCGAATTACCCGATTGTCTTTACGTTAATTTGACTTTATCACTTTGCCGTTATCTTTGTTCTTCACAATTCTATAAGGTAGTGTGAGATTTTGTTACTGGAACATGTTCTCGATGCATTTTTTTGTTGATATGGCGAAATTTCGACATAAGAAGAATGTTCCTAACACGAGAACATCTCGCCTAAAACACCCTGTATCAACGCAACTGTTTGGTACGTTCTACAATGAAACAAATTAAATTTCAAAATGTATGCAATTTGGTAGTGCATTCAGAGTCAGAGGTTTAATTTATATAAAACTTACCTCGTTTTGGCATCTTGAATACAAAGCAACTTTCCAAAGAAATACACAAAATAAAATAGTCAAATTGAGGTACCTACTAGACAGGTTGTTATATACGTGCTAATACTGATATATTATCTCTCTAATGTGAAAAAGTCAGGTCAGGTGAATCCAAAAAAAGGTATAGGTTCTTGTAATGTAAAAGGTACAAATATACATTAGCGATAAGGGGTGATTTAAACATTATAAAACACGGTTAAAAATAAAATTTCACATTTTTAACATTAAGATTTAAATTAACAGAGGTTAAAAATAAAGAAAACAAAGACATTAGGATGCAAACTTAAGAACTGGCAGTAATTGCATTTTCGTATGTATTTTACTTTCATAATGAACAAAAGCGTATTCCAATTTAACATTCAACAAGTTAGAGGTATATAACAAAACCAATTCAACTAACTTTTTCTTTGCTTGTTAAAGTTAATTATGTTTCATACATACATAAGTTGTAACTTTTAAATAGTTTGCCAAGTGGTGTGTATAGTGAGTTTTGTGTAATATAAGATTTTTTTCTCTCTTGAGTATCCTTTGACAGTTTTCATAATTAAGAAAAATGGTAAAAATCTGTTAAATAATGCTGACCCTACCTTGCTCAAAAACTTTACACGATACATTTTATTTTCTATCTGTTCTTCTTTTTTTCTACTCGCATCTTTGTACTTGCATTACTGTCAATGAATCGACGTTTACATTCAGTCCTATTGTGAATGATAACGATTTAATTATTTACTGAATTAAATTAAATGCTAAAGTTATATTAAAATCGTTCCAAGATAACCCGTGAACTTCCTTACTATTGTGGATATTCCGGATTTTGTAGAAAATAATCTGAATTTTTAAAGAATAAAAGCGCAGACTCAGAATTTTGAAAACACAAGGTTAACCACTTAGGACTTTTACCTTAAATACCTCTATTGAATACTAACACCAAACAGTGTGTGTGTGTGTGTGTGTGTGTGTGTGTGTGTGTGTGTGTGTGTGAATTATGCAGTAGCCAGTCACAAATAGCTAACATTCAGTTAACTAGAGTAGTTTCTTCAAGGCAATTTTTGGCAGTGGCATATAGATTGACACTGTCGTCTCCGGCACCAGAAATTAAAATTAAATTTGCTATCAGATAATTATCTATCAAACTTTTCGGTCCCTAGTGTCACTGATGAGGCACATATGGCACATCAAAAATTAACAGTTATTTGTTAGATATATCTTTTGGAATAATTTTATTCTTGCTTAATTTTCTACGAAGATATGATCCTGTTTAATTGTGCTTTAGATTGCTTAATCCAACAGGCTAATGTCCTTCAATACAAACATTTATGTTCAAATTCAAATTCTAGTTGACTAAAATTTGTTTTGTTTTGAAGTTTTGTCCAATTCTGTTATTTCCTGTTACATTCAAAAGAAAGCATTTTCATGCCAAAGAAAATATAAGTAATGCAAGTCCTAGAAGCGTTCTTCTGCATCGAATCGAAGATCGTGCGAGTACAGTTTAATTAGAAGATTCACATTGTCTTAATTACCGTTTATTTTACAATGATTATGTTTATAACTTGGTGCCTGTATGTCAAAGAAGTGTGATAAATACAAGTTTAAAATTCGTCTTAAGTCCCCACCAATATTTTCTAATTCTACATATGCTACAATATTTCCCTTAGAAATAGCACAAAAGTTCCTTTTAACAAACTCAAATTCATACCTTTTGCGTTTTTTTTCTGTATTTTAATTTATTGTGCAATTATTGCTACTCAGGTAAAGTAAAGTGCTATTAAGTTTTATTCTTTCTCCTATTTTCTTTATTTAAATATTTAATAAGATCATGTTTATAATATAACAGTTTTAAATATTAACGAAGATGTGTTATAACATTGTTTATTAATATGAATGTAGATAAATGTATAGACTCAATACAAACTAAGAAATTGTTTTTATCTCTAAAACTTAAACCAATTATATTCATTTTTCGTATCGAGACACATTGTCATTCCAATATTTTTAAGCATTCAAAGCAAGAATTAAATATCGTTTCTGCAACTATTTAGTCTCTTCTACCTTTACCATCTCATTCCATTTTCTTCTATAGAATACCGTTATAGATATTCAAAGATATTCATAATCGTATTTCATGGATTTTTCTTCTTTATGTTAATTGTTGTAAACATTTTGTTATGATTGTAGTTGTTGTTATATGAAATGTTAATGAATTTCTGGACACTACCCAGACTCAGCCAACGTATTCTAACACAATTTTTTCACATTAAGAACTCACCCTAGTATTTGTATCGCATGCTATTCGAACTAAGGCGATGTTAGGCTTTTTGATCAGTTAACATACATAGATTCATTCATAATCACCCAGTATATTGATTTTGATTGGTCCTATCTTAGACCTATTAAACACATTTAAATAGAAGCTTGCGACCTACGCTTTTCGAATAGTAAATGAAAAGTCATACTCGGATTTATGATTATGTATAATTAGAGTGAAGCTAAGATGGATATTATTGATACATCAGCATACAAAATATATTGTTATGTACTATTACATTTATGGAACTTGGTTATCTAATTTGCCGGCTTGCCGAATAACATCTCATTTTTTAGGTTTTAAGTCTGTCGATAAAAGTTTGTAAAGGTATTTGCTGAAGGTCGGTGCTACTCTGTACATACCGAATTCCTACCAACAAAGAAAAAAACCACTTCACTAAAAGAATATTGGCCGGCACATAAAACGCCATTATTTACTCAAATAAAAACGAGCGTTTATTTTATTCCTGGTTTATTTTTGTTAATCTAGACTTTACTTTTTGCGTATAATATTCAGTATTTTTGGATTGATCACCAAATATATAGTGCTTATGGACTTCCGGTGCATACTGACTAGCCGGGGCATTCTTTCCATAAATCTCCGATATTATCCGGAGATGATGAGGTGCCATTCCACAACAGAGTCCAACGTATTGCGTTCCTATAGCCTTTGCTTCCTTTGCAAATGTTGCAATCTCATCTCGAGTACATAGACATGATGATAAATTTAATGGAAATGCCGCTTTATCTGCAAAAGAGGACAGTTATTAAACATTTAAAAACATAATAGAACCATTAAAACAGTTTTCCAAGACAGAAAAAAAACGATATCAGTCACTAAAAGCTTAATTTCTGCTAAAATGAGTTTAATTATATTTTATAAACCCAACTTTTTATAGCGAAAAAGCTATACATGTTCCATCAAATAAAATACAAACATACCAGACCATGTAAAAAAAGCTATGGAATTTGAAAACTTATCAGTATAATAGACAATGAACGAGATGTATACATACCAGTGCCAGGAACAGTCAGTGAAAAGAATGTTGGCTGTTCTTTATTAGTCCTGTATGGGACAGGTAGACATGCAATGGGTCCCTAAAAAGCAAGATTATACTTTGCATTATCATTTAACGCTTTTAAAAGCTTCTACAATTTTCATTCATGGACAAATTTAATATCATAGTCCTAATTATAACATCTTTTATGATAATGATAGATTTTGGTCGATAATACAAAAAAGGAACCGAGTCCAGATACCCTTCTGGAGTTACCAGCGACCTAAACATTAATTTATCATACATGTATGTCTTCGTTTATCGTGTTCGTTCCAGTATGTTCTTTATTTGATTTGTTTATTTTGTAGCGTTAATACATGTTTTTTCAACTTCATTTCTTGTTCATTCTAATGGTGTTCACCTTGCACATTTTTCTAACTTCCTTTAACACCTCAATTATTGTTGGTGGCCCTCTTCCACAATTAAGGCCGACTACGCATGCTCCCGCCTCTTCCAATCTTCTACATGCTTCTCCAATATGGACATCGTCTTCCGTATATAAAGTCATATGAGAGGATAAAGTAACAACGGCAGGTAGACCTTAAATAAAGACACTATTGCAATACTTGAATAACAACCAGCAAGCAATATAAAAGCAAGTATAGAACACCTGGCAAAGCAAACCATTAAAGACTTCTGCTGTGATAAAACATTTGACATTGTCTCAAAAAATTTTTTTCGGCATTACATTCGAATTATGTTGATTAAGTTAATAAACTATATATATTGCTATAAATATAATTGCTATAAATATAAAAATTAATTCGTAATGTATTTCATTTAAAAATAACATTGATGCCTGTTTTGTTTGTGTCGTGAAATAAGCACGTGGATAGGAAAAAGACTAATAGATTCTTATAGCTATATCTTTTCTTTTATAACAATCGATAACTCGAAAACAAAACATAAAACTAACAGAATATTGTTTCATCAGTATCTTTTATGCTACAATGAATAGGATAAAAGTTAGCTAAAATATACGATAGTTGTATACAAAAGATACGATGAGAACCTTTACAGCTCAATCATTTGTAACAAACATGCTTATTCTTGAAGTAAATGTGCTCTAGGGACTATTAAATGCGAAACTTTGTTTATAAAAACCTTACCATTCCCATATTGTTTTATTGCCTCCAAAGCTAAAGCAGCTTCGCCGTAATCACCAAACGTCTCTGCAACTATATAGTCAGCTTCTCCTCTAACAGCCCATTCCACTTGTTCCTATAAGTTCATAACTATTCTTTTAAAGAATCAAATCAATATGAACTTGTTTCAACCATAAATGAATTTATTAAGTGTAAAATATGTTTCACCGATGTTTGCGTTCTTGTTACATATTTTTAATCATTAAGAAATAAAACAGAAAACATTTATAAAACAAGAAAAACAGTAAAAACGGTGAACGAAAATTTTATATTAAATTAATTAGTTATGTTAAAAAACATTTTCACCAGTTTATAAAACATTAATTTACTTTACAAAAAGGCATAACATTACCGGTAATTTTAAAATTATATTTACAGATAAAATGAGAGAAATCTGTTTATCGCGTTACAACTAAATGAAATATTGATGAATAATAGAAAAATAATTTTAAAAAATTACAGTTGGTAAGTTAAAATCACCTTAAACATAGCTTTTGTTTTCTCAATCGTTTCCTGATTGCCAGTCTGATACACACACGAATTGCAAATGTTTCCCGCCATTAATTTACCGTGTTTGTCTGCGACTTCCCGCGCTATTCTTAGAGCCTCCATGTTCATACGTTCAATTTGGTCCTCCTTACCTACTAATTTCAGCTTTTCTCTGTGTGCATAATACTAAAAATAAGAAATTCTGTTTATTAACACGCGGTTTGTGTATCTACCTAAATAGGGGTAGCCTAGTCTTGCGAGTTTAACATTTTCTTTTACTTTTTTAACGTTTTAACTTTGCTGTTGAAATTTTGATTTGAACGTGAACCAATATAATATATATGTGTTTGATGTTATATTATATGCAGTTTTTTGTGGTATTGTTGGGAAAATCGAAATCGACGATAACAGATAATCATACAAATTTAAATATTCATATTAAAAATTAAGAGAAATGAAACAAGTTGTTTCAGGTTGTTTTTGCAGCATAAATGACAATATACTTATGATTCATTTTAATAAAGACTAAGGATGCTGAATACCATAAAATTAACAAGAAATACTACATTGGTAAATAAGAATATCGTGAATACCACCCACATTCAAAACGAGCACTCTACCAACTGAGCAACCGTAGTGGTACTTAGAGTTGAAAACAGTACCACGCACTCACTTGTGTTAAAAGAAATCAGTTTCAAAAAAACAATTACAATATATTGAAATATATTATGTACTCATAAAGTAAATTTAATCATAAATGCAACAAGAATTTTCATGACAACCGTAATGAATTACAATACCGTAAATGCAAGAACGACATCACTTCCGGCGTGTATATACTCCTCGTGTAAAGCCTTGACTAGATCGGGATGCTCTAATACAACTTCAGGCACAAAACTACCGGATTTAAGGTATCCTCGTCTTTCAAATTCAAATATATATCCTTCCGCGACTATAATGGTTTCTCCATCTTTCAGTAAATCAAGCAAACCTAAAACATTCATAAAACACGTTATAAATAATTATTTTTCAAACACTTATTTTCAAGAAACTTAATTTTCATGACTTGACAAGAATGTCTTCGAATCTAAAAAATATAAATGAATGTAAATTTAATCTTTTACAAATTCACAAATGCATTTATTCATTGGTAGTTAATAACAATTCCTAAACTGAAACCAATTTTAGTTTATTTTAAATTTACAAAACTTTATTATTATAATTTCAAAATGATAGTGTTCTCATCTTTAAATGCAGGGGAGGGAGGGGGCAAATGACATGTTGCCTGCTTTGTACTATACAACTTTAAGTTGTGATTAATAAGCTCTGTTATATCTAGATTTCGACGTATTTTTTGTCATAGTGTAGTGTTTCAATGTTACATTTATATATAGCTTACCTCGTTTCGGCATCTTGAATATCAGGCAACAACTTTCTAATTTACAAATGATAAATCTGATACTTGATTGTACATAGAAAATAACCCGTTATGTCGATGTCTGCACGAATTCGGTTCACACGTTACATCTGAAAGAATGTCTTATCACTGTGAAGTGTAAAAGTAAGGACAGTTAGAGGTTAAAATTTATTTAAATCTTGACCCATTTTATTACTGTTTGGTCCTTATATATGTAAAATTACACCCTTCAGGTACTTGATAACTTTCGTATGTAGGAAATGCAAGAAAACCTATATGTATATGAACTTATACTTATCACTAGTGTAATGAAAACATAAAATTTCGGCATAAACTTTTGTGTAGATGAATTACACGCTTAGTAAATAAAAGATTTCTATAACAGCATGTAACTTCCTTATTAACAAATAATTTATCTATACAAAATCGTACAAAAAAGTAAAAGGAATATTTTTTGTGGATTACTTGAACAAGCTAGTTAACAGTAAACTTTATTATTATCAAGAGAATTTCTTGATTCTTTTAAAGATTTGTTCAATCCCGATTTATTTTAATTTCAAACTTAGCTTGTCGTCATACATGCTTTGTGGCTACGTTGGAGCCATATTTCATGGGGGTAATTGTATCCTCAATTGATCTTTAAATACTATTACTTTTAATTTATTTGTATTTAAAAACCTTAACTCCGTAAATCATTTGCTTAGTTTGGTTACCACTCAGTTTATAACTTGTTAAAGTGTGTTTTTAAAATAACAGTAAAACCTGTATCCAAAGGTCACTTGAAGAACTGGCTTAAGAAGACCTTTGTTGACAGATGACCTTTTAAGACAGGGTCAATATTCTAAGGATCAGTTACTTTAGGTCGTTTTCCTCTTTAGTTTTAAAAATGAAAACACGATTTATTAATTAAAGTGAATAAAACATAAAGAAATAGATTTACTGACGCTTCTTATCAAGCGTGTATGTCTGATCCAAAGATCATGGTTTTGAATCTTGTCAACTTAAAAAAAGATACTTTTTACACGTTGCCGCTGACAAACCCCATGTCAGGATAATTGACAAGTGGGACAGAAACCTCTGTCAAATATTTCTTTAAAAAACAAACCTACACCAATCACAACGACACAAAAGTTTACAATGTATATGTATAAATAAGGCAAAACAATTGTAAGGAACAAAATTTTATTTTATTTGTAAGACATTTGTTAAATAGAAACATACAATGTCAGTAAAACAAGGAAAATCGTGTTATAAAACAAACCATATATTTTGTGTGTGAAATTATTTGCGAAATACAAATTCGGTTAATTTTACAGACCGTGGTTTGAATGTCTAATTCAATAAATAAAGAAAAAAACATGAGATTCCTTTGATAATTTTTTTTGAAACAATTGTTTTTAGTTTAAACAATATTTTATTCTACAAATTAGTAAATAAACATATATGACTCTTACATAGGATTCGAGAGCAAGCCAGATGCTTATATTAACAATTGTTTTATATAAACAATTGTTTTTAAGCTACACCAGTTCACCATAATGATTTATTTATCTTCCTGATTAGCATCTTCACCAATTTAAAGTGTTGGACACAATTACCATTAAAAGAAGTGAACTTATTTAAAAATCCTCTTAACACCTTTTTCATGTGTAGAAATTAATTTTTTGTGAAATAGATATAAGAGCCTACAAAATTCAACAATAAACATTGTACCTTTATCAAGGTACAAAAGGTCAAATATGCCACCCACTTTTTGTGGTATATACACGAAACGAAAAATATCTTGTTATTTATATCATAATTTTGTCACAACAACACTTTCAGACAAGGTAAAAACAGATAATTTATCATTAGGCCAAAATCTTTACTTGGCCATGGTAAGTGTAGCTTTTTATACGTTTTGCAGTTTTAAAAAAGTTCGGAGGGTTTTGGGTGAATTTGTAGCAGACAGTATTTTTATATGATTTATGATGTTTTCTAAAGCGTTACAAAAAATTAGCTTGTACTTAATTTACGCACAAAATACTTTTTTATGAAATCTCATAAATGACTTCTTAAAAACAAATGCTTATAGATTTTTTTTTTTTAAAAAAATGTTCCAATGTTAGCAAAATCGTCACTTCACTTTAAATGTCGCTTTATTAGTATTCTTTAAAAGCAGGTTTCAAAACTGAGGTTAAGTTTGGTTTTTATAGCATTTGTCAGTATTTTTCATGACTCGATCCATTAATATTTATTTATTTATTTATCTATTTATAACCAATAGTACATCGAATGAACAAAAGACTTCTATCGATTATGCCATTACAATGTGTTGGTATCCAAACTTTGGGTTTGATCTGTAGTGTTATGCATTTAAATAAAAAGATTCAAAGATAATATCATAACTTTTTATTCAAAAATTCTAAATTCTACCAAACTAGTATTCTACGGTTACGGTATACATCTTGCAATTTTAACTTGGCTGTGTCTCTTAGACGTGCTCTTGTACAGTAAATAAAAGGAAGCTTTATTGGGTGCTCTTCAATTTAAGGACATTTTTTAAAACGTTAGGAAATTTAAAAAACTGTTTTGAAAAAAATATTACTGATTTAATCTTTACACAGTATTTGTATGAGGTTGAGATTTTCACAGTACTGTTTCTTTGATTGAAATTAATCCAAACCAAAAGCTATATATAAACAAATTTATTCTTACTATAATGTATCACAGTAAAGGTCAGTTTAACAGACGAAAACACACAAGATAGTTGCAGCTATCGGCCAATTAAAATTTTCAATTACTAAAACTTAACTATACATGAGTTTATTGCATAACACTAAGCGTATATTTACAATGTCAATTAAAAGTGTATTTATATTTTATATTGCAATTTTACATTTAATTTTATTTATTGGCTTCCGTTCTGAAAAAAATTACTTCTGCTATGATGCAAATAAGGTCATTATTTTTACTTAAGAACATTTATATTGCACCTTTAGAAGCTAATTTAGTTCGTACAACCCTTAAAGTAAATAGGGTATGTGATGGAGTGATTTAAAGCGGTTACTCATATAACATCTTAGGACCAACCTTTACTGTAGCAGTTCTAATGTAATAAAGTTGGTCTGTTCGCTTTGAAAAGGTCGGTGGTTTTATTTCATTACCGAATCGACCGCCCTGACAAAAGTAAAATACGTTATTTTGTATTTCAACGCTATTCTGACATTAAAGAAAATAATTTGAAAATTGGCATTATTTGTATACTTATCAATTGCCCAATACGTACTTTAACACGATAAAACTACATCTTTTTAATATCTTGTTTCATGTAATGCAAAACCTTAACTAAAGTCAGCAGATAATTTATGCTTCCATTATCTTATTTTTGTAAATAAACTGGTTTTGATAAGTTATAATCCAATATTGCTCTGTTTTATTCGTGTTGTTTTTCTGAATCATTATTAGTAAGTTATATTACATTAATTAATTGTTACAAAGCAAACATAATACTATCTAGGTAGGTTAAAACTAAACGATAGAACCCCAAAAGCAAACTTTTAAAAGCCAAGAATTTAATGAATTATGAACATGTAAAAGAAAAAATTAATATTTTGCAGTAGACATCTAATATCACATGTTCCTACAATTGTGTAGAACCTACAATGTTATAAGTGAATGACCAATGATTTGAAAACACAAATACTCGAAAGACATAAAATTTGCAACAGATTACAGCTTATAATATATAGAAATATTGAGGGGAAACACAAGTAGATAAACACTTTACAGTGACCTCGGCATGTAGATATTATTGTCATATAACAACATCAACATGGTGCTTTTTAAAAGCCATACATAAAATTCCACTGTAATTTTGCTATTATAATACATTTTATAAAATACCACTGTAATTTTACTATTATAATACATATTTTAAAATCCCACTGTAATTTTGCTATTACAATACAAATAATAAAATTCTAGTTATACATTTATTTCTTGATTACTTAAGATGATAAAGTTACTTTGCATTTTTAGTTCTTTGAAATAATTGCAAAAACAAAATTGTAGGGATTGAATAACAAGAATGAGAAAGTTAAGCACATATTGAAATAAAAAATCTGTGTATAACGACAAACAATTAAGACAGATCGTCTTGATAAAGAATACGTTTTGGTTTTGGTCGAGATTTAGAACCAAAGAACCTTAAAGTAGCAGTCTCAATAAATAACAGTCTTAATTTAGTCCTTATACTGTTAAAATATAAATGAAATAACAGAGGTCTTAACGGACAGATTGACTTTATATAGAAATAGAAGGTCTTAATTTTATTAATTCATCTAATGCTATAAAAGTTTCTGCAAATTTATTAACATTTATATGGCTATAAGTATGTTTTTTCCATAGAGCTCGTTTAAGGCTTTAGTTTTCCCCGTTGGTGTCTTTATTTGCAGTTATTATACTGAACGTAAATGCACCATGTGCATTGATCGTTTTTGAAGAAATTTATAATTACCTCCATTATAAAACAATGAAGTTAATTAGTAATAAGCTCCAGACCCAATTCTAACTTAAATTCTAGTTAAAATACTACCTAGAATGATAGGATTGAAAACTAACTTTTTAAAAAGAAAACAAAAACGATAAATCCAGAAGTCACTAAAATAAAAAAAACTGCATTGAGTGTCCTTAAAAAGCTCAGTGCTTGTGAAACGGTAATTGTTCCACAAAAGAATGATACTGTATGGATGTAGTTTTAAAAATACAAAAATGTTTGGTAGAAAACCATTTTGCAAGTTTTGTTTACCTTAAATGATATCAGACTTATACAGGGCGAGTAGAAATAACACTAAAGGATATGCAAGTCTCGTCACGTGACTCAACTTCAACCGACGTGAGTATGACATCATAGAATAGGTCTTGTGCGTCAAGCTTCAAATAAAAGCTTTTTTTCGCGAGACTTAGTGAACTAAATATTTACAAGGTTAATATTTTAACATCAACAAACACTTTTTTGTACATTACAATATTTACAAAATTAGTCAATAAAGTAATACTTATCACCAAAAAATACTTCAATCAGGATAATATAAAAATAGAATTAAAAATAAATAATATTGATGTTAACAAAATATATGAGTTATTTTTAAGATATGACGAAGTATTGCAAGCTTTCTTCTCACAGGACATGATGCATCCATTATAACGCACGTCCTCTAAATCAAACATTCCACATACATTGTCTAATGTTTCCAAGGCACACGACCGAACAATACGAACCGTACCATCTACAGCTGAAAAACAAAAATACATACATCAGTAAAAAGAAACCTCCGAACAATTTACAGACTACATTTAAAATACAAAAACATCACGTATATATGTGTGTGTGTGTGTGTGTGTGTGTGTGTGTGTGTGTGTGTGTGATTTTTTTTAGAAAGCAAACAAATCAAAGACGACCTTAGTCGTTAAACAGTAAATGTTTTTTTAAATGTATGATCATGGAATTACTCCCTTTGCTGACTTCTTTTCCCTTTCCCATTACTTTTTTGTTACAAAAACGTTAATGTCTGTTATAATGACTTTGTAACAGTAAATAGTTTAATATTTCAACTACAATCAAAAGAACTTGAGCAAAGTTTGGTATCGTTCAATTTCATTGAATCTACTCGTAATGGAAACATTTCGTGCATCGTCTTCATATAAAAAATCTTTGTGTAGCATGGCAATTTCTCGGTGTAAAAATAACTTGTTTTAACTTTTAAAATTCCCTACAAAGATAGTAATTCTGAATTAATCGACTGTTCGCTACCACTCGATTGAGGTAAGTAAATGACTTTTTTTTTGTCATTCAACTAATATTTTATTTTTCTGTAATTTACTTTAAAAAATTCAATGACAAACACAGTGACTGTTTTAAAACTAGGACATTAAATACATTATCTGTGGCTTTAATGAATTAGTTAAGGATGATTAACTTACTACTTGTTCCTTTTATTTTTGTACAATATCGAGCAGGAAATAGGCCTACACGACCGTCCATACCCTGTCGACAATTTTTCTCTAGCTTTCCAAAAGCTGGATGAAAAGGATCTTCACAACTGGGATTCGTTCCATTATTTGAAGAACATGTATAACAATCAATTGCTGACACTGAAAATAGAAGAAATTTGAAACGTGAGAAATTACTTGGTAAGAACAGAAGTCGTAGAAAACTACATGGTACAAAACGTATAACTAAACAAAACGAGAAAACATGCACAATGGTCATCAATTGTGGATGTTTTTTTTAATGATGCATCTTAAAGACATAACGAGTTTTTCTAAATGTTTTGTTTTGTAAGCACTCATAATCCCACAGTGAATAAAAATGCAATTTTGAAATTGCATGAATAATACTTAAGAATCAATATGCTTGAAAAAAAAACAACAAAAGTAACAAATTAGGTTTCTGAAAACATTGTAGCAAAACCTGTAACAACAAAGTGACCCAGGATCATAGCTAAAACCGAAGTTCTCAATCCTCTCTTTGAATGATGTATAGTGCAATATTGATATTGTATATTCAGTTAAAATGATTATTCTTCAATCACAAGAATTGTTCGACGAAAATATAATCACAATATATATTCAACCTTCAAATTAGGTGGGTTCAACCTGGGCATATTAGATTATTCTTTCTTTATATCAACAAAGATTCAATTTGAATAATTATAATGATTTGGATATTTTGATGTAAAATTTTTAATTGGACAACTAATACTACAATTTTTTGGGGGCGCAGAATTTGAATAAGTAAAACAAAACTTTAATGAACCAACATTCGCCGCCGAGAGGTTAAACATTTATGCAACTACTAATGTTTAAAACCTCTAGAATTCATTCAAACAGACAGAAAACAATATGTACACTTGTGTGTTATGCTTTTCATCAAAGTCCGGAAAAATACGTATATAAAAAATATTAAAACCACCCAACCAGAACACGAAGACAATTTAAAAAAAAAACTGATAAATTCCTGTAAAGTTCCAATTGGCGACATAGGAGTGCTGGTGTTAATAAAAAGCGTGACACACAGGGGGATGGACGGAAGGAATCCATCCCCTCATTGATTTTTTAGCCGATCAATTACCCAATAAATTTTTAATAGTTGATATTGAAACTAGTTGTTGATACAAAATACGATTTCATCAGCCATAAAGAATACCAGTTGTAAGTACAAAAAATGTATTTCAACAGTCGATTTTTGTACTGATTGCAAGTTAACAATAGTATTTCAAAACCATATAAAGAACATAAATGTATTTTAACAGTCGATATTTGTACTGAGAATTAGTTCACAATAGTATTTCAAAAACCGATATTGACACTGGTTGTTAGTACCCAATAGTATTTCAAAAGACAGTATTAATACTGTTTGTAAGTCAACAATAGTATATTAAAACCTATATTGGCACTGGTTGTCATTACACAATAGTATTTCAACAATCGATATTGGCACTGGTTATAAGAACAAATAGTATTTCAAGAGACAATATTGGTACTATACACAATATTTCAAGAGACGATATTGGTACTGGTTATTAGTACACAATAATATTTCAAGGGACGATATTGGTTCTGGTTACTAGTACACAATAATATTTCAACAGTCTATATTGGCACTGGTTAAAAGTACACAATAGTATTTCAAAAACTGATATTGGTACTGGTTATTAGTACCCAATAGTATTATAACAGTCGATATTGGTGCTGGTTGTAGGAAGCAATAGTATTATAACAGTCGATATTGGTGCTGGCAGTAGTACACAATAGTATTATAACAGTCAACCAGTAGTACACAACAGTATTATAACAGTCGATATTGGTGCTGGTTGTTAGTACACAATAGTATTTCAAGAGACGATATTAGCACTGGTTTTTAGTACCCAATAGTATATTAAAACAGATATTGGTACTGGTTGTTAGTACAAAATTATATTAAAAAGACGATAGTTAAACGAAAAAATACACAAGGTAATGGAAAAAACAAGATAACTGTTACTATGGTCACGTAGCATGTTTTGCATTCTATAGTATAATCTGTCATTCATTTAACGGTTCATTTTAAGAGGCATTTTTGGGCAATCTGATTTAGGGTTTTCATTCGCATTCGATTATACTTGTGCATGACGTCAATCGATCAACTAATTCAAATATGTATGTTGTATTTTGTAATTGCCAGTTTCCATATAAATTATATCGATTTTCACTCATTTACCTAATGCACAACATGACTTTCAATACTAAATACCCAGTATAAAGTTTCAAACTAATGGTAATCATTACACAGCTAAAATTATGCAATACTCAAGGGAGTTTTATATCCCGTGTAATACTATTTAATGGTATTTTGAAATTTCATTATAAACGCACCTTGTGTATTATGTATCTATACAACATTAATCAGTATCTTGTTTAGTATTAAGTCTATATTTAATGTTAATACATACTAAGTTATGGAACATAACAAAATTTAATCATTTCAGTATTATAACAGAAAACCGCCGGAGGGATTAAATAATCAATTCAAGTCAAACGAAACAATAACATTATCTTTTACAGAGAACCATCAGAGGTATTTCAACCAATTTTTTGACAAAAATATACATTTCAAAAGTACCACAAATTCTAGATAACTGACAGGCTTCAGATATTCCAGAAAAGCGTGTGTGTGTGTGTGTGTGTGTGTGTGTGTGTGTGTGTGTGTTCGTGTCTTAAAATAAGATTTGTTTTACCTTAGGTAATATTTTTCTTTGAAAATTTTCAAATATAAATTATCAGTGTATGTTTTTAGGAAAACAAGAGACAATTTAATAGAAGGCAGAGTGAAAATGGTCTAAAGACTGTTTGGTAATCACTAAGCATGCATAGTGAATCCTTACCTGGCGTTTTACCTGTGTCATTCCTTAATGTAGGTTCAACACTTATACAGAACTTTGTGGAAATAACAAAACGTTTTCCTTTCACTGTTACAACAAGGTAGAGGTACAAGTTTCAAGAGTAATTAGGATTAAACACATTTAAACACATAAAATCACTAAAATGTTTGATGCAAGAAAGAATTTACAAATAAACAACCATTTACTTTCTAATAACCAAAAGCAACACAACCGAGAGCAACAACCAATAGCGACACAACCAAGAGCAACTATCAATAGCAACACAACAGAGAGCAACAACCAATAGCATTACAACCAAGATCAACAACCTATAGCAAAACAACCGAGAGCAATAACCAATAGCAACACAACCGAGAGCAACAACCAACAGCAACACAACAAAGAGCAACAATC
Source organism: Tegillarca granosa (assembly GCA_029721355.1). NCBI lineage: Eukaryota > Metazoa > Mollusca > Bivalvia > Arcoida > Arcidae > Tegillarca > Tegillarca granosa. The sequence continues at coordinate 8,860,645 of CM056599.1, forward strand.
AATAGCAACACAACCAAGATTAACAACCAATAGTAACACATTCGGAAACATGAAAAACGACAAGTAAATCATAGAAACTGTCAAACAAAACCAAGATTTGACAAACACGGATAAAAACTACTGATAATAAAAATTTTTACTTTGGACAGGTACACTGAGGTTGAAAATCATTTTTGATAAATAGAGGCAGGTTTAATATTCTGAAATTTTGGATTTATATGCCCTTTAAAAAAAACCTTTAGAAAATAATCCATAAAATAATCCTTATCAATGTTTTCTAGAATACAGAAAAAATAATAAAAATAAACAACATAAACAATGTATTTAATTAAGGACAGTCTATAATGTTGAACATAACGATCGTTTTACTATGTGACTTAAAAATCCCTGATAGAGATTAAAGTAGCTTGCTACAATAAACAAGAATTATAGCAATCATAAAACATTTAATAACAACATGACCAATCAACTATGCAATAACAGCCCGCTAATTCCAACCGGATGTGTATTCAAAGCTTATATGACAAAGTATTGATAATTTTTATAGCAGTGATCGATTCCAATAAAAAAGTTTATTGGTTTAGACAATAATCGTTAAACCATAGCCGTGTCTCTCCACTGTTTTTAAAATCATTGCAAGTATCAAACTCCAAAGGTTTCCTGTATCATTATGGGATAATTTTTCAAGCCCGAACAGAGTTTTAATGTTATCGAACGAATAACAACATTTTAACGAGATTTGTATTGGGGTATTCATGACTTTCTTTTGAAGAAAAAAGTCTCATATTGTGTATATGTGATGTTGTTTTATGTAATTGATACACAGTGTTATTTTCTAAAATATAATAACTTTTAAACTTTGTTTCCATTTTGTGTCTCACGATATTTGTAACGTAATATAATTTTTTATTCAATAAAATTGTCTACAATTTTAAACTTTTGTGTAGAGATCCCGACATGATTCTATGACAGCAGAAGTTAGTCTCACAATTATATCTTATCTTAGATTTTACTTAACTTCAAATAATTTAAGATGTTATTCCTTTAAAATCACTTTAAGATTGTTACATTTGTGGTCTATTCTACCTTTAAGATCTCCTTAAGATTATAACATTTGATCGGAAATCAGATATATGTATATGTTTATCAAAATGCTTATTTTTTACATTCGACAGAAACTTAATGAAATTATAAAGCAGTGCAATAAGTAATTTAAGATTTTAATGCAGTCGTGAGTACAATGGGGTTAGTCGTTTTAATTAAGCTTGGAGAACTTGGCTTTTTTTATTACAGTAGAGGATTGGCGTACCTGTTAGGCTTAATTGTCCGTGACGGTACTGGATATTAATCCGTTAATTGATACTAATTAATACGGTAGATAACAAGAACTACTCGGTTATTTTCTCTACTATAACGGTAGCCAAATTACCAATATGTGATTTCTCTGATAGTTTTATTAAACGAGCCATTGATCATACACTGTTAGAAAAAATTCGAGTTTTTGAGGTTAATTTTAATAGATTTTTAAACTACAGACCAAATTTTTACTTCGAGTTATCGGGGGTATTCGAATTATAGAAGTTTGAGTTATCGAAGTTTTCCTAATATAGTTTATATAGAAAACCGGTCGGGACAAAATAAAGACTTCGAGTTATCCGTGGTATTCGAGATATCGAAGTTTGAGTTATCGAAGTTCTACTGTAGTCTATTGTTCAATTAAGATCACTTTAAGATTATAAAATCTATTTGTCAGTTTGTTTTCAGTTCGATGAAAAAATGTGAAAAGTTGTAAGGTTTTAGTTAAAGATAATCTAGGTGAAGAGGTGATAATGAAACTTGGACCAGAAACAAATTGACCTAAAGGAGGCCGGAAAAGTTGTCAGTTTTAGCCGAGTAAATTAAAGGAATAGCTATAAAACTGACGCCAAAGAAAATGACAAAAATGTACTGATCAAAGTCAGTTAGAATGGGGATGTGTGTTAAAAAGCAGAATCAAGTAAATGCTTGACGTAGACTTCCTACGCATCCTGTGACATGTGTCATAAAGAGAATACATTACGAGTTTGAAAGCCTCGTTTGAGATGAAAAATCTGACCACTCGATCAAAATTTCCCCAATTCGACCTCAGTCGAGTAATTGATTATTTTTCTCGCATGTAATTTACGAAAAAATATTGGAACCCCGGTATTTTGCTAGCGAATGAATACAAGACACGCAACAATAACAAGTAACGTTTCACTTTCAACAGAATGTGAACGTACGCGACAAAAAAAAAAAAAAAAAAAAAAAAAAAAAAAAAAAAAAAAAAAAAAAAATCAGCGACTTTTCTTTTTCAGCGATATATATATATATATATATATATATATATATATATATATATATATATATATATTTATATATATGTGTGTGTGTGTGTGTGTGTGTGTGTGATTTTCACATTAAAGATAAGAGCAATTACTCTTTTCCTTCCAGATAAATATGAGTTCAAATAAGTTTACATCGAGGAATTTTAATTTTGCAGTAAGAGGTCTCCCTGATTAAGTTAATGATGCCTTTTCTCTTGTGTCGTATACTGAAAGTGACAACAAAAAGGTTAATAACCCATAATGAAATTAATTTATAAAAATCTCGGCACACAAATAGTAATCTTTATATGTATAGTTTTAATTAACAATATATCAATACTGTAATATTTCCCCAACGACCAGACAGACATATATCAGTTCTCAGGAGTATACTCATCAACAAGCATATTCTGATAGCATTCAGTAATTGACTGAAAAATATCTAAAATAGAATAGAAAACGTAATTATACAGGGTATGACCTCGTGCTATATAATAAAGAACAATTGTAATTTAACTACAGATAATTATCAGTTATTCAGTCTAAATTAAATTACTTTGCTCAAAACTGATTACTAATATTGTAAAAATATAGATCGTGAAAACATTTTGTTCTCGAAAAGATGTTTAGACTTCTGGAAGTTCCGACTAAGTATTTTCAGCTACATTGTTCTGGAATCATTTCAGAATTTTTACTTTCCTAAAAAACAATGACGTTGCGCATTTTTCAAAACCATTTTTTAATCATCAAGCTTATACTAAAATCTTTCTTATGTTTGAGATTAATTATATCCATTTCAAGAAGTTCTGTGTTTGATGAACAAAAAATACAGCTTTTTATGCAATTCATAGAGCTTTATAGGCATCTTAAGATTAACGCCATCAAATCATAGAAAAAACACAAGACTAAATTTAAGATAAATATAAAAACACTAACTCACAAATAAATAAATAAATAAATAAATAAATAAATAAATATATAAATAAATAAATATAATAGAAAAGTAATAAAGAGAAACAATGTTCTATATCGTTTTATAGAAAGAAATTTGAATATAGCCCCACTTACTTTAGATAGATCATTCCTACTTAGCCAACAGTTTAAAATTTTGAACCTATAGGTAAGGGTTTAAATGACAAATAGCATTATATGTAGAGTAAAATTTTACAATTCAGATATCTAAATCTCAATTTGAACAAAAAGTTAGTCTCATGTTGCCTGTTTTAACCGGGAATTGGAATAAATCAATCAGTAATATTACATTCTTTAAAATGATTTACCATATTATTGAAGAAGTTTCCTTCTTGGAAAAATCCTGTAAATGTTTTCGTTGTACATAGTGTTGCTTGCCCAACAATATATTCTACATAATGACATATGACACAGGGATAAAAAGAAAACAGTACTTATATTACTTATTTCCAGTTGATACTAGAGTTGATTTCAACTGTCCCATTAATTCTCAACCATAGGTTCTCTATAAATTATAATTTAACACAAAACTACAGTATTCCTTTATCCAATTTATCCATCTTGATTAAATGGATGTTTGATCTTTTATCTATAGACTTCAATTAATATATTCAAAGAATGCAGACAGATGCCACAGGATCAAAGGTATACATGTAAATGTTTTCAACACATCTGTGTATCTCAAAATAGCATACTAATTTTAATTTCAATATGATGCATTTATATGGTTCTTTTTGGCCTTAAAAGTGAATAATATTGATTAAAAAAATAAATTCAATTCAAAAAATCTATATTTATGCCTTTAAGGGCATTTCTGACAATTTTAATTTGAAATTAAAAAAAAAAAATGCTTTCGTCCTAAAACTCATTTACATTAACTATAGAGCTTGTGTTTATATTATTTAAACAAATACAATTATAACAGTATTCTGTTTCATTTCTCGACCTGAACCAGAATGAGTTTACATTTGGTTACAAGTAAAAATCGAATCTTGGTAAACAAGTATGTTTCATTTAGTTCGTCTAGTTAAAACATCGATTGTATTATAATTGTGTAACTCTCCGTTACTTAGAGGCATAACCCGGTTATTAAATGGTCATTAAAACAGAATCACATAAATATTGTATTCTAACACACGGTGTTTATAAGGCCAAAGGGACAATTAGAGGTAATTTATATAAGCTGTGGATACTATTTAATTAAACACTGTATCATTGTTCTTTCAGAGGAAGGGCTATACACTAAAAGTGTTTTGTCGTACTTTTGGTTAGTGTCATGACGTATTTCTAGTTAAATAAAACTTATATGTCAATAACATAATAATAATAATTAAAATGGATCAGCCCATTACTTAAAAGATAAATACATAAACACAAAACACTCATATTATACAGTTATAAAGTGAAATTAAAAACTATTTGTAAAACCAGAATCTGAATCACAATCTGAAGATTTTTGGTGAAACAGAATCATCGCTACGGGTTGAAATAGCAAAAGTAGTTGTGAAATATGAAAAATAGATAAATATGATTCTTCTAAGTTCATTTAACAGACCCTTTCTTTTAATTTTATTAACTGTTTTTCTTTTAAAATGATTTAATAAAATCTTATTATATATAAAATCTTATTCTGTGTACCTTGCTGTATCCATAATCTGGTTTGAATGATTTTTGGTGAAACAGAATCATCGCTACGGGTTGAAGTAGCAAAAGTAGTTGTGAAATACGAACAATAGATGAATATGATTATGTTAAGTTCATCTGATATTTATTTTTATGTTTTACGTGGTTTATTATTATTATTATTATTATTATTATTATTAGTTTATTGTTTTATTATCTTAATCACAGAACAAACTTTTTTTTATCTATATCGGGATCTAAATTTACTTTCAAACTGGATTGTTCTTCCTTGGTAATCATCGTAATTGTGTGATTTCTGTTATAAATGCAATACTTTTACTTTTATCTATAAAGGTTCAATTTTCATTATGCTGCACTTACTGTAATTATAGATTGCAACAATATATTTATTCATCTTTAGATTGTTCAATGTTATCCAGATACTGTGTTTTTGGTAATCAATAAAGGGGACAAACAATGAAATAAAGGCTTTTTATACCAGACAACTAAAAATGGTCAACCCCTTACTATTTCAGTCAGAAATGTTTAACAGTATAAACAATACTTTTCATTTGGATAATTTGTAAGACTCAGATTTATTTTACTTGAGCAACAAATCTAATATGGATGAAATAATACCCAGGAACCTTGCTTTTAATATTCCTTTTTTACACATAACATTTATATGCGACTTAATGCTGTTCTGTTAGTTCACTGATAGTAAAAATAGGTTTATATATTTAAATGTGCTGATTAATGAACAGCTGTCTGAAAATAATAAAAATTGATAATTGAAATAGTTCTTCCTTTCTGTTGTTACAGTTGGCTTCATTACATCACGATTATTAACAGTTAATATTATAAATATATGTAACCATTCTAGTTTTACCTTTCTGTTGTTACAGCTGGCTTTACTACAGCACAATTATAAACAGTTAATATTATAAATACATGTAACCATTCTAGTTTTACCTTTCTGTTGTTACAGCTGGCTTTACTTCAGCACAATTATAAACAGTTAATATAATTCTGTTGTTACAGCTGGCTTTACTACAGCACAATTATAAACAGTTAATATTATAAATACATGTAACCATTCTAGTTTTACCTTTCTGTTGTTACAGCTGGCTTTACTACAGCACAATTAAAAACAGTTAATATTATAAATATATGTAACCATTCTATGTATCATTTTGTGTATTTTTATTTTTCAGTACAATATTGAAGATAAATAAACACGAGTAACTAGTAACTAAGGGCAAAGTCATGTCAAAACCTTGTTATAACATCTTACTATCTATATCGACACGAGGCTTTGCAAGGACCATCTCATGATGATGATGATGATGATGATTATTATTATTATTATCATCATCACAAAGTATTATTATTATTATTATATAGTTGTCATGTATTTTCGTTTTTAAAACTCTTTTTGGAAAGGTTGTAACTTTTACATTACACAATGTTATAGTGATATTCAATGTGCTTTGTACAAGTATCCCCTCGGAACTTAATTCAACTTAACATAGAAACAAACAGAGTTAACTCGTTTAGAAAAAACTCTCAAATGTGGACAAACACTAAAAGGCAAAATGGTTTATATTTCAGAGAATTATGTAGGCGTACACTATTATATATTACATCAGAAAACCAATCATTCAAGCAATAACCTTTTTATACTTAACCATAATCATCAAATCATAAAAAGAAGTATTGCAATGTAATAGGTAGTACCTTGACAAACTTGGTTTTCCATATCAAAATTTCTACTTACCAACTGAAGACAAAATAGCAAACATGCAAAGTTCTTGTACTACAACGGTTGCCACTTGGATCATATTGACATGATGGCAGTGTTCACTGTGTTGTCGATATGGAATGTAGTACGTAATTCTAACATATTAAATACAGTCAGTGAATTTATATTTAAAACATATTTCTTCTTTAAATCAATATCGCAAATTATACTAAAGCATATCGTATATTGTTCCCTCGAAACTGATCGATAGAGCAGACAATTTTACGTCAATGGAATGAAAATCTAAATATTTTATTTTCATCACAACTGTGAATCTATAATAATAATAAAATATTTAAAACTGTTAAAATTTCACAAAAACCACAACGTTTTAGATATTAACACTATATATTCCCTGAGAGAACAAGTGGTATTGACGAATTATTATCCATTGAATCAAACAGTCATATGGTGGAGTATTTTACCATCAAATCAATCCAGAAGCTATGAATTCATCATAATATATATATACAAATACTAAAAGTTAGTGTTTATATATAATATATAATTGTTCAATGATTTTCTCGTAGGTAACAGGTTCCGTGCTTAGCTTTCCTGTCGCCATTTGCAATTAGACGTGAGTGTAGTGTAAGCCGGTAGTTCCGCAAAACCCCTTATATACAAGATGTAATCAAAAATCAATTAAAATCGCCAAGTGCTGGTTGATGTTATTTAAGATAAGTGATGACTATTCTAGCTAGTAGAACTGGTTTGTACTAAAGTACATCATGTATATGTACTATACGATATATAATCATGATTTAGTTACATAACATGCCCAATGTTAGAATTCAGGACTCATATAAACAACCGATGTATTACTAAAATGCCAGCTTAAAGGATATGGTAAAATTTTCTTTTTACGTCTGTTGAAAAGCAAATCGATAATCTGCACGCTGTACTGTATCACAATTACTATACTAGGCAGCAGACGTTACATTGTTCATGAATCACGTGATTACCCACGTGGTGGTATATCTAAGATTCAATTTTTACACTTCCATAAAATTCATTCCATAATCATTGCTATAGTTTTGCATATGATATGAAAGCATCGTCAGTAAAGTACTTAATATGTGAATGAATATATTTGAGACTACTTTAGGTCATTGAATCACTTTAGCTAGAAAAATCCAGAAATAATAGTTCAGAGGAAATAAGTAATATGAAGGATATTAATAATTGGTATTATATTTCTAATCAGTTATATTCAAAAACAAACGTTAGTGTGAAATTAACACTCTCATTAAATGTTTGTGGTTGTCAAATTGACATACACCCTGTCCATCTAAACAACCAAAGCCAACCTTTCCAATTCGATATACCAATGACAAAAAAACCAAGACCAAGAAATCAACCCAAGGTGCTATACAAGTGGTTACATTTGTTAGGCATCTTAACCAGATACTTATTTGTTTGATATAAAAATACTGCACATAATTATCATTTGGAACCTACCACAAATAAGACAATGAGGTTTTAGATTACCAGGAACAAGTTCAAGGTCAAAGTTCAAGGTCATAACAGTAAACTAAACGATGGTCATACATTTATATGGCAGTCAAAAAAGATTTCAATCTAGCCCATGATAAATTACCAAAATAAGGAATCCAACTTTATATATATAAAACCGAGATATTTCGATATAAAAAAAAATAAAAACAGAAATCTATGACTGAAAAACAACAATGGATAGCGCAACTAAGAAAGTGATGAATGATTTAAAGATAAAAACCGTCAAACAAGATAAGAAAATACAACCATTGATTATAAAACTCACTATCATAGTTTGGAAGGACATTTAAATGAATGGTTAGCGGTGGGTTTGTGTAGTAAACCCGTCATATAAGAAGCAAACTAACCTTAGAAATATGACTGTATAGATAGGTTGGTACTTTTCAGGGGTCGTTTTAGTTAAAATATGAAGCTAAGTTACCTAAAGTCAGCTGATCCTATGGACGGTTTGTTATATAGAGGTAGTCGCTATATCCGGTTTCACTCTATCTAGAAGTAAATTACCGATGTACACATTATTACATATTACAGCTGTTAGTTTGAACATCACTTCCTAATTCAGCAACTATTCAATAAATACCTCATACTACATAACTTAGCGTTGGTTTGTTGTGTATTTACTATTTATTTAATTTTATACAAGAAATAAACAAAATTGCTTTGTACATGCCACGAATATTGTGAGTGGAGATATAGAAATTCTTGTTAAAACATATTAGTTTTTTTTCCTACACAAAAAGATTTTTCATAGTCAATTGCAGTTTGACTGCAATATGGCCTAGAGTAAATCACTTAAATAAAGAATTGACTATATATATATATATATATATATATATATATATATATATATATATATATATATATATATATATATATATATATATATATATATATATATATTCGGATACAAGGTTCACTTACTATCTTTTTGAACAGAGAAATAGATGATAAATTTTGACTCCAATTGTTCCATTTTTGCCTACCATAAATAAATCACTTAAGAAAACGAACTTGTGCAAGAAAACGTATTATTAAATTTACTATGCCCAATGTAAAATCACCATTTGATTCCCTTATATTATAAAAATATTTACTTATAATCAATTTAAATTTTAAATTGTTTAAGGGGTAATTGATATATCAAAGTTGTTGACAGCATTTTGTAGGTTTTCGAATCATCTGAGTAGGATGCAAAGCATTTTGTCTAGACGGTTTTAGACGAAATATATCAACCAATCAGAAAACGTGATTTGTGCAAAAGGATGATTCTCAATAAGCCGAGGTATCAGCCTATTAAATTCAAAATTTGAAAACATTATAAACATATTTATATTTGTAACAACCAAAAGTAAGTATCTACAAGGAATTGTTTAGAATGTGAAAACTTTGATATTAAATAACATTATATATTAAAACGTACAATTCGGAACATTCCTTTCCGCTTAATTCCATACCAACAACACTTCTATATGTTATCATGTTCTTTTGCAAATTTATTGATGAAGTGTTGCGCTGGTATTAAAATTTTGGGATCAAAATAAAAAGCGCTACTTCTTAATCGCATAAAACAATAAATATTGTTTCAAAAACTTCTGTGGATTTATTTCTTTGCTTTAATAATTATACTTTTTAAATACAGTGTATATATTTCTTCAACTGAAAAACATACAATGCTCAACTGAACACATTATTTAATTTTGTTTCAATAATAGTGTAGTATATGTAACAATGTTGCTAGCTATTGCCAGGCCATTGGTCAATACCCTTGTATTTCCTATACAATGTTAATATACAAAACAACAAAGCAGGTTATTGGTTTTCTTCTTAGAATAGCCGGTAATAAAATGGGAAAATGGCAAGTGGTATATTTTTAAATTCAGTTATATTTGCATAATTACAATCTTGAGATGCCTTTCTTACTTCATGTTTCAACAGCATGACTGCAAAAAATACCCACGGATCTAAGTAGAAACCTTAAGCATTATCAAAATATAATTTATTTTCAAAACACACTTCGTATTTTTGTAACACAAATATAAAGCCAAATTAAGCAAAACAAAAATGTATTTGGCCTGAAGTCTATGTTACGTATTAATTGAGGTTTTACCAAACTTGTAACTTGACATAATAGGCGTACTGCTCGGCTTATTGAGACACATCCTTTGATTATAACATTATTACGTGATTATAAGAGATATTGCAGTCGTTATTCTGTCTTATGTATATATCTGGGTTTATTTGAGCAATTGATTGGACAATATATCATTACTTTTATCTAATATCGCAGAGAAATGCAGCAAAGACACTGAACTTGATGTCTTCACACATTTTCTCGTGTATTTGAATGCAGAAATGAAGGACTCCTGCATTGTAAATAGTGTTGTTTTATTAGGAAACTGATGGAGAAACAGAGTATGCGTCCCCTTCGACAGAAAAAACATGACTGTACAGTGAAATGCTAGTATAGACATTGTCCTTTCGCCATGTTGTAATTAAACAGCGTGGGCTTAGTAAGAAAAGTAGTTGTTTTCTGATTTTGTCCCAGCTTTTTCAAAACAAAGGTTTTTCTTAAGATAATTGAATTCGATTGCAATTAAATCTTAAACTGAAAAAAATCTTGTAGATCTAGATACACATGCACCGCTTTCCTTTTTTGTCTAATTTATCTTTCCACTATCATATTTGCAGAACTAACAAATATTACTTTGAATAATAAAGGTGGCACATAGCTCAATAGTTAGACTGTTTTAACAGTTGAAACATTTGTGGGAAAAGAATTGAACATCAAATGTTACCAAACATTCTATCCATTTAAGTTGTTAATAAATCCTTTGAAAAGGAAAAAAAAACATTTTGTAGCAACTAAAAAACGTATACTTTTAAAATGAGAGAAAAGTTTAAACTTAAGTGGCATTATAGAGTCATTTCCAGCTTTACACAAAACACAAGAAAAAATCTTCATCCTCAAATAATTTTTTGAGTGTGCATCGAACCCGCCGGACCTTCAGGTTTATAAGTAAAGTCTTAAATTTCAGGTCCAGTGTATTCTCTATAATGTTTAAGTACTAAATGCACGACTACTGTCCCATAGGTAGCTCAACTCAGTTTCATAAAGACAAAACTGCGCAATGGTTATAGGGAGGGTCCCGAACCCACCCCATCTAATTTTACAACCAGTGGTACAAAAACACACAAATTCAAAAAAATAAATTAGTATCCTATTGACTTTTTATTTTCTTTTTACTGATAATCGATAGCAGTTTGTCGTTGTAATACACTAGTCAACATAAATGAAAACCAGTAACTACAACGTTCGTTAATCTAGGTATACAGTCTCCGCTGAAACCTTACTTTTCTATTCCCCAGATTCTTCATTGGATAGTAATCGATTTAATTCACTTTTGTCTTTCAATATATTTTTGTTATATGAATAATAAGTAGTTATATTTATATTAAACAAACATTCACGCATGGTCTATCTTGCAAAATAATTGAAAATAGTGATTATGATGAATAATTGATAATATTTTCCTGGTCTCCTGGCGCTGACACATGTCGGGTTTTGTTGGAAACAAAATGTTTATATTGATCTCTGATCGATACAGATTAACTAGCCGATAATCGGAGGTAGATCTTAACGAAAATATCGATATCAGAATACGTAAATGTGTGCAGAGATGGCCATAAAATACATTATATAATTTATATAAGATTGGTATAATTGGCGTGTAAACCACGTGGTAATAAAAACTAGCTCAATCCAATACGTGCTTGTAACAGATGTTAACACATTTAGCTAAATTAATTATAGAAAATTACTTCTGAATAACGTGCACCAATTACACGGATTCACAAAGTGAGCAAAAATTAAGATAAACATAATTATCATAATTATAAAATTACAAACTTTGATCAAGTGTGTGTGTGTGTGTGTGTGTGTGTGTGTGTGTGTGTGTTATATTGCATTTATTCTACATTTAAAGAACCAAAAAAATTTACAATAACCTACAGATTCTTTTTCATTCTTTTTTTCCCGTTTATTAAGGGTTACAAAAATAACCTGACATCGTGTTTTAATCTAAAAAAGACATGCCTAAGAATATGCATCAAGGAATACGTGATATGTCTGGCAAAAAAAAAAAAAAAAAAAAAAAAAAAAAAAAAAAAAAAAAAAAAAAAAAAAAGAAGAAGAAGAAGAGAAAAGAATGAAAGAAAAAGAAAAAAGCTTGAAGTTCCAGAACCCAAGAGATAAAGTATTTAATATTTGGATGTGGATGAAAGCTCAAATAATTTTTATGTGCATTGGTTTATGGGACTAGTCATATTCTCAAAAACTTACACACATGTATATCACAATACTATTGGTATATACTGTACAATAGTAGCAACAATAGGGGAAGTAACAACACACAATATTGTTGTATCAATGACATGCATTGGTAGCCTTCTCGTATCATGGGGGTGCAAGTCAGGAGGAACAACTCTTACATGTATATTCTCACCTGCACGGTTTTACATACATATGTAGATGTTAAGCATTCTATCTCTTTCTCCTCACCCTACAGAAGCCTTTATTTATTAATTTTTTTATTTATTTATTTTTCTATCTATCTATTTATTTGTTATTTTTTAATTATTTTATTTATTTTTGACAAAATAACAATTAGACTTACTTTTCACTTGTCGAATCAACTACCCTGAAAAGGAACGTCGGACCATTGACTCAATGCGTGCACCCCTGGTCCCAAGCATCAACGATTCGGAGGACCACCGTGGTAAAGCACTGAAGCCTGTAGCGTAAGCCTTGGTGAAGTCTAAAGACAAAAATCAATAAGCATAAATTGATTATTTTGTCTTTGATCTTTTAAGAGTATTTTTCTCTTTAAAACTCGCCATTGGCCTGTGTGTCCATATGAAGATTAAAGATGACCAGTTGTTGTTCATTTATTTATTTATTTATTTAGAAACTAAAGTCAGGACTAAGTCATTTTACATTGCTCCTAAACCATGCTACAATCTTGCCAACTAATACTCTATATACATTGTATATGTAAATAAGTAAATGTGAAGGTTCTGTGAAAGTGTTTGTTTCCTAGCGTGGAAAGTTGAACTGTACTGGAAGCATAGAAACACACTCGTATAATAAATCGCAGACTTCACACATGCTCCATGTTATCTATGTTAAGCGTAAAAGCCGATGTGGTGAGTGAAGTTTTCATACATAGGCAATTTACTGTAAAAGAAAAGTTTTTTTTCTGGTTTCATCTCTTCTCACCAACTATTGAGGATAGTTTTTTTTCAGAATATAATGTAACTGAGCAAATGTGCTTTGCTATATAAAATATAGGAGTTTCTTCCCTTTAATTACCAATGTTCGTTGTATACATTTGTAATGTCACATACACGTCATTAGTTTCAATAACAGAACCTTTATTTTCTCAATAGATCAGTAATATCAATATTCATGATATCGAGTTCATTGCTTTGGTGTTCTAACTGTTTCATCGTATTAACAAAAAATCAAAGACCCATATGTCTGGTCAATTTCAACAAACATGGACCGTATCAGTTACATATAGAAGATTAAGCTATCTAAATCTATTATTATTTCCTTTAAAAATTTAATATGCACTTCAAAGAAGCTAGTGGATGCATTTTTTACCCAGAAGGATCTCATTTGCATTTAGAAGGTTGTCACTGTAGAGTAGCTTGCATTTTGTTTAATTAGATTCATTAAATCCTAAAGCTATTTTGAAATTAACAATTTATTTTTGATATTTGCAAACCAGGTGTAAGTCAATTCATTTAAATAAAGAGGTTCTGTTCGAGTGTACTGCAATAAACTGTTCTATATCGCAATTAGCGTTTTATGAGAACAAAAGACCAATCTAGATATCGCAATAAAAACTGAAAAAGGGTTAAGATAATTAAGTACTGTATTGAATAAAAACAACATACGTGGCAGTACTCTCTAAAAAATATTACCAGGCAGCAATAACAATCTCGTTAATTATTTAATAAATTTAAAGCAAAAACTTGGCTTGTACTTGTCATTAAAGATATGCATGAGTTGTTATCAAATAATTCATAGAATGAAGTATATATGCAGCAGTATACAATACACTGTTACACAGTCTCCAATAACCAAAGTGCATTTTAGTTATTTTCTTTAGGACTATCTATACCTTTAAAATAAATGTCTTTGGTTTCGTTCCTAAACATGCCTCTGTGTCAAGAAAATCTGGATCTTCGACTATTACAGGTAATTATCACGAAGGTGGAATGGAGAGTACTATTATTTTGAACACAATTCTCAAACAGCAACTTCTGCTTTTTAGCATAGTATTAAAATCATCTTACATCTTGACTTAACTTGTCCATCATTTTGGGAAAAGTTCAAATCTCAGCTGCCTCACAAGATCTGCATATTATGTCCAGGAAATTGTTTGTACATGCCGTCTCAAGCTTCGGACTACAGTACTGCAAGTATAAGCAGATATATGTACCTGATTTCTCTTGAAATTAAAAATTTTACAAATTTTAGTTTATTTGAGGTTTTAGGGGCTAAAAATTAACTTCGGTGTCTTCAAAGAAGGGTCTAATAATAACAATTGAACTTAGCGTGGCCCATTTTGTCACTTTCTCACCACTGAGCTGTTTTTCAACATAGACATTTTTCTGAACCCTGAAATTTCAATTTTTTTAAACGTTATTTAAATAAAATAAGCTTCGTCTGAAAGGCAAATGGTGTCTTAATAATTTTCTGGTTGAGTCAAAATAAAGTTGGGAAAATCCATACGATTTCAATGACGGTTTTAGCTCTAAATGTTGCATTACATTTGTTTTGTATTGAAGTAGTTTCAAGTCATATATCAAAATTCTGTGCATACAAGCTCTACAAAAGGAACCATTTATATCCTACAACACCTGTTTGACCTATTAATGTGGTGTTTCACAGATTAATCTCTCAACACCACTGATGATCTTTTTTGAATGGACACTCCTTGGCCTTCCGGTATTGCCGTGTCTTGTGTATTCCAATGTTCCTTCTTTACAAGTGTATGCATTGTCATTCCATATAACATTAACCATTTCATGTCTTTTCTGCATGATTTGTGGTTGATTTGCTTTCATAATACAGCTTGACAGTTTCTGAAAGTAATACACTGGTAGGTACCATTTTAAAAACAAGAAGACGTCATAAAAAGGTATGAAATTTTCTATAAACGGTCAAAATATTTTTAAATCAAATCATTTCTGTCAGAGTAATTGCATAACAGATTTTTTAGACTCTCTGAACATGTATATAATCATTGCGGTACAGTTGTTATATAGTAGTATTTAGACTACAAATAGATGTTCTACACAGTCTGCCGTTTCAATAACCACCAACACCCAAAAAACACGTGCCTTAACACCTTAAACAAATACATCTGTATCAATATATCTAAATTAAAAGGTAACGTAAACTAGCAATTTAGGAAAAAAAAGATGTTTTTGACAATCTTGTGCCTTTTACAAAAATGTAAGATAGGGATGAAAAT
Organism: Tegillarca granosa; assembly: GCA_029721355.1. Lineage (NCBI taxonomy): Eukaryota > Metazoa > Mollusca > Bivalvia > Arcoida > Arcidae > Tegillarca > Tegillarca granosa. The sequence continues at coordinate 8,876,445 of CM056599.1, forward strand.
CTAGATTAAAGTATAAAGATAGAATAACTTTAATGCGGTAAACTATTATGTTAGTTATACACATGTAGTAATTTTATGATTGCTGATTTATTTCTTCGGTATTCTTGTTGAAATGAAATGTATTGCCTTATATATAAATAATTATAGAATATTAGTATTCATGATCAAATCTGTCAGTGATGGCGCATTTTAAATGAAGTTATCTCGAGATAAAATCGGAGTTAGGTTTATTTATGTATAAATGTATGTATAATTTTATTTATACCTGAGCAAAATATAATCAACAAAAATTGTTATGCTTGTTAAAATTAAACGTTAGAATTTGCAATAAAATCACATAAAAAAACTTTTAGAATCGCATATCGCCACTAGTAAAAAATTGCAGCCTCTCTCTCTCTCTCTCTCTCTCTCTCTCTCTCTCTCTCTCTCTCTCCAACTTTGTTACAATCATCATTGATTTTGAAATTAATTTTTTTCAGAACTTAATTGACTATTTTCATTAAAAATGTGAACTTTTTAAAGACTAATCCACGTCTATGTCTTTTCACTGAAAAAAAAAATCGCGAATGCAACACTGAATATTTTCTTGCATTAATAGTTAAGATGCTGTACTTATGATACGATATTATCATTTTACTAAGATTTCCCTATAGTCTATAGTAGGTATAATCAGTTTTTTTCATAATAAGTAACTGGGTATTGTAACTATCATTTTTTTTTTTGGTAGCCTGTTTAAAAACGCTTTCTCCATCGCCACTTTGACGTTTTGTCATATTATAAATTTTTGAATTTTCTGAATGAAATATTCAAAAATTTATAATATGACAACTAAAATATTTCATTCAGAAAATTCAAAAATTTATAATATGACAGTTTATCTGCAAAGAAGTATACATTACATAATGACTGACGATTTAAGGAATTTATACACATGTATTTCTGATTACGTAATTACTTTGTCTTATATGTCATCGTTAAAAAGGCGTGTAAAATAGTTTTTTTTTCAGAAAAACTGCAAGTTCAGTTTAAAATAACGGTATACAATGTATATGATGTCAGAGTGACCCCCAGTGATTCATACGGTGGGTTTTGTTTTTTTTTACCTTGAAAACACTGCGCGACCTTTGGCTCCAACTGGATATTGCTTCAGAAATTGTATCATGGCAACATTTTTTCTTTTGTTGAAACAGGTGGTACAATAATTTTACAGCAAAAAATTAAATGAAAATGACTTTTTTTTTTTGTTTTAAGATTTATTGACAAAATTGAGTGCCTTATTAATGACGTCATCATGTCGTTTATAACAAAATCAGTTTTAAAATGTTTTCGTACCGATAACCTTTTTCATTAGTCATTTTTTCTTTATCTAATTTACAGATTTCTATAATTAGGAATAATTTAAACTTTTTGTATAAACAAAGTTATTTAAACCAAATCAACACAATGACTTAACTATTTGTATTTACGTCAAGTGTTGGTCAGAAGTAATCGGGAGTTTTATTACCAGTAAATGTACATGTAGTTTATGTATACACTTAACATTGGTCTTGTTTCTTGTTTTTTTTGTTTGTTTGTAGCTGGTTCTTTTGAGAAATATCATGTGAATGTCATTCCAATGTCAAAGTTCAATGAGTACAATTTTCATTTTATATATATATATATATAATAATAATAATAATAATAATAATAATATTTAACAGAATACATTTTATCTCGACATCGATACGAATCATTGTCATTCTAACAAAGATGCAGAATTTAAGGTACATGAATAAACATGTGCATATTTGCATTTCCCACCTTTTTATTTGGTTAACAATAAGTCCTTTTCGCGACCAATTATTTCATTGTTGTAGCCATGTACTACCGTATATAATTATTTCATCATGAATGTCTCCCTGTTCGTATTAATTAAAATCCGTTGTACATTTTAAAATTGATTTAACTTAAATATTTGTTTATTTCTTTAACAACAAACTTATAAAGGAGTATATTTTGTAAAGTGATCCTATTTATCTGGTTAGCTTTTAAAATTTAAAAACTAATAGTATTTTACATTTAAATATTTCCCCAACTACACAAAAGCCGATTAAAGACTTGACTTAACAGTAAATCTAAATCAGGAATTATAATATACTGCAGGTGATATTCTGTTTAAACCAACGGTGTTTTCTTTCACGCTAATCTTTGAAATAAGTAAATATATATAATTATTCATGGAGCACAAATATTGAATGACTAAACATGATTACACATTTACTTAAATAGATTATGTATAAAAATCTGTTGTCTTTTAACCAGAGTTAAAAGAGAAATCGACCGGGTCACGTGAACCAAAGAAGTCTGACGAAGGACCAATCAGAGCTTGATGGAATCGACAGGGTTTTATTGATTGATCGAATGTTGATTACATGATATTGATAATTTGACTTTGACGGTATTTAACTTTTATCGATATAAATTGACTTCTAGTATATATAAAGTAGTAGTAAATAGCTAACCGTAGTAGTGTATATATACCCATACTTCTGACACCAGGTTATATCATGTATTTTTGGATATTTTTAATCATACCTGCTTTCACATTTAATTCAGGTAAGTCTTTTGATTAAAAAATCAAAATGTTCTTTTCGCAGTATGAATTAAGTATAAAATGCATGTCAAGTTAACCGACACTTTTGTTATGAATAAATGATGCATTTCGGTGTCGACAAACACCGTGTAGAAGAAATACTTATAAGGAATAAAGTTATAGAAACATATAAATTGTAAATCGAATTTTATACAGATTTTAATAAACCAGATATTCCTGGTTGAATTATAACGATGGTACGAAATGCAATTACGACTGAAACTGAGAAAAGCACTTTACTTTCATTTTTGCTTTTTCCTCACTTATTATACTGTTTGAACATCTAGCAATTTTATTTTTTATTGTAACAGCAGTAATAGCAACAACAAATACAAGTTATCTAGAAAACATCATGTTAATTTTCTTGAAATATAAGAAGGAAATAAGGAATACTAGAATTTTAATATTTAAAAATATGTAAGTCTGTGACTCCTGTTTATATAAGCGTTATTTTTGACTTTGTATTTAACAAGACGGCAATTATAACTTGAGGAACGAATTTATCTATCTGATATATCAGACATTTGGTCTTTATATCTACAGAGTTCATATTTCTTAAACAAGGATATTTTATGTTATATTATCCTAATTATTTAAGTATTGGGTCAAATTCTATCAATAAAAGAAAATATATCGAGAAGTAACGCATTGAACATCAAATATCATATAGAAGTATCATGTTCTGTAGGTTTAAGTATTTTGTGTTCGTAAGGACATAACGGTGATTCTGGTGCCTACAGAGGACACTTGTCATACGTTATACACGTAAAATATACTAGTTTTTATACAAAAATTTCAATTTATCAAATAATTTATTCGCGGGTATCAATTCCGTATTGTTACAATTTCTTACACAAAACATTTGTTCGAACTTGTTCCTGTCAGGTTTCAGTAACGAATTTTCCTTTAAGATTAAAAAGTACATTCTTTCTTTTTACAGTAGCGAACATTTCTGATCTTCATATTTTTTAAAAATTGAAGTTAAATATAATAACAAAATTGTGGAGTTAGCGCAAATGATTACCATTTCACAATTTTGAATATTTCTTTTGGTAAATATTAAAAATTCTACACGTGACATAAACATCACACGTCTGTAAATGGTGGCATGGTTTTGGTTTTTTCAACACCATCACTATTTTGTTTCAAGGGTACGTGGATATAGGTAGTGAAATAAATCTTTTTTTTTTTTTTTTTTTTAAAAAAAAAAATGAAAATTAACGATAAAATGTTTAAAAATGCTTTATGACAGTAGTGAAAGGAAAAAACAAGATTTAATGGCACTGCTAATCTTAAAACAAAATTTTCTATCATAACTGTTGGTTCTTACATTTTCAAACAATTTATAAAATAATGCGATTCGAAAGTAGCATGTGACAAACCAATCCGATCAAACGAGTGCTGCTTCCTGATTCGAGGCTCGTGATTTGACATACCGCACAAAAAAGTGAAAAGAAAAATGTTTTCATATTAAATAGTTAACCTTGAACGAATGAATAAGTCAGTTTGTCATTCCAATTCATTTTTATTCACATCTACAAAAAAGCAACAGACTGAGACCGGCTTAAGTCTAGTATCCGTAGAGCGTAAAATACGAAAGAGACTACTTTTAATCCATATAGCATAAAAACGAAAGAGACGACTTTTTAAGTTCGACTTTTAAGACCATGCTGTGCTGCTAAATAACAAAACTTAAATCCGGGCTCATTACAAATTTCACTTGATGTGCTTTTATACTTTTAAGAAGTGATCGATTAGTTATTCTACATGAATTTAAAAAATCGCATTTTCTTAATTACTTTTGGTATTGCAAATGTCATATGCACAAAGAGCAATAAAAAATTTAATTATAACATTATAAAAGAAAATTTAACTTATCTCTCGGTGTGACCTTCATTTTCAATTAAACGAATGTAATCTTGCTGAAATAATGGAGGAATCGCTCAATTCACTCTCCCTACAACCGGATATTGACTACCAACGTTTGTAATGCAATATGCTTGTTCTATATGGCTGTGTTTGGACAATGTTTTCCAAAAATCAACGAGTCTCCGATTTTCACGCCATTTACAATGAGTTTTTGATTCGAAACCAAAAATGAACAGTAAGACCGGATTCATAATGGAAATCGATCACTATTTTTGATAAATGTATTTCAATACAACACTGATTAATTTATCTAATGTTTATACGTTAACGATGACATTGTAACGAGCGAATCGATAGATCGATACAAATTACTAAGTCTTTAATGAAAGTTATTTTTCATTTACACGCGCCATTATTCATAATTACTTTAAATTATTGGAAACATGCTTAATGTTCCTATTCATGGGAAATCGTCGTTTATACATCCAATGTATCCGGACGCCACAATATGGTCACAGGTAAATATCTGCTAGAGAAATAACTGACATTACGTCATCTTTTCTAAATTTTAAAATAACGGTTTTAGAATCTTTAAATAAACACACAAAAACCAATCGTTGTGGTCATTAAAATATTGTAACTAGTGATGTATCTGTTCAGAATCAAATAGATATTTGTAGTGTTTTAAAGCAACTCGTTTGTGGATTTTATTTTTAAAAAACCTAAAAAGTATTGAATTTCATACCCGATATATGGATTCTACTCTTTCATTTTACAAAATATTATGCTCAGCTAAACCCAGCTTAATTAGACAAACACGCACATAAAGTGATTAACTAAAGAGTTCGTATTTTATCCGTATAGAGCACAAAGTGCTAATATAAACCTATAGGTATACTAAAAAAACACTATTTTTATTCGATGAAATCCATATTTTCACAGTTTCTCTTTTCTAAATAATACTTATGGCATTAATAAAAACGCACAATATCAAAGCTAGCAAAATTAAAGTCGTGGAGTAACGGAGTTTCACTTCCCAATCAAAAGACTTAACGAAACGGTAGGTTCAGAGATGGTTGATAAGACCAGTGAGAATAATCGGCATTCGGCAAGCAAACTTACTAACTTTCTCACATTAGCATTTGTCTGGAATGGTGTCCAATACATTGTTTGTAATCATAAGAGAATATGAAGTCTTGCTACAAGTGTGTCAATTTTTTTATCGTTATTTTAATGTCCATTGTTATGTAATTTCTACAATCATTGTGTAATGACCTTAAAATCCCAGTCAGACAACTTAAATCACCGTAATCCGAAAATCCGTAAATCACAGAAATTTATACGTAATTGTAAACGGCGTAACATTTTCACAATTTTGAGGATTATCCTCCAAAGAACATCAAAACTGAATAAAGAGGATAACGCTCGATTTAAATAATATTTTATTCGTTTAACACTTAAAAGCAGTTGAAATTATTGTTAAGCCTGACATTTCCGTGAAGGAAACCATCAGACCAGAATATATATATATATATATATATATATATATATATATATATATATATATATATATATATATATATATATATATATTCGTAACCAATATTTTCTATACACGACGCTTAAACTGGTATTTCGAAAGTAACGTTTTAAATATCTGATACCGTCATATGTGATACAGTCATATGTAAAGACTAACGTAAACGACAACGAATAATAAATGACTAAAAGTATGATTTAGTGATATTCTTACTAATTTTTTGTGTCGTCTAAGGTTTTTTTCTGACAGGCTGTGTTACCTATCATATAAACACAGGTTTCTAAATGAAAGCAAAAACAATTAAATGACAATATTGTCAATAAACTAAAAAAAAACCCTGCTTTTTGCGTCTTTTTTAATGATAAAACTCAAAAACACTTTTTTAGATGTCGTGATGTCCATTTCAAAATTAATCGTAAAATATTAGTGAGTGATGACCTTGATGCAATAACCTGAATCGTCAATCCAGACGCTTTCATCATTAAAAAGAATCCTTAGTCTCAAACTTAAATTGTTATCATATTATGTAATTTGATATATATATATTCTTCAATATATAACCTGCTTGTAAAAGCAAATTTTTCGGGTATTATAAGAACTAGCTTATTATAACGAACAATATCAATGCACCCTAACTAAGCAGAGTTGTCAATCTGGCATTGATAAACTCTTTCTTTAATTTTTACTTAACCTGCATAAAACCCCAACACAAACTATCAATGATTTGTATCAACTTGAACTACAAGCATACATAAACATAAGGTGTAACTTTTCAGGTTATCACACAATTTCCCGCTCAAAATTTCATTTGCTATAATGTTATCTTCTTGGGCTATTGTTTGGTTTGGTTTTTTTTTTTTTTTTTTTGCAAATATATAAATCATGTGTTTACTTTCAAATTATAATATAATGTCTGTTATATCACACCAGTATTTGTAAATAATATTAAAAACAAATCTATGTACATCTGCAAGGTGTGTAATCTGGTGGGAACCCTAACGGCTTAACTTAAAAGTAATCTGATAATCCGAAGGCCTAATCCACGGGGGTAGAGAGGACAAATGCTAAGTTATGGTGACTTTGCGTAACTTTTTAAGAAGTTCAGTTCCTAAACTCCATTAAAACAATGAAATCTGAGTTATAAAAAATGTCAACATCTAAAGGAAACATTTTTGTAGCACGTTTTGCACAGACCTTCTTACGAAATGAGTTTCCAGCTTTTTGTCTCATAAATATTCATTTCCTTGCTTACAGCACTGCTTTTCTTGCTGGACAATGATTGCTTACTTTGAGTGCATTGAATTTTCATATTAACCGAGTAGTTGCACATACATATATGTTTCTAATAAAAATGGGAATGTTAACGCCTTAATTACATGATTAGATCATTATTAACAAAGTTGCTGGTCTGTATATATGTATTAAATGATGCATTTGCTATCATATGAAAAAAGGAAAAGAAAGAAAAGAGAAAAAAGAAAGAAAGAAACCAACCCCATATATTTGATAAGCGCGGACTATGTGTATGTTTGATAAAATGCATTAGTTAATGTCACATTTGCACGATGCCTGACATTACGTATACTTAATTAGTTCTCATTCGTCCGTAATACCTATATGCAGCTATTTTTTACCTACCCAAAAAACAAATACATCAACTATGTTATCAAAAACTTTATAGCTAAAAACTCTAGTATGTAATCCATACAAAATATAGTTAAACCTCGTGATAATGTCCATTGGTAAGTCTGGTCACTTTGCTTATCACGACAATTTTTTGAAGTTCCAGAGCCTTTTTTAAATGATTTTCTTACAAGCCCCCCCCCCCCCCCCTTTCACTAAAACCTTTTATAACGCTAAGTTTTAACGTAACAAATAATGGCGATTAATTAACATGTTCATTGAAAATTACTGTACACTAGACAACGGGTCGGACATTGGAGAACACCGAAAAACACATTTAAATATATTCTCTGCATATTGAATTTTGCATTTACAATAAGTTGCCATAATATCTGTAGCATGATTTTGCTATAATCGTGTTGAGTAAAACATTTTTACACCGTCCTAATCCAAAATTAGACGAGTGCCTTAAAATTGTCACAATAATTTTTGTCACTGTGTGTATATGTAACACTCAAGTCTTTATGATTCCCTGACATTTAAAATCCAGAAAGATGGATTGGACCTTTCAACATAAGGCATAGTTCAACAAATTCAATTTTGGAATCTGTCAACATAAACTTAAAAACCTGAGAGTTCTAGACAAGTCATATTTACCTAGTTGTTTATTTAAATTCTTAAAGAATTTGAAAATGTTGTTTAACATTACTATAGCAAGTGATATACAAACATTTAAATATAAACTAAGGTTACATCTATTTACACATATTAAAACATTGAATTATTTTTTTCTGTCAGTAAATAGTCTTTGAACATTCTTGACTTTGAGACTAAGCAAATCTGAATATTTTAAAGTATTATATGATGACTTTTGTTATAATTGAAAACGTAACACGCCAGGTTCTGGAGACTTAATGGCAGGATTTGTTATAATTCTATATTGTGTTTTTTTCTTAATTAGATTTATTGTGGCAAATTTGTGTTTAATTTCAGTTGCATCTTTGTATACTTAAATGCATTTATTTATAATTGGTTCAGTGGAATGAATCAGTCGTGTATGTGATTGAAAATTATTTTTTCTGCACTTTATAATTGTAAAAAAAACTGTCATAATTTTATATTTTATACATGTTGCGTTTGCTATAAAATATTACATTGACCTGTATAACCTTAAGAGATGGTCTATTCAAAAAGCTAAGTCAAGCTATTATTTTTCAAAAAACTTAAAGCGACAAAAGTCATCATTAAATATACAATTAAATAAGAAAAATAATCAATGGTGCTCTGTAGAATAACCATAACTGTTGTCTATATTGCATTGTCATTAATAACGTTGTGTTTCTAGAGTAAGGAAGAAAATTAAAATTCCATCGAAGTTAAACTGATATTTTGGTCTTAATTCTTCCCACCTTTCAAATTAAGGCGATGATAAGTTGATTTCAAAGTTCTTAAGGTCTCTATCTAGTGCATTTAAAATTCGTGATAAAATATTGCAAAATTTTATCATTATAAGTTTGAAAGGGACTTAGTTTGTGTTGTTTATCTACAAGATAAACATCGCGTTTCAATGCAATAACGAATCAGTTTAGCTAAATAATCTTTGGAACAATAAGTTTACAAAACTTGCAAGGAAGTAAAAATAGAATTTTCCTCAGTTTGTTTGTTAAATCTTAAAGTTTTTGAGTTAAACCCTAATAAAAATTTTATTTCACTCGGCAGAATATACATGCAAAAGAGCAAGGGAGACACGGAGGTGCGGATAAAAAAAAATCACGCTTTAATTTAATAGCAAGAACTAATGCACATAAATTTTTAAAAATGAAATTAATATATAAAAATTATTTAAAATAATATTTACTTTTCTACTGAAGAACTTAAAATATAGCACAATCAAAAACATAAACAAAATAACTATCTACAATAGAGTTATATTTATAAACAGATTCTGTTATTGCGTAATTAAACATGGTATCATATTTATTCAGATAATGCATTCTTGTCTATTTAAATTTAAAAGAAATTCAATTATAATTTAACTTGTATTAACATGTTTCATTCATTCAAATAAATAATCCATTACTTACATAAACAACCAAACTAGTTTTTATTCAATATATTAATCATTTAAATAACCAATGTAAAGCATTAATTAATTGAACCGTTTACGTTCAAGCTCATTCCTGCACTGAGCAGTTGTTTAATTGTACTCAATCAGAGAGAGAGAGAGAGAGAGAGAGAGAGAGAGAGAGAGAGAGAGAGAGAGAGAGAGAGAGAGTGTGTGTGTGTGTGTGTGTGTGTGTTTTAAATTCAGGTTTTGCCATGACAGTTTTTGCGGTAAAGACCTGTAACATTCGGGAAGATATTTTATGCCTTCTGTATTTTGAAATGACAGCGCGTGACATAACACATTATTTAGTTTGATATTCATCAAAAAAGTCTTCAATAATTTCTGTTCGATATATATTAATCTTTTTACAACTTCAACATAAGAGAAAGTAAAATCGCATTCGAGTGATTTAATTACCGGAAGTTACTTTCTGTTCCGGTTTAAGCTCAAAATGCCGATTTCCTGGCTTCCGGCATAATATTTATGAATGCTTGTTTATGTGTTCGTCATGGTAACCTCTCAGTAACTGTACTTTATCGGAAGAGAGAATAATTTACGGATATTTACCCGAGATATTTCCAAAATTATATCACCATTACCAGCTATATAGTTTGCAAATTACGGACTCTACAACTAACTAATTGCTTCAAATCCCGCCGTAAGGAGCTATTAGGTTTTAAGCAGCAGACAAAACACTTTATGTTTCTGAACATGCAACGAAACGATTTTAAGCGTATGAGATTTTCTGATCAATAGATGAGATACTTTTTACTTTTAGTGCCATTCTATATACAATCTTGACGTCTAAGCAATTATAACAAGAAGCAAGTGCTCTGCAACCATTTTATCACATTTTATACATCTCCATGCTCTATCTTATTCAAGCATTGGGTTATCACACAAGACTAAATCTAAGCATAATCATAAGAGGTACTCTCTCTCTCTCACTCTCTCTCTCTCTCTCTCTCTCTCTCTCTCTCTCTCTCTCTCTCTCTCTCTCTCTCTCTCTCTCTCGCATCCGGTTATCACACAAGTTTAAACCTAAGCATAATCATAACAGGCTCTCTCTCTCTCTCTCTCTCTCTCTCTCTCTCTCTCTCTCTCTCTCTCTCTCTCTCTGATGACAATGTGTATTTTGTTATATTCGACACTTGAGAATTCAATATCCCTGGTATGCGGAATGTAATTGACGTTGTATTATACAACAATTGACTCGTGTATTTCATTGAAGTGCTTTACCAGGTACATAAATTTGACTTTTATTATTTGAGTTATTCATTTACACGACATATCAAGTAAAATTCACACATGAATGATGTCAACTGAATAGATATATTTTATTAAATATGTTCAATCGTATATAAAGGCCTTATATACATAGTCTACCCATATAAATAACGCACATCACTTTTAAGTGGGTTTTTAATAAAATTAGAAAGCTACTTTCGTCTGAAGTAGGTTTTTTCTATTATCATATATAAAGAACAGACAAAATTTAATTCATATTGTCAACATTTTTATTAGTTCTTGCTACTTTTATTACTTATTAAAAACGAAAAATACTTTAAAATTACTTTTGTTGCATATATTCAAACATTTCCTATAATGTTATTGTTGCTTTAGTACAAAGGAAACTTTTTAATAATAAAACTACTCGAAGCACCAAGTTAAACTTTCACAACATACACAAAAATCTACCTCCTACATTGGAACTTACACAGACTGATGATAGCTAAATCGTTAGAAGTACGACTGCGGTACTGTACGGTTTTCAGTACTTGACAATCGCAAAAAACTTCCAAGAACACATGCTATACCACAACGAACAAAAAGGGAACAAGTCAAAAAATCGATTAAAAATTGACATTGCATGGACGAATACTTAAAACATGTACTTTTGAAATTCATTATATTCTACCAAACAAAAAACTTAAATATCAACACTAGTGTATGTTATCTATTAAATAATAATAATTATTATATGTAATTATTATTATTATTATTATTATTATTATTATTATTATTATATTCTACTTTATAATGCCATATTAGCTTAAGTGCCTTTACTTTTATCTTAAGTGGCAACTTTACAAGAAAATAAACTAATATTGCATATACAGTTAATCATAAATAAAATAAAATAAAATAAAATAAAATAAAATAAAACGATTGGTTCATTATTTCACATTGCCTTTTTATTCGTCCAGCCAGTTTATTGGTGATGTATGTTCTTTAAATTGATAATCAAAAATTCAATATAGTCCTTTCTGTTGAAACTGGCACAGTTGACGTAAGTTTTGTAACAAACATTTTCCTTATTTTTTCAGTATTTGCTGTTACTCAAACAAAATACGTTTTGAGACATTCCATTGGATATCGACCATTACACGTCAATGACAGTATTGTTCTGGAATTAACCAATCGTATTCTGAAAGATTCTCCCGGAAAATACATCCATGCCGCAGTGAGCGTTGTTACAAATGAGACCAATCATCTTTTGGTACACTTCATTTCATTGGATATAGAATTTGAGAGCACAAAACCTGATAGGTAAATAAAATTAAAAGATTTTATTTATACGTCACCAGCTATAGATGAAATTACAGACAATTATAATCATTTTCGTGTTTATGACAATAGGCAGTGTCATTTATTTCAGTTCAAGTTCCAAAGTTTTGTGGGTTTTTTTCCGCCTGTCAGAGTTTCTCAATTCAACAGTTCAAACACTGGTCGCCCGATACAGGAAAAAAACCTGCACATAAAATAATTACATTCATAAAACTTTTGAACTTGTTTACCAAACTGCCTGTAACTGATTAACACTGCCATGTGCTGATTTTGAATTTCTATTAAAATAATGCATTCAAAATCAGCACATCACAACACTATTTTTACCATGTGACTATTAAATGCTTAAATTTGATACTATGTTTACAAAATAATAATAATAATTATTATTTTAATTTTTCAGACTTCATATATTTGATTATCAAACCGATGGTACACAAAGAAAGATAACTCCTATACAGGGCCTGTATGGACTGTACGATAACTACTACAGACATACTAGTAGCGGGGTCAAGGACTATGTTTCTTCTTATAACAGATTAAGATTTGACTATATGGGAAGACCATCATTGTTATATAGTGGTTTTAGAATTTTAGTGACATCATTCAAAGGTAAGAAATTAGGCTAATTTATCGTTGGTTTTCTCAAAGCACTCCGGTTTCTCCCACCATCTCAGAACTAAGAATCTCGTGTCAAGTGTAAGAATCTCGCAAACACTCAATTACTCCAACCCCCCAACCCTCAATCCGGCTCACTTTAAAGTATTTGGCCATATAGTTATTTCGTATGGTATACCACTGCGGAAGCTCAGTTGGTAGAGTGCTCGATCCGTAAGTGGGAGGTCGTTGGCTCGAACCCCGGCCGGGTCTGACCCAAAACTTGAAAGTGGGTAGTGACTGTTCTTTCGCCAAGCACTCGGCAGTCACGGTTCTTTCGGATGGGAACTTAAAATAAACGAGGTCCCGTGTCACGGCGTGCATGGCACGATAAAGAACGCCATCAGTGCAATGCACAGGCAAAATTTCTACACTTTCGCCTATAGCTGGCGGCGTCTTCATATAAGTGAAATAATCTTGACTGGGACGTTAAACACCATTACTCAACTCAATTATTTCGTATGGTAAATTTGGATGGAAATTTACCGATATGTTTTATTCGAGACTTTAAAATTAACCATAACATTACTTATTTGTAAAACATGAAATCTTACACACAGGAAATAAAAGTTCAATATTGCGTTCTGTGTTAAGATCAGTCATTTCATGTACTGATGCAGAATCTACATTTACAACACCCGACGTTCAGTCATGTATGGGTCTGATAATAGGTTGTATCTGTTACTTACCAACATTTCGCATTTAGAAAAAATCCCAAATTCTTCGAATTAAAAAACCTTTGACCGATTTCCTGTAACATTGTAGACACATTAATATAAAAGTATCAATTTTATTTCAGTTCCAAATAGAGGAGGAGAATGTCCATATGGTTATTTTAAATGCAAAAACAAACCTTTATGTATACCGATCACAGTTGTTTGTGATAGTTATTTCAACTGTGGTGAAGATGATTCTTCTGACGAGAAAAATTGTAAAATAACATACACCACCGGCTTAGAAGTGGCGGGTAAGTTAATTATAGTAACGCGCGCGTGTGAATGTGTGTGAAATTCATGACCGTTAAGATATCTTCGAGTTAGCCAGCTTTGGATAAATGAAATCTCTGGTGACAATGAGGAAATCAGTATCATGTATTTATGTGTTTCTGACCACATTTAATGATCTTTTTAAAATATTTTACTGGTCAACTAATCCGGGTTCGTTTGATCCCAGTTTATAGCTTACTGAATAAATCCGTGAATTACGCGTTCGTGAACAGGGTTAATTGAGGTCATGTGTGTTGAAGGTCAAGTGATAGGCGGCGCTAAACGATAGGCTAACGACAAAGGAAATTCTGTCATTCTTAAAATGTGCGAACTGTTTAAAACTTGCGGTATGTAGAATTTTAGTCGCATTTTACACAGTGTAAACTTTGTCGCTTCATGTAAAGACAATATGTGTCTTGTTTTCAAGGCATGTTATTCGCGTTTTTTATGTCGAGCGAATGCCTTGCTTTGGTAATTATCTTTTGTTTTGAACCTTTCCTACAAAGTAACATTTACATAACGTCTTTTTGATATTCTTTTCTCCCATCCCCCTAAGTTTGAGATAATAATTTCCAATGGAAGAAACGGTGGTAGAAATTTCTATCTTCACCTCCTCGTGCGGCCGGAACTACTTTTTTAACTTCTCGTAACTTCCTCCACTGACAGGAGCAAGTTTTATCACAATTTATTTCAATAATATTATTAAAATGTTTTTCTGTTATAATTTTTCCTGTTTTTATGTTGCAGCCAAGCTTATTTTCACGTTATTTATGCACTACATACCACTTGCGGAATAAGTGACACTTGTACTTTTGTAACAGGAGGGAGAAAAAATGAAGGGTCGGACCGGGGATCGAACCCGGGACCTCCCGCACTATAGGCGAGTGCTCTACAACTGAGCTACCCAGACGGCTACATTCCTCCCCTGTTTTTCTTGAGTTTCCTACGGTACCTCATTGGGAAATCTCACATAAGTCCACCCTCGGCTGTAACAGGAGGGAGAAAAAATGCAGGGTCGGACCGGGGATCGAACCCGGGACCTCCCGCACTCTAGGCGAGTGCTCTACCACTGAGCTACCAAGACCGCTACACTTTTAAATATAGCCATATCTTATGTAGGTCAAGCTGCGGAATAATACATTTTCTAAAAATACTCTCCGGCAGCTGATCATGCACGATTGTTTTTTTTTCCCCTTTTTCAAGTGATAATGTAAGAATTCCCGTTTTTTATTCAGCATACCGCAGGTATGCTATGATTCGAAGCCTATCTTTCTAATGGTGGTATTCTTTTTCTGATTTAGACGGTCATTTAAAAGATAGGAATTTATGTCAGCCATTCGTGTTTTGGGTTAAATTTGCCCAAAATTGTTAATGGGATGGAAGAAAAAGAATCAATCATATGTGTCAGTGGTAGATAGAGGTATCCCACCCTCGTGAAAAGATTTGCCACCGTGGCGGGTGGGATACCTCTATCTACCACTGACGCATATGATAGATTCTATAATTCTTTTCTAAAAGCTGTGACATGACACTCCAGTTAAGTGAAGGTTCTTTTATAGGCCGTACCTAGGGCGGTTTACCTGCCCTTCACTATTTCTGATCTTAAACTATTTATAAATACACGGTCAAACTTGAAATATCAAACTTTCTGTCGTCTTATCCGCCCCATGATACCTTGAGCGTTAACTACACGTGTTAGTCCTATTAAGGGAACCGATGTCTGGCGAACTAAAATAGTATCGTAAAATCGTGTCACGAACTTAACAGAACGTCAATCATAGCGTTAATAATCAGAAATAAGTCCAGTGCATATTTATTTTTGTAAACATTGTAAATGGCTTTTGGCTCTACAGTCTAAGTTCCCACCTGTTATCAACTGTAGTAGATGCTGGTCAGTGTCTTTTTTTAATCTTTATGAAATAACATACACAAAAATTAGTTGTTAAAATGTGTACATAACAAATATAATGATAATGGCCTTATTTGTATCTTGTAGACGCCATCACTACAGCGGCAGTAGTGGCTGGGGTATCTATTACGGTGTTCTTCCTAACTATTGGAGTTGTAGCCTGCTTTTTAATTCGGATTAACAGAAGAAAGTGAGTATACAGAGATAAGTAACATTAAATCAAGCCAGTAATACCGTAACGGTAATATTATCTATGGGAGGATTTAAGGGGGCTGTGGGGGTTGTAAGAGAGAGACTGATGCCCCTAGTATAATTTAAAAAAATCGCCACTGGTTTTGCACTCTTGGTACCCAACAGGGCTCTGTGACACGCTGAATGCCTTTAGTGGCCCTAAGACCCTTTCCCGCTGGGGACTTGAGCCTTCAGTGATCGCAATAACCCTTGATAAAATTATCACGTACCACCCTTTGATCAAATTCTGGATCATCATTATAATCATTGAATGCGAATAGGACATGTACCTGTTTGATTAATAGTATTTCTGAAACATCAAAGCTAAGTAAGTTAGCTTTAGAATAAGTTATAAAGCTATGAAGTTTAATAAAAGTTAAGTTAATTGCAGCTGAAAACGTGTACATGTATTTGGTTATAGCCAATGTAACCAAGAACAAGAAACGAAAGACAAAAACAAGATAAAAATGTATTGAGAGATAACTCAATATAAAATTCCCAACTGACGAAAGACCGTGAACAATGGATGCGTAAAGAAATTATGTAAACGGCATGGATAATATACTTTAAGCTCCATCCTAAATTTTACAAGTAGTACAAATAACGTCTTCAAATATCTCAAACTTTTTCTTCAAAGTTATGCCAGCTTAGTATTAGTTATTAACTTCCTATGTTGTCTTTGTATTTACAGTTATATGAGGCGTCAAAGTATCCAGGTAGTTGCTAAAAAGACTTCCAATGGAAAATGGACTATAACTAATGATTTAGGTCTCACTACATTTTATGCTCCTCCAACTTATGAGGATGTAGTTAGGTCGGAGGAAGACCCTCCGCCTGCATATGACACATTACCACGCCGCACTGAATGCAGTCCTCTAACTGAAAACATTTTAAATGAAAACAACGTAACAGTGGTTTGTATTCATAATGGCGATATCAATGACAATTCAGCAGTTACGTGTACGCATGTGCAACAAAATTCTGCGTGCTCCGGAAGTGAAAACAGTGATACTTCAGAAAGAGACATAGCGTGCAATGATAGTTTTTCAATGTCGGAATGTGGTTCAGCTTCTGGCCAGTCAGACAGCTCAATCAAAAAGGCGAATCTATCTGACAACAGTTCTATACCGAGTTGTTCATCAAAATCTAGTCTTCCAATGGATAAAATTTGTGATAAAATTGAATATCTAGATAGTGAAGGAGAGACAGAAATTATGTAAACATAAAATCAAGATCAATAAAATACTCGTTTTTCACAATAATTTTTTTTTGTTAGTTTTTTTGTTGTCGACGGAAGACGAGAAGGGTCACCAAAAAAGAAAATATAACCGGTGCGCACAGGTAAGCAACTTGTGCACACCGGTTAGCAACTCGTGTGCTCAAGTTAGTAACTAGTGCGCACTAGATACTAACTCGTGCGCAACAGTTATATTTTTGGTGATACTTCTCGTCTTCCTTAGTTGTCCGTATAGATAGAGAAATTAAAACAAACTAAAGCATTTCTGTAGTGTCTGTTATGTGCTAAGGCCACACCAAATTAATTTTTAGTTCTGAGGGTTTTTTTTTTTTTTTTTTTTTGGGGGGGGGAATTAGAGGAGAGCGAGCGATTACAAATTAAATATATTTTTTTAAAACACAGGTGAACAAAATTTGAACCAAGCAAGCGAGTAATAAAATGCACAAAAAGATAATTATTGCAGGAAAAGTCAAAGAAAGTTTTAAAATAACTGATAAAAGCAAAGAATATGCTGTTTCTATCCAATATATCAAATAATGAATCAATCAAGAACTGTTAAATAGTAAAACACTGGACAAATGATGTCCTGATATTATTAAATTTACACTGAATGCAGCCGCAAAGATTTTGCAGAAAAATGGATGCGGGATTTTACCGGAAATTTCAGACAGGTGAAGAACGATTTGAAAATGAAATTAATTATATTTTTAATTCTAAATTTTAGAGGCGAGCGGGTCCGACGAACTACAAATCAATTCGTCATGGCCTAAACGTTCTAAAGTTCCAAAATATTTTTCAAAACGGATCAGACAAGAATACGATTAGAATGTAACACCTTGAATGATCATTTATATAAGAAAAATATCAGTGACAACCCATTTTGTAAATGTGGAGAAAAAAATACTAAACTCTTCTGTATAATAATATACGATAGCTAACTACATGTATTTTTCTTTGCCATTCAATGTAAACACTGACCTCTTAATGTGATAGATCAAACTTATGTATTGAAGATAAACTTCTTATTCTTCATTTTGTGCAGAATACAGAACTTTATATTGTTGTATAAACAAGTATGCCTCTCTCTCTCTCTCTCTCTCTCTCTCTCTCTCTCTCTCTCACGCAAACGCGCATTCAGCAAAATAAACGTAGAAATAATTCAAAAGTGTGTGTGTGTGTGTGTGTGTGTGTGTGTGTGTGTGTGTGCTGCTTATTAAATTTGAATTGTGGATTGCTTTCCTGCACATTCCTTCAAACGCCCCGTATCACGAATACATGGACATTTATTCTCGTGGACACGGGATACTGTTGGGTATTGTAATATTTAACCGCGCTTGTGACCAGAAAACTTTTATGACATATATACCTCATTTCTTTTATTCGTGTAAAAAATGTTGAAAAGACTTTCTTTTGTACCTTTCACTGAAGTTTTTAATTTCGACTGAACTGAATGACCTAAAATGAAGAAATTAGGCTATTTTGAATATTTTCAAAATTTTTACATAGAATTAGATGGGCGGGGTACAAAAGGAAATGTGTATTTGTTCCTCCCATTTGCTACCCTGTTGTTTGGGTGCGTAACTATGAATATGCTGTTTATATTGTGTTAACAATCCAAGAGGGGTAACTCTAAAAGTATCTTCGTACGTTTCAAACTATTTCCCTTTAAATCATGATATCAAACAATATACTAATATTATTAGAAAAAAATTACTCGATATTAACATTTACACCATAATCAAACTGATAAAATATCGAGGTTTCCGTGTAATGACGTCAAAGCAGTCACCACCAACCAACCCCCCCCCCCCCCCCCCCCAGATTACTCAAATTTGTTGAACATTCTTTGATTATTTCAAGATACAAAGAATAAGTGAAGTGGCATTTGAACGCGATATAACCTATACCAATATTAAGATAAATTTCAATCCAATTATTTATTAGATGCATTCCTTAGATTAAGGTTCGCACCTGTAATAAACAGTAGTAAATTTGAGTTTTCACTTTTTCTTGGACACATATTTAATCTGCGATGTTTTTTTCTTTCAAAATAAAAAATAAAATCAAAGAAATTTATCAAATAAAATGTTAATAGACATTGTGGGAGGCCTATTGAAAGAGAGGACAAGAACTGGTCTGTCAAAACCAACAAACTACAAAAAATTCTTGAAGAATCAAATCTTATAAAAAAACTTCCTGCCTTGGCAAAGCTGCTACATCCCCTGTTATTATGAGACAATGTGAAATGTTACAATTTGTCAACAAATTTTGTGAGAGAGAGAGAGAGAGAGAGAGAGAGAGAGAGAGAGAGAGAGAGAGAGAGAGAGATTACGTATACATTACACATATGGTAGTAACACACTAGGTCTGATTTTAGGATGTAACTTGTTGTAGGTTAAATAACAACAATAGATCCACATCACAAAATGTTAAATAATTTTAATGTAATATTGATTCAATTTCAATTTCCAAGCCGATTCCGCAAATTAGCCATAGTGGGTGGTTTTCTCTGTAAATTCGACGGTCCAATTCGTCCCACACATGTTCAATTGGATTCAAATCCGGTGTTGGATGGCCCCGGTGTAACGACGAAAAGTGACCCCCGTAGAATAATGACCGGGGGGGTCAAAATTCTACGTAGAAATTTGACCCCCGGTCATTATTCTACGGCAAGTGGGGTCATTTTTCGACTGTAGAAAACCCTTCCAGACCGTTTATTCTACGACGCCACACACGTTGAAAAATGACCCCCATAGAAATATGACCCCCTACGTTTTCACTATATTATACCAGAGACATATATATCAATATATGTGTAATGAAAATCTCTGTTATACAATAATATGAAATGAGATGTAATACTCGATATGCGTTCATCCCGGGGTTGGTGAGGGTCGGTGAAGATAACTGTGTCTCTTGTTTGTTTTTTTTTTTTTTTTTTTTTTTTTTGAAAAATATCCTTAAATGACGTGGAAGCAAATTTAACACCACTTCTTTTATGGTCCCTATATAATATGATTTAATAATTCCTATTTCTTTGTGATTGGCCGAGATTCACCAATGTAGAAAAAATGTTACTATATTTATCTGCACATGACTTTCAAGGTGTAACAGTCTTTATTAATTGGTCTCAATCACTAAGTCATTATGTATAATTTTGGTGAATATTTCAAGAAATCCTGCCCTAGTTTAACAATCATTCCTTATTCATAATCCTAAATATCTATATTTCGTGTCGCACGCTCTAGCTAAAATAATAAAATGATTTTGAACTCCGAGGAAAAAAGAGATATTGATAAATCTTATGTTTAATTTTAAAAAAAAAGTTGCGAATATCAATATTTTTGGTGAATTAAGAAGAACTCTACTTTTAACTTCTTCCAAACCTGAGTCGGCTTATAACGCACCAGTATTTATTTATTTATCTATTTATTTATTTATTTATTTATTATTTTTCAAAGGTTTAAATTATAGAAAAAATATTGAACATTATACATTTAATGTCTCGAACTAAAATTTTCTTTATAGTTAGTTTCCAAATTAATTAATTAATTAATTAATTATCTACTGTATAATCTATCTAACGTCTCAGCTCTAAGTAATTCGTTGTACAACTTATTTATTGAACTGAACGAAACGAAAGCGTATTTTTGAATATCGAGCATAGGTAATTAACAGATCGTGGTTCCTAGTGAATTATCGACATACCTCATCAAAAATTACGTAACTATTTGATAACAGAAGCAAATTCAATCTTATTTTGACCAGAAGATAGTTAATTCTACCTGATAAGTTAATCTCTTTTAATACCTATAGCTAGTAATGGATTCTGATGTTTAATCTACCCGAGTAGTAATGCCAGAGATCATTAAATACGTTAACCAATTATAATTCGTGTGTAAATGAATGAATAAATGAATGAATTTTAAAAAAAATTGAAATTAGAGAGAGAGAGAGAGAGAGAGAGAGAGAGAGAGAGAGAGAGAGAGAGAGAGAGTTTGATGAAAACATTCAAATGTTTATATTTATCTATTTATTTACTTTCTACTGTGGTCACACACACACACACACACACACACACACACACACACACACACACACACTATCTCTCTCTCTCTCTCTCTCTCTCTCTCTCTCAGCACATGTAGAACATTCCATTTCGAAATTACAACTACTACGATGCAGCTGTAAAGCTTGTTGAATAACTCAATCAAAGGAGAAGTACAACTTCAAAATAATAGTAAATTTTAGCTAATCACCCAAGCGGACTCCGTTTAATGGTTCATTAAAAATATATTTTAAATTTATCAAAATTTATTTATTTTGGATTTAAACACGGAAACGTTGCTAAAAAATTATGAATTACCTATTGTATATTATTATTATAATAATAAACCTGTAATATTATATGCATTCATGTATTAACCTATGTTATTTTATACTGTGACTGTAATTAATTATCATTTAAGCTACTTTATATTGATTTTTTTTGGTCCTTCCGACCAGTCAATTATTAATATTATTTCGACTGCCATGTTACATTTACAATTATTTTGTTTATGTGCTACAAGTATTTGTATACTTTATGCAACAAAGTCATAATTATTATTATGAATTTGATGACAACATTAAGACATTAATTCATTTATTTAATTGATTTATTAAATAACTTTCTTGTTAAAATTAATAGATTTAATCGATTCATTAATGAATTAATCAATTATGAATTAATTACTTTCGGAAGGATTTACTCAATTACAGAACTAAATTATTGCTTCAGAACATTTATTATTGTCGTCAGAAATTAATCAATTAAATAATAATTAATTAACGTCGTAAGGAATTATTACGACTATCTGAACGGGCAGTTAAGATAGCTGTATATATATCCACGCTATCTTATACAGGTACAGGTTTTCATAAACGGGTTACGTCCCTTTAATCGTGCTGGCCAAAGTTCCTAATGGTGGAAATATATTTTATAAATTAAATTTAATAAAATAAATCTAAGAAGGTGGGTATTCTTGCTCTATAGTCATGGAACTCTTATTCGCTTTCCTTTAATTGGGATAAATCATCTTGTTTTATTGATTTTAGGTATAGTGGGTAGAACGCATGAAATAAACACTTCACATCAGAAGACTGCGTGATTTTCAAGTACCCCTATTTATTTTCCGACAAGAATATTCCTACCAAAATCAGCCTTTTGCATAAAAAAATGACATAGGTCATTATTCTACGGGGTCATTTTTCTACAATCCACACGGAGAAAAATGACCCCAAGGCCATACTTTCTACGAAAAAGGGGGTCATTTCTCTACGTAGAATATTGACCAGGGGGTGAAATTTCTACGTAGAAAAATGACCCCCGGTCATTATTCTACGGGGGTCATTTTTCGTCGTTACACCGGCATCCTGGTTTACGACACATTAACGATAGGTTCGAGCATTATCATATTTGAATGTGGCAGCTGGTGCAAGATTTGCAAGGAAAGACAGAGTAATCGGCCTTAAAAATTTCATCCACACAACGCTGGGATGTCAAGTTACCATCAATAATGTAAAGCTGTGTACCTCTGTTGAAAGTTATACCAGCCCATATCATGACGGAACCTCCTTCGAAACGATCATGTTCTTTGACGTTACAATCAGCAAAGCGTTCTCTGCGACGACGACAAACCCTAATTCTACCATCGTTAAATTTAAGATAGTACCTAGACTCATCTGAGAAACACACAGTTGACCACTGAAGCTGATTCCACCTGATGTGTTGTCTACACCAAGCTAAACGAAAGATCGGCAATAATTTCTAGTTAGCTTTTATTTACTTATAAAAACAAATAAATGTTTACCGTGTGTAATTTAGTCCTGATCACAGCTTTCGTAGATATTCCTTCCGCATAAGTTTTCTTCACAGCTTTCGCAGATATTCCTTCCACATAAGTTTTCTTGTACGAATGTAGTACACAAATATTAAAAAAATCTGTTTTACGTAACAATTAAAAATTCTGCATCTAATGTTACATAATATTTAGAGAATAAAACCTTCATACGCACGCATACGCTTACGCAATTCGACTGGGGGTAGTTTTTGGTGTAGATATCTACGATTTTTCATATTCAGTGCGTGTAGCTGGCTATTTATTTAAAAGATATTCAATATTTATTTATATCATGATCAAGGATATTCAATTCTGCATCTAATGATACCAAATATTTAGACATTTAAGTCTTGTTATGCACATATACGCTTACACACTACCGAGTTACCGGTATGGATTTGTAATCAAAGTACTGTGAGTCGCGCTGGATGAATCTGGATTAAAAATAAGATTTAAATCTTAGTAATTGTATTAAATTGCCGCAAGTATTTCAAATGATTGAATACAGTCCTTTTTTGTTGGTTATAGTACTTCTGCAATGCATATTCAACAAGAGATCCAATGGGGCTGATGCGTTCACCCGACCTCTAATCTCTAGTTAAAATCATTTATTTTCAAAATTAAATTTTACTATTATTTTTAGCAAATGTAAGTGATCGAAGTCATAAAACAATAAAAATTTATAGCAAAATATCTTTTAAGAAATCTTGGTTATTGCGACTTAAAAAAGCCTGATCATCAAAAAAAATCCTTCAATAGCATAAGGATCATCATCTTTGTAATAAAATCATAAAATAATGTAAAAAAAATTTGCTTTAAATTGTATTAATGAATGGCAAAGAGAGAGAGAGAGAGAGAGAGAGAGAGAGAGAGAGAGAGAGAGAGAGAGAGAGAGAGGCTAAAGTTAATGACCTTGGCCTTGAACTTGAAGGGCATTGCAAGAAACGGGTTACTAAGTTTCGCAAAATAAACAAACTGTAGAATAAAGACTCTCTCTCTCGCTCTCTATCTATGTGCGTGTGTGTGTGTGTGTTGTGTGTAAAAACAGGATGAAAAAAATGAAAAAATACGTTTCTTTTGTGAAGACGGAAGAGGATTTTGGCTGCTGTAATTTGTTTCTGTACATTAATCAGTTAGTAATGGCTTTGTTGTCATCCTAATTAATTTTGTGAATGGTATCAAGTTTATGAAATGCTTTAAAACAAAATGCCTATATGGCCTGTGTCGTAAAAATGACCTTTTTGTAATTGGCCTTTAAACAGCCAAAGTCAGACACAATTTTATACTCATCAAATAAGGTTTTTCGAAATATATATCTTAAGAAAAGAGCGTTTTGAAATTCACAACAAAAGTAGCTCCGGACTCATATTCAGAAAATTAAGTAAATAAGAAATTTTAAATTAAAAAATAAGTACTAAATCGCACGAAAAATAATCTGCAATTGCTATTCATCTGTTGTTTTATTTTAAGTAACTGTGGCTATCTTAGCACCCAAGGATATTTCTCACCAATGACTTACATTTGCTTGATTAATATCGGGGTTTTTCAAATTGAAGACTTTTATTAATACCTTATTTGCTTATTTTCAAAAAAGTTATTTAACATAATATTAATTTTAGAAAACACAATTAAATACTAGTAGCTAGACTTCTAATTACAATGTGAACTAAATCGATCCATAAATAAATCTGTAATGTTTTTAATTGTTGTTGTATATACAGTAAGAATCTTCAGATGGTCATGTCAAACACAATTTTTAATTTACAAAATGATGGTCAAATAAAAAAAAAGAAAAAAATAATAATATAAATAGTTAAAAAGACATTAAAGCTGAAAAAATGGAAATTGGAATTAGCCAAAGTCACCGTGAGTACATCATAAAGACATAAAAAAAGACAAAAGGCAGATAACACATATAAGGCTCTCTGATAGTAACATTCGTTAAATAATTCTCCTTTTCTTCCAACGTTTGTAAAATTATACGCAAGCATTATTTATTTTTTGGATTCATTTTTTGTCTGTTGTCAATGCCATTCACATTTATCGATTATCTGCATGGCAATTTAATCACCAAGGTCATACAGCTAATGTATATTTATGATTTATGTTAACTACAATTAAATTTGGTTACACCGACCGACAGTGGTGAACCATGGTTGTGTCGCTACCTACTGACTGTACTACTGTGAGCTCGCCCAAAGTTTTCGAGATCTTTCCTACTTTATTTTTCTTCAATGTCAATTTTATTTTCTTAACAAATTAACACTAAATTATGAAAAAAATAATTTATTAATTGTTTTTCACAAAATGAAGGTAGCATAACGTACTACAGTTTCCATGTGGATTTTTTTTTGACGGTCAACAAGTCAACATCCGACTGTTGCAAAATAACCAAACGGGACGACATTAACATGCTAATTGCTCTTAAAGCAATAAACCGACTGAAATGATAAAGCTTTAATACAAAACGTTTCCTCCTCTTTGATAGTGTAAGCATTTAAGTAGATTACTTCATGCACATTCATAAAACTCGCATCTCAGTACCTTCAGTACTTTCATCCACATTCAATCCCGATCCTTGGCACTGTGATGGTGTATAAATATAAACTCATATATTCCAAAAAGTTATATCGTTAGACGCAGAATTGAATATCCTTGATCATGATATAAATAAATATTGAATATCTTTTAAATAAATCGCCAGCTACTCGCACTGAATGTGAAAAATCGTAGAAATATACACCAAAAACAACCCCCAGTCGAATTGCGTAAGCGTATGCGTGCGTATGAAGGCTTTAATGTCTGAATATTTGGTACGTTGAGATGCAGAATTGAATATCCTTGATCATGATATAAATAAATATTGAATATCTTTTAAATAAATAGCCAGCTACTCGCACTAAATGTGAAAAATCGTAGAAATCTACACAAAAACAACCACCAGTCGAATTGCGTAAGCGTATGCGTGTGTATAAAGGCTTTAATGTCTAAATATTAGGTATCATTAGATGTAGAATTGAATATCCTTGATCATGATATAAATAAATATTGAATATCTTTTAAATAAATAGCCAGCTACTCGCACTAAATGTGAAAAATCGTAGAAATCTACACAAAAACAACCCCCAGTCAAAATGCGTAGGCGTATGCGTGCGTATGAAGGCTTTTTTGTCTAAATATTAGGTATCATTAGATGCAGAATTGAATATCCTTGATCATGATGTAAATAAATATTGAATATCGTTTTAATAAATAGCCAGCTACTCGCACTGAATGTGAAAAATTGTAGAAATCTACACCAAAAACAACCCCCAGTCGAATTGCGTAAGCGTATGCGTGCGTATGAAGGATTTATTGTCTAAATATTAGGTATCATTAGATGTAGAATTGAATATCCTTGATCATGATATAAATAAATATTGAATATCTTTTAAATAAATAGCCAGCTACTCGCACTGAATGTGAAAAATCGTAGAAATCTACACCAAAAACTACCCCCAGTTGAATTGCGTAAGCGTATGCGTTCGTATGAAGGTTTTATTGTCTAAATATTAGGTATCATTAGATGCAGAATTTTTAATTGTTACGTAAAACAGTTTTTTTTCATATTTGTGTACTACATTCGTACAAGAAAACTTATGCGGAAGGAATATCTACGAAAGCTGTGATCAGGACTAAATTACACACGGTAAACATTTATTTGTTTTTATAAGTAAATAAGTAAATAAAAGCTAACTAGAAATTATTGCTGGTATTTATCTTTAATCGTTCAAGTAACTGGATACTAGTAGCTAACTTTTCCTCCAAAAGTAATTGGCTACTAGTAGCTACCTTTTCTTCTACAAGTAGCCAGCTACTACATGTAGTAGCTAACTTTACCGATCTCTAAACGAAGCTGTTTATGACGGCGAGTCCGAAACGACGTCAAGCCTTTATATTCGAAGCATGTAAACGGTTCTAACTGTCTGATCTGACAAAGCAATTCCAGTAGCAGCTCTATGATCTCTTATGAGTTGATTTGCTGTACAGTTCTGTTCCGTAAAACCAGCGTTACCAGAAACCTATCCTCACGTTGTGTTGTCTATTTTGGTCTTCCTGATCTTGGCCTATCTCGGACCATATTAGTTGCATTGTAGCGCTGAAACAAACGCGAGGTAATGCTAGAAGAAACTCCAAACCTTTCTGCAACTCGACGTGTAGACATGCCTACTTGCAACATCCCAACAGTCATATTACGTTGCTGTTCTGAAAGAGATCGTCTCAACCCATGACTGATAATGATCAAGTATTTCACCCCGTGAATTGATTTGGGTTGATTGTTATAATGCACATGGTAAAACATTAATGTGTGTAGACAGGCGTTCTTTTGAAACTATCATTCAAACATTAAAAACTAAAGCTCATCTTGCTGCAAGACGGCCACACATAGCAGGCACGTTTAATTTTATTTTATTCTTCAACAATACAGCAAATAACAAACATCTACTTTAGTAACCGACATTGTCCTTTTCTTTATCCATGACTACTATAGTCATATCATGAAGACTATCTTCATACAGCTCTGAGCTATTGTACTGAAATATACAGACAATATAATCAATTAATATATTAAATCAATAACAATTAAATTAAGTATGAATTTTACATTTTTTTAAAAATAAAAAACACGTCTGGTCCGTGCTATGGTACCTCGACAGAATGATACTTAAAACACCGTATCATATAAACCCGTGATTTGGTGCTACACCAAATAAACACCCTGAATATTAATTCCGTTAATATTCTCATTACCCACAAAAGAAATTAATTTATTTCTAATTCACTTTGTTCAAACGAAATAAATAATATTAATACTTTTAAAACACTAATGGGCTTGCTTAAAATTTGACGCAGAAATATTTTAAACCAGATTGCAGGGTAAACTTAAACTGTGACGTCAATATAATGATGAAAATTCGCTTTAAATTAAACAATCAATTCTTTTTGACAAGCACTTCAATTTTCTAATGTATTTACTAACAATACTTTCAATTAAATTTTGGGTGCAAAATATCGAGTGTTGCAATACTTTAATGAGTACCTATTGGGTCATCTTGAATTAGGCTTCTGCTCGAATGAGTTCTATCGACTTATATTGGGATTTCGCACTTTATCCTCTGGGATAAAGCGATTCAAAATTCTTGAAACTTGGTAACGAGGTAGATTTGATTAAGTTTTTTATAATATTGATATTAGTTGTTAAAAAACTTAGTTTTTAAAAAACCTTTGATATTTGTCAAAAGTTTCCAAATATGTTAAAAGATATTAATATTGTTATTAATGAAAATTTAAAGAAAAGAAATGGGATAGACTTTAGTTTAAACAAATAAAAAAGAACTGATTTTACGAATTTTTTTAAATAATATATCATTAAAATTGTCTTTTAAAGGGAAGTTAATGTTACATACACACATCAATAATTCTAGAGTTATCTCTCTTTGTTCTTTGTCTATGTTACCAACATTTCAGGGTTATTTATTTGTTTGTTTGTTTGTTTATTTATTTATTTATTTATTTATTTATTTATTTATTTATTTATTTATTTATATATATATATGTATGTATGTATGTATATATATATACTATATAATGGTCTCGGTGGTCGAGTACGTGTTTTAAACCGCAACCTTACGAATCACAGCGCGTCTCACTGCCTAGGTTAGAGACCCGCTCGGGTAGATCTCATGCAGTGTGGCAACGTTTGCCAACGGTCCGTAAATTTTCCGGGCACTCTGGTTTCCACGACCATCCAAGAACAGACGGATTCTATATCAGTCAGAGGATCTTGACGTGGCGTAAAACAACATTAGTTCTCTTTTCAACTTTATTTTTTTTATTTATTTATTTTTTTTGGGGGGGGATGGGGGGGGGGTTGTAGTACATTATGCTATATAGCGTCAATATAAAGTGACAGAAACACGTGTAATAATCTTTTGGGAAAACTGGTTGCCCATAGTTAGCTATAGGTTTGTATCTTTCAAATGATCGTTTTACGTATTTTAAATGTAAATTTGTTAAAAACATATATTTGACTACATTTTTCCCAGAAAGAATAAAAGATGGCTTGAGTGCGCTTTTGAATCGATATGAAGTGATTATTTTCATAGCCAAAAACTCAAACTGCAGAACTGAATATCCTTGATCATGATATAAATAAATATTGAATATCTTTTAAACAAATAGTCAGCTACTCGCACTGAATGTGAAAAATCGTAGAAATCTACACCAAAAACTACCCCCAGTCGAATTGCGTAAGCGTATGCGTGCGTATGAAGGCTTTTTTGTCTAAATATTAGGTATCATTAGATGCAGAATTGAATATCCTTGATCATGATATAAATAAATATTGAATATCTTTTTAATAAATAGCCAGCTACTCGAACTGAATGTGAAAAAACGTAGAAATCTACACCAAAAACTACCCCCAGTCGAATTGCGTAAGCGTATGCGTGCGTATGAAGGCTTTATTGTCTAAATATAAGGTATCATTAGATGTAGAATTGAATATCCTTGATCATGATATAAATAAATATTGAATATCTTTTAAATAAAAAGCCAGCTACTCGCACTGAATGTGAAAAATCGTAAAAATCTACACCAAAAACTACCCCCCAGTCGGATTGCGTAAGCGTATGCGTGCGTATGAAGGCTTTATTGTCTAAATATTAGGTATGATTAGATGCAGAATTGAATATCCTTGATCATGATATATAGAGGATCTTGCATGAGTGTTTATGTAATATTGAATTTATTAAACGAGTTGAATAATTTTTATATGCAACGAGCCTTGGCGAGTTGCATAAAACATTATTCAACGAGTTTAATAAATTCAATATTACATAAACACTCATGCAAGATTCTATTTATTATATAATCCTATAAAAAACGGCTTTTTCACAGATTTAAAACGTGTCTTCTCATTATAAGAAAACAGCTGATTGACCGAAACACAACAAGTTTACGTTACCGTGTACATGCGCCAAAAGTAATCCTGCTGAAATATTAAAAGTTAACAATAGTCTGTCCGCAGGGTACAAAAACAAAACAGACATTTTCAATTTAGATACAATATATTTCCGTTTTAAAAAAAAAGTACAAAAGTATCAGCATAAATTATGAATAAAAAAACAGTGTGTCACTGTGATCTGGGTCAATTGTGTGACGTCATAGCGCGCGCACTCTGGAATGTCAACAACCTGGACAAAGATTTACAGACACGTGTTACTCGGAATCGCTATCCATGATTATTCTGGCCCGTTTTTTAGGGACTGGTGATTTGTTTTGATAAATATGTATTTGAATGTTTCCGGTGACTGTTCCTGCAAAAATGTTTTGGAATCCGCCTGTGTAAATACCCGTGTGTAGTGCGTAAGGATATAACCTAATTCACATGCTTTTATGACGTCACACTCATTCAATACGATTTTTATTGTATGACCGTATTACATGGATTATTGAGTAGATTATATAATAAAAATAAATATTGAATATCTTTTAAATAAATAGCCAGCTACTCGCACTGAATGTGAAAAATCGTAGAAATTTACACCAAAAACTACCCCCAGTTGAATTGCGTAAGCGTATGCGTTCGTATGAAGGTTTTATTGTCTAAATATTAGGTATCATTAGATGCAGAATTTTTAATTGTTACGTAAAACAGTTTTTTTTAATATTTGTGTACTACATTCGTACAAGAAAACTTATGCGGAAGGAATATCTGCGAAAGCTGTGAAGAAAACTTATGCGGAAGGAATATCTACGAAAGCTGTGATCAGGACTAAATTACACACGGTAAACATTTATTTGTTTTTATAAGTAAATAAGTAAATAAAAGCTAACTAGAAACTATTGCTAGTATTTATCTTTAATCGTTAAAGTAACTGGATACTAGTAGCTAACTTTTCCTCCAAAAGTTAATGGCTACTAGTAGCTACCTTTTCTTCTACAAGTAGCCAGCTACTACATGTAGTAGCTAACTTTACCGATCTCTAAACGAAGCTGTTTATGACGGCGAGTCCGAAACGACGTCAAGCCTTTATATTCGAAGCATGTAAACGGTTCTAACTGTCTGATCTGACAAAGCAATTCCAGTAGCAGCTCTATGATCTCTTATGAGTTGATTTGCTGTACAGTTCTGTTCCGTAAAACCAGCGTTACCAGAAACCTATCCTCACGTTGTGTTGTCTATTTTGGTCTTCCTGATCTTAACCTATCTCGGACCATATTAGTAGCATTGTAGCGCTGAAACAAACGCGAGGTAATGCTAGAAGAAACTCCAAACCTTTCTGCAACTGGACGTGAAGACATGCCTACTTGCAACATCCCAACAGTCATATTACGTTGCTGTTCTGAAAGAGATCGTCTCAACCCATGACTGATAATGATCAAGTATTTCACCCCGTGAATTGATTTGGGTTGATTGTTATAATGCACATGGTAAAACATTAATGTGTGTAGACAGGCGTTCTTTTGAAACTATCATTCAAACATTAAAAACTAAAGCTCATCTTGCTGCAAGACGGCCACACATAGCAGGCACGTTTAATTTTATTTTATTCTTCAACAATACAGCAAATAACAAACATCTACTTTAGTAACCGACATTGTCCTTTTCTTTATCCATGACTACTATAGTCATATCATGAAGACTATCTTCATACAGCTCTGAGCTATTGTACTGAAATATACAGACAATATAATCAATTAATATATTAAATCAATAACAATTAAATTAAGTATGAATTTTACATTTTTTTTAAAATAAAAAACACGTCTGGTCCGTGCTATGGTACCTCGACAGAATGATACTTAAAACACCGTATCATATAAACCCGTGATTTGGTGCTACACCAAATAAACACCCTGAATATTAATTCCGTTAATATTCTCATTACCCACAAAAGAAATTAATTTATTTCTAATTCACTTTGTTCAAACGAAATAAATAATATTAATACTTTTAAAACACTAATGGGCTTGCTTAAAATTTGACGCAGAAATATTTTAAACCAGATTGCAGGGTAAACTTAAACTGTGACGTCAATATAATGATGAAAATTCGCTTTAAATTAAGCAATCAATTCTTTTTGACAAGCACTTCAATTTTCTAATGTATTTACTAACAATACTTTCAATTAAATTTTGGGTGCAAAATATCGAGTGTTGCAATACTTTAATGAGTACCTATTGGGTCATCTTGAATTAGGCTTCTTCTCGAATGAGTTCTATCGACTTATATTGGGATTTCGCACTTTATCCTCTGGGATAAAGCGATTCAAAATTCTTGAAACTTGGTAACGAGGTAGATTTGATTAAGTTTTTTATAATATTGATATTAGTTGTTAAAAAACTTAGTTTTTAAAAAACCTTTGATATTTGTCAAAAGTTTCCAAATATGTTAAAAGATATTAATATTGTTATTAATGAAAATTTAAAGAAAAGAAATGGGATAGACTTTAGTTTAAACAAATAAAAAAGAACTGATTTTACGAATTTTTTTAAATAATATATCATTAAAATTGTCTTTTAAAGGGAAGTTAATGTTACATACACACATCAATAATTCTAGAGTTATCTCTCTTTGTTCTTTGTCTATGTTACCAACATTTCAGGGTTATTTATTTGTTTGTTTGTTTGTTTGTTTGTTTATTTATTTATTTATTTATTTATTTATTTATTTTTAATTTGACCACTTTTGCCACATCATGTGCTCTTTCTCCGTTTGATGATTTAAATTAATTTTGCATTTTTTCATTCGGGCGCCTCCGTTAATTTTCGTATGATGTGCCTATTTCTGCTATTGCCCCTTACAACTTGTAAATCCGTGCATTACTCTGCAATTGATCTGAACTTCTTTTTTATTTAATTGACAGTAGTTATTATACATGTATATTATTTGAAACTGCTGTAAGAATATATATATATATATATATATATATATATATATATATATATATATATATATATATATATATATATATATATATGTATGTATGTATGTATGTATGTATGTATGTATGTATGTATACTATATAATGGTCTCGGTGGTCGAGTACGTGTTTTAAACCGCAACCTTACAAATCACAGCGCGTCTCACTGCCTAGGTTAGGGACCCGCTCGGGTAGATCTCATGCAGTGTGGCAACGTTTGCCAACGGTCCGTAAATTTTCCGGGCACTCTGGTTTCCACGAACATCCCAGAAAAGACGGATTCTATATCAGTCAGAGGATCTTGACGTGGCGTAAAACAACATTAGTTCTCTTTTCAACTTTATTTTTTTTATTTATTTTTTTTTTGGGGGGGGGGGGATGGGGGGGGGGGTTGTAGTTCATTATGCTATATAGCGTCAATATAAAGTGACAGAAACACTTGTAATAATCTTTTGGGAAAACTGGTTGCCCATAGTTAGCTATAGGTCTGTATCTTTCAAATGATCGTTTTACGTATTTTAAATGTAGATTTGTTATAAACATATATTTGACTACATTTTTCCCAGAAAGAATACAAGATGGCTTGAGTGCGCTTTTGAATCGATATGAAGTGTTTATTTTCATAGCCAAAAACTCAAAATCTATTATTTTTTTCTTTGCTAATTATTTCCATCCGTGTGTTTTGGTGAACAATTGCTTTTGAATAATTTAGCAAACTAATATTGTAGTATAAATAATATTATTGTTAATATTGATAAAAATTTTCAAAGGGACAGGCCGTCGTCTAGAAAAGACGACTTTTACTATTGATATTGTCATGTGTTACTTTCGAATTTTGATGAAATAATACATTCAAAAGTAGCTACTTTTGTTTGTTATGCTAGAGTTATTTTTAGTCTGACATTACCATTTCTAACGGTTTGTTCAGGTAACACTCTGAGAGTTGCGTTTAAAGCGTTGCTTCACCATCACAGAGACGTATTTGATGACACTAAAGTTTTCCTAACACTTTCAAAAGACGTGTTCTGTAACCTTGGAGCTGTCTTTTAAACATGTCATATTTACTTTTTTCAGTGGTGTTAGATGGCACCGGAGTCGTCTTTAAGATG
Source organism: Tegillarca granosa (assembly GCA_029721355.1). Taxonomy (NCBI): domain Eukaryota; kingdom Metazoa; phylum Mollusca; class Bivalvia; order Arcoida; family Arcidae; genus Tegillarca; species Tegillarca granosa. Next base: position 8,910,763 of record CM056599.1, read on the forward strand.
TGTTGTCAGACCATTCAGATCAACTGTCTGTTTTGTTACAGTGGAATCTCTTTTCCTCCATAAAGCTTTTTTAAAAATATTATCGTTAAATAAATTTTAAAAAAAATACATTTAGAAAAATGTTTTTAACGGTAAAATTCAAAATATGCTTTATAGCAAAACTACAACTATATCCCTTTGTGTTTTGTGACACTTGAGTCTCATAACATGATGTTTCCAGTCAGTGCGTATCATCCGCTTGTGACAATGGAGTTGTCTTTGGGTAATTCAAACCATTTTCATGGGCATGTTTGGTGATACTCAAATTGTTTTATGTGCGTTTCAATAATTTTGCCTGTGTGTTTGGTAACACTGAGGTTGTATTTAGAGTGTGGCATAACTAATAACCATTTTAGAACTTGTAACGACAAAAAGTTTTTTTAACGTTGTAAGAGGATGATATAGCTAACTTAGTACACGGGTAATGGAGTATAAAATATAACACCTGTTGTTTGCAAGAACATTCGACGGTGACGTAAAGTGCAAGATTTCAAAGTGTTCAACAAAAAAAAATGTTGTAAGCAATTTAGATCCATTAATGCGACAAGGATTGAAAAGATGAATATATTCACGTTTACCGGTATTAATATTATTACTGTTATTATTATTATTATTATTATTATTATTATTGCACTGTTAATTAAGTAATTAATTAATTTATTTATCTATTGGGAGGGTGAAACTTTACTAGGTGCGTTATCACAAGGGTACGTTTGTCTTTACAAAAATTTGGATTGTCTCCCTTCATATCGGTCGCACTTGAGCACCTCCATGCTCTTCCTGTCCATCGATTCCAAACAAACAAAGTTGTTTTATTAATGTAAATCACAGTTCTTCTATTTAGTCTTGTTCTTGGATAGGTGGAAGACGACAAGAAATGGCTGACGACCAAGAACAGGTAATTGTTAAAAAATATTATCCATAAAAAATGTCGTTATCCTCCAGCTGATCTTGTTGGATGATACTATTCATCACCAATTTGACCAAATTTTACAATAGAACAATTTAGAAATACTGTTAATTGAAATTATGTGTTGTACATGGTGTTTTGCCTGTGTGTTTATGACAAAGGGTAAATGATCATAATGAACATCACAGAAAAACACGTTTTCCCTGAAGGAAATTCCACTCAAAACATACAATTATATTTTAAGTTGTTGCAGGCGTATAGAGCTTCAGGATTTGCAGACAGTTTTATACTACCCTATGTCAACTTCATTTAAAACTGCACATTTAAAATTCATGGGAATTTCACATAATGTATTCATCATTGGGGTATCTATGGCATTCCAAACGTATTGTCAGGTAATGAATACAAAATCTATGCAACTATCTGATAATATAATTGAACTTGTGACAGCAGCTGCAGATAAGTAAATATCCCAGAAAAAATATGCGTCTGTGTTGCTAACTTTATTATACCATGGTATGGTTCATTGTCATTGGATAGTCCAAATTTCCTCTCTCCCAAACATGCATATGTATAATGCATGTAGGCTTTTTTAAGAGGCAGAACATTTTCTATAACAAAAACCTATACCTATTCTATACTAATCCAAGTTTCCTCTGACCCTTGCACACTTTATGCCTGCTGGCTATGTGTTTGATCAGAATAATTTCTATATCAAAACCCCAGAATTTCCCTATACCAACTGGTGTTCCCTATACTAACTTTATTATACCATGGTATGGTTCATTGTCATTGGATAGTCCAAATTTCCTCTCACCCAAACATGCATATATATAATGCATGTAGGCTTTTTTAAGAGGCAGAACATTTTCTATAACAAAAACCTATACCTATTCTATACTAATCCAAGTTTCCTCTGACCCTTGCACACTTTATACCTGCTGGCTATGTGTTTGATCAGAATAATTTCTATATCAAAACCCCAGAATTTCCCTATACCAACTGGTGTCAGAAGGGGCGCTGTCTCATTTCCCTTCAAACTGTAAATATTAGAACTAGAAAAGTTACTAAGCTTAATCAGTGGGTGAAAGATTTGTCTTCCAAAATATTTAAAATTTCAAGATGTCATCACTGCCAGTTTGAGATTCAGATCAATTTCTTCAGTGTTAATGTTTGCTAACATCATTTTGCCATTTTCACAAAAGACAATGTGACCTCACAAAACTCAATTTCAAATATTTCTGAAGACATATTATTCACACATCAGTTTGAGGTAAGTAATTTTTCTTCATTTTCACTAATATTTTAAGCCTGAAGCAAAATTAGGCAACACCAAACCAATTGGAAAATCCCGGGTTTGGCTAACAGAACCTTAAAACAAGGTGAAATGATCCAAAGTGTAGAATTAAACAGGCAAACATCGACTTGGAACAGAAGTGCATTTAGGGTGAGCAGATCTGTATTCATTTTATTTTCTATGATCATTGATAATATAAGAAGAAATTTTTTTGACTCCTTTCAGCAAGTGCCTGTTCAGAATGTGGAAGAGCCTTTAGATCTCATCAGACTGAGTTTAGATGAAAGAATTTATGTCAAGATGAGGAATGAAAGGGAACTCAGAGGGAGGCTACATGTATGTTATATTACCAGTATATAAAGATTTTTTTTTCAGTTATATATAACTGTGTCTGAAATGAATGCTATCTTGACTGTGACAGTCAACCATAGTTCTAAATCAAACGTATAATTAAAAACTCTTTTCCCCAGTAGACACATTTTTTTCTCTTGAAAGATTTCTAATTATTAGCAGTAGCATTAAAATCCTACTTTAAACAATCAAGCTTTTTAATATGGACTGATTTAACTGTAGTATATTGTTAAGGGAGATAAATCTTTCAGCCATACACATATATACTTTTTGGGTAAAAACAACTTGACAAATTAGAGCTAGTGTATATTAAAGTGTACTGGCAGTAGATCAAAGTGCTTGCAGAAAATTAATAATAAGCTTTATGTGACTTTCATTCACTTAGAAAATGTATTAATTGGATTTAATGAACAAGTGCAAATTATTACATTTTGATGTTTGTATTCAGAGAAAGATCATTTGTTAACAATTTAGAACATTTTAATATTTTGGAGAAAGATACTACAGTCTCTTCTTAAATCTGAGACTACACATAAATTATGAAAGAAACTCATCTAAGACATCTTTTTCAAATCATTGATTCAAGTGAAACGGATGAGACAAATGTTTGACTATTTTGAGATTTATAATCTATAAATATTTTTTTCAGGAATAATCATGTACTAGAATTTTTATATAAATGTTATTCTTAATGATAATTTGATTTATCAGTTTTTTAAAAAAGATATTTTAATATTTTTTCAGGCATATGATCAACATTTAAATATGATCTTAGGAGATGTAGAAGAAACAGTTACTACAGTAGAAATAGATGAAGAAACTTATGAAGAGATATACAAGGTACTAACTATTTATAGGACACAGTATAGTGTTAATATTTAGGAGTGAAACAATATGGCATAACCGGTATTGCAGTACACTGCAGTAAGTCAACACCTTATTGCAATGCATAATAAAATAAACAGAAATTGAATTCTTCAGTAAATGTGTTAAAATAGACAAATATTTCCAGGAAAAAACACTATTTAATTTTCTAAATAGATGTAGTAATGTAATACTTGATTTGTTTAAAATTAATTTTTAAAAAAAAATTATTTAAACTAATGAAAAATTAAATTTGGGAAAGATGAACATTTTCTAATCTACATTCATGGTCAGGTTGTCTTACTAAGCTTAAACTACTGTTCTGTGAATCCCCCCCCCCCCCCCCCCCCCCCCAATGTGCAACCTTTACATGTAAGGCATAACAGTGTTAAAATATTTGAATTAAACAGGAATTTATGTATCTCAATATTGCATCTAATGCTTGTTATTTAACTGTTCATATTGTCAGGACACAATTTCTTTTACATGGTACACACAAATTTTACGAGATTCAAACACTTTGAAGAGCATGATTGTCTCATGAAAACCATGAACCTGTTAACAAGATAACTTTTTTGCAAGTCTATTCTTATAAAAAAGTTAATGAAATTTACTTTTTGACTTGATTTGCAGTGAAAAAATGGTTATTGAGATCTAAACTGATTCATATTATTAACTCTTTAGTTGCAGTGAATGCAGTCATTTAGTTTATTGGTTAATCATTTAAATTTTATTATCTTTAAATATACAAGGCACTGACTACAGTAAAATCTTGATTCATTGCCTTCATTTTGCAGTCAGTTTTGTGTGTTAAATGGATTTAAAAATAAATTGGAGGGGAGGGGTTGAGAAAACCAACAGTGGTGTGTCATTTTAATAATGGCCACATTTTGAAGGTCAAAATTCAGAAGTGTATGCTGAACATGCTGCAAAAAGGTTTTTAATGACTAAATAATTATGTATAATGACTTATTCGTATTCTGAATGTACTTGAACCCAAGAATTCGTCTCTTAATTGGTGTTTTATGTTTTCTTGATCTACATCTACAGGACAAAGTTTCTCTTGATTTTTAGGATATTTGATAAACGGTTCTTAACTGAAGGGGGCCATGCATGGTACCTAAGTGGTCTAAAGTGCATGCTTACAGATCACAGTGCCTCGTTCCGCCTGGGTTCAAATCCAACTCGGACATATCCTAGTGTGACAGTGTTTGTCAGTTTACTTGCCATAGATTGGTGGTTTTCTTTGGGCACTCCGGTTTTCTCCACCATCCCAGAACTGACTGCCTCGAAATAAGTTAAAGAATCTTGACTGGGGTTTAAAACACCATTACTCCACTCCTCTCCACTCTTAACTGAAAGGTCAATTGTCAATTCTCTCTAGTGTCTTAATCTTAATATGCCAATAATTATTATAATGAACCAATATTACATAATGTCTTAAATCTGCCAAGATTTTGAAATGAATTATTGTTGGATCTAAGTGGATTTCTCTTAAGCCCTGTTTAACCTTTTCAGTATGTTAAATTCTCAATCTTAAAATTAATTACAAGATAAAACTTTCGTTAATTTGTTTGGGCCCTAACCCTTTAACACACAAAGTAATGGCATCCAAATATAATTAAATTTCCAAAAAAAAAAAAAAAAAAAAAAAAAAAATTCAACATCTACCAGTTTTAATTTTTCTTGCAATAATAATTGTACCTTTTGTTTGTGTGTTTAATTTTTATTTAAGTGTGCTTTTGTTTATTTTTCAGTCAACCAAGAGAAATATCCCCATGCTGTTTGTGAGAGGTGATGGGGTTATTTTGGTTTCACCACCTATGAGGACAGGGACCTGAGGATATCAGTTTTATATTTATACATTCATTCACCATTCTATCATTTACAGTTTTGTTCATGATATATCTCTTTATATCACATTATATTTGTCATAATAAATGTTTCATATATTCAATGGGATTCATTATAGTTATTATTTTAGATAGTGTGTAAAACCCACTTTGGAGAGTCAAAGCTCATCTGATCTACAGGTCTATAACAGTAGAACATAAGAACAAGCATTGTCAAATACTGGTAGATAAGAAACCAGTCTTTAGAATACTATTGAATAATAGTTATTAATTTCTAAGTGCTAAGTGCTTAGCAAAAGCACACGGATGGTAATTATTTTCAAGTCTTGTTTGGACCAAATGAAACCCTGTCCTTTAACAGAGCAGTCTTCCAACCCAGCTACCATAGCTATGACATGTTATCAACTAAATCCCTACAACAAAATTTGCTGTTTAAAAACTAACAATTTTCCTAGTTTTATTAGAGTTGTACATCAGGATACTTCCCAACTTTAAAAAAAAATTCATTGTCTGTCATAGAAAGGAAATGGACACCTTTATGATCTTAAGATCTGTTGCCGACAAAAGTCCGGAAGACATATCTTTGTTAAGGTGTGGAGATGGTATATCTTGAAGTGTAAAACTTTTGTCATTGATTTATCAATACGTAAAAGTTAAAAACCCTGTTTTGATCTCAGTGTAGGGAATGTTAAAGACTGATTATTAATCTTCTGTTTTATGCAATAGGGTTCATGCATTTTACTTTTCGGGAAGCAGTAAACCAATGGAAATAATACCAATGACCACAATCCTTAGCTATTTTAAATTTGTTGTTTGACACCGACCATTATTGAAAGTCAGAGTGATTACGTAATGATTTTTGTCATAAATTCAAGGTCACACTGATCTATGATACGGATTGATACACCAACTTTGAACGTACAACTGCATGTATATAGTAATAGACACCATTGAATGGGGCCCCGCTTATAAACCCGGTTTATCTTGATATTAAATCAAAATACTGTTGGTTGGTAGTTATGTTGTTTAATGTCCCTTCAGCAGTTTTGCAGCTATTCGAGTCATTAATCTCTATTGATTCTAAGAACGTGTGTGCGTGAGATGTACGAGTGTGCAATATGGCCTGTCGTATAGTGGCATGCACTGAGGAATAGTTTTGGTAATGTGCAAACTCACCAAAATTGTATGCAACAAACAATCATTGCACCAATGCATTCCCGCAGTTTGTTATCCTGGCACCTGAAAACCCAGTCGATACTGTTGGGCGTTTTAGAACTAAAAAATTATAATTATGCTAAACCACATCCTAACATTCCAGGGTAACGATTGAAGATCTCAGTATGGAACTCTCGATTCAAATTTGTACCCCATTATACTGAGTTATGGGATGTCTTGAGAAAGAACGCACTTTTTGGTTAAAAAGTATAAATAACTAGATGTGTCGCCTGACAAAAGATTGGAGTCAACAGTAAAACTGTTAATTAGTTCTTTAACATTTATGAGGACTGTTTTTACACACAAAAATAGTTTTAAATTGTAATTGCAATTAAACTGAAAGCAAATATGTTTAAACATTAAACAAGCAAAGGGTAATGACATCAAAATTGTACTGAAGAACATGCCATGTTTACAAAACATATATGTTTATATGAAGGGCAATAGCTCTCTCAAAAATGACCATGTATGCAACAACCTGCAATATTTGTGTTAAAGAATTAAGTTTATCATGTCAAAGTTTGGTGAAGATTACCCAAAAAGTGAAGGAGTTATGCCCATTATAAGCAAAAAAAAAAAAAAATAAATAAAATAAAAGGGGAATAACTTAAAATTTCCCAATGTAGAGTTATGGTTCTTTAACTCTATACTTTGTCTCATTAATATTGCAAGACATATACGTTCAAAGTTTGGTATCAATTAAACTGAAGATGACAAATAATACAAGGGGAATAACTCTAAAAATACCCAATGCAGAGTTATGGTTCTTTAACTGTGCACTTCGTCTCATTGCAAAAAACATTTTAACCAAGTTTGGTGTCGATTGAACTAAAAAGGACATAGTTATGCTCCGGACAAGCAAACAGGGGCCGTCGCCGCCCCCGACACAAAAATGAAATACAAAAAAGAAAGAATAAGAATTTAAGAAAATATTTATATTGAAAATTGCCAATGTTCCGTATATCACTGTCATAAAAATAATAAAATGGCAAATCACATATATATGTACGTACATTTATACCTCTGAAGAAAAGAAAACGCTTTTACTCTAAATACCTGTCTAAAACAAAAGACAACTAGATAGAACTATAAGGCTTTATTTTCTGGTATCTAAACTGGGACCCAACGTGCGGTTGAACAAGTGAAAAATGGCTCTATAGTCAAGCAGTTGTTTATTTAACTATCTTAATTTATCAAGATAAAGTAATTCTTGATCATCATCATCATCATCATTAATTTATTTCCTCAATACTGAGATACATGATATCTTACTTATAACTTAACTAATATATAACTTAATTAACAAAAGATATAAAGATATATACAGAAGTGAGACAAACATATAATACATTATTTAGAAAGTGATGTGTCTGAGTTAAACAAAAGAATTATGATCAGATATATATGCTAGGTGGTAAGTCTGTAATATACTGCAGAGACTCTCCTGATAAACTGGAAAGACATATCAAGGAATTGCTTCCATGTTACATCGTCTCTAAAACAAACTAGTGGTCTACCAAGTAGAGCTATGTACTGGTTGTAATCACATAATGCGTTCAACTCTAAGTTAACCTGGATTCCAAAAACGTCTGTAATGCCAGACCAAAATTCGTCTCTGAATACGGAAACGCTAGGACACCAGCAAGTAATATGTTGAAATAGATTAGAAAATACTTGATTACATAAAGTGCATGACTGGATAGTGTTGTTTGGAATAAGAGTCCATAGTTTAGCAATAAATTTGCATAGACTGGTATTATTGAAAGTATATGATATGTCCCAAATAACAGATGGTTGGATAGTGTCGGTTATTTTGTTGAATGTGGTAAAATCAGTGTCTCTATGTGTTCTTTGGTTCCTTTGCATGTTCTCTTGCTGATTAAGTGCTACATGGACTATTGTCTTCCATTGTTGTCTCGTAGGAAAGATGCAGCTATCAACAAACTGTTGTAAATAGTTTACTAACGCATATTTCTTCAAAATAGTCCAAATATCTTGTACATATCCAACGTGTTTTTCGTCCGGTGATTCGATAAAGCTGTATAGGCGATAGAGAAACACCTTTTTAACCAGGCTTTGGGGACTACTATTACATAGTTTTTCAAGAAATAATAGTTTTCTCTTTTCAACCTCCAAAGATAGTTTATTAACACCAACCATTTGTTCACACATGTCGGATCTTGTACGTACTGGTAAATTCTGCATATGTTTACAAACAAAGTGCTGAAAACGATTGATACGGTCAATCTCACTACGTTTTAAATTGTTCCACAACTCACATCCATATAATACGGTTGGTACCACGACAGATTTGTACAGTTTGACAGAAACTTTCGGATTCAGAGATTTATTGTCCATTCCAACACAACTGAAATATGTCTTCCTGCCTTTATCACATCTTGATCTGGTTCTTTCTTGCGAGTCCATAAATGCATGTTGCTCAATACCTAGATGACTATAAGACTTAGATACAGGTAAAACAGTTTCATCAAGTTTAAGATTTAGATCAAAATGATCATAAACTCTTTTGTTTAACCCAAACACAACAATTTCAGACTTATTTGTATTAAAGCAAAATCGCCAATTACAGGCGTAGTTATATGCAATATTAAGCATATGTTGTAAGTACTGCGGGGACTATGCTATGCAGGCTAAATCATCTGCAAATGCTGGGTTTGAACATGACAAATCAGAGACATTGGCACCTGAGCCACTTTTATTTAGTTCTGCCAGTAAGTCATCTATAAAAACTAAATATAGAAAGGTTGAAAGTACACCACCTTGCCGGACACCTTGGCGAACTTCGAACCATTCTGACTGTACACCATTTACCATGACAGAACTATAGGTATTTGTGTGAGATTCATTAAGTAAATACAATAGCTTTCCCTTTAACACCAAGGCGACTTAATTTGACGATGAGACCACGTCTCCAAACAGTGTCGAATGCCTTCTTAATATCAAGGAAAGCAATGAACACCTTACTATGCAGCTCTAAGTTATGAAAAATTGTTTCCTGTAGACAGAATGATGTTGTGAGACAACTCATACCAGCCTGAAAGCCCTGCTGTTGATAATTAGGAAAATCACTGTTTAAGCATATGGTGTTGATGCGTGCTAATAATACTTTTTCAAAAAGTTTTTGAATCGTTGGTAAAAGCATAACAGGACGATAATTGTCAGGTGCTGTTTTTCTTTTGTCACCTCCCTTAAAAATAGGCACAATTATACCTTTACGCCACGCTATCGGTATATATCCATGTCTAACAACAGCATTAAACAATCTACATAATACTTCAACCAGCGTATCTCCACCATGTATTAAATGTTCGGACTGTACTCTGTCATGACCTGGTGCTTTCTTCTTTTTAAGTCCTTTTATATAGCTATTAATTTCGACAACAGTTATTTCTCCCCCAGGAAGATCACCAGAGTCTTTAAGTGAATCTTGCAAAATGTTATCATACTCATTGTCAATATATGATTTAAAGCTGTCATTAATGCACCGGTTATCGTCTGGAGTATATAATTGTTCATAAAAATCAGCAAATGCATTTGCTATACCTACTGGATCGTTATACAAAACACCTTTATTCTCAATCTCTGGATATATTTTGTTCTGTCGGGGATTCAATCTTTTTATCAGCTTCCAGAACAACCTTATATCTACCTCAGCAGCTTGCTCTATGTCACGGTAAATGCTTTTGTAATAATCATCAGCTGCCAAGTCTAGTGCATTACGGAAGTGTCTTTTTGCTCTCTTATAGTTGACATAGGATGTATATTGGGGTCCTCTTGGCCTACCTTCCTTTAACCATTCACATCTCATTTTTCTCTCATAGTTATGTGCGCTTTTAACACCAGTAGTCCAATACGGTTTGGTATATGGATTAAAGTTAGCTCTGGGCAAAGAATTTTCGGCACATTTTAACAGAATGCTTGATAGTTTATCTGCAAAGGTGTCGATATCACTTTGTGATGATAGGTTAATTTTATTTAATGTACACAGTGATGAAGTGACTTCTTCGGCATACATACGCAATTGGTCAACAGTTACTTTGTTCCAAGATGTATATGTAGCAGAATTGGAACAAGTCGACTTGGGAATGCTTTTATTTATTGCGTCATCAACACACCATATGATAGGTAGATGGTCTGATGTACTGCTAAAATTACCCTCAGCAAGAATTTCACAACTGGTATGAGCTGCCGTAAATTCATCTGAAATAACATAATCAAGCATGGTTTAGTTTGTAATATAAGTATAAGATGTACCTTTACAATTATCACCTACATTAATTGGTACCACACAGTTATAATCAATAAAGTTAGAAAAGTCATGTGACTTATAACTATTTGTCTTACCAATATCACAATTTCTATAACTTGCATTAAAATCACCTGATAAGACCACTTTGCCATATTGGCTATACCATTGATAGATATCATTTACTCTGTCTAACTCCTCTCTGTAGTAAGTTAAAGAACTTTCTGATGGAAGATAAACAGAGAAAATGAATAATGGACATTTATCTTTAAATGTTAACTCAATACCCACTATTCTATCAGAACCAGTTTCTGTTATTTCTCTAATATTAAACTGCAGAACCCTTTTGTACAGAATTGCCACGCCCGCCTTACCATGCAGGCTCTCACTGTTATTTGAACAACACTTCTATAGTTGGGGTGTATAGTGTCTAGAAATGTAGAAGTTTGATTACGAAGCTTATGCTCAGTCAACACTGCAATATCACAATCAAATAATGACAGAAGTTCACTAATACACAAGGAAGAGGATATAGCTCCTCTCACATTCCAGGTTACAACTGTTATCATTAAGATATATAATATTAACTTATTCATAATTGTATTATTTTAGTGACTGTATATAGACCACAATACATTTTTCGCTTGTTTTGAAGATTTATATACAAAGAGTATAAGATTCATTCATCTTCTGAAAAATGCATATCTGTATTTAATTTGATCTCGGAGACTTGAATACCACTGCATTAGATAACTGATATTCCGAGAGAAGTAATGCTATCAGTCTGAAACCTGGAAGTATTATCTGGAATGCTTAATCTTATTTGTATTATTTGCCAAAGCAACATCTTGTGTGCTCCATTAAACCACAGGCAAATAAATAAAGAACAAAATAGAACATTATGTTTGATTTTGTTTAGAAATTGGACATATATATATATATATATATATATATATATATATAATATACATATTGATGTAAATAAATGTGATTTTAATTCTTTTAAACACACATACACAAACATTTAAAAAATAAAGAATTATTACACCAGTCTTTATATTGGATAAAAGCATGGGTATTTATGCAAAAGAAAGAAAAAGATTTGACTTAAAAGAATAATCTTGGGTTTTTTTCAGTTTAAATTATATATAGTTCTTGGATTTTGTGATATCTGAAATATAGTGCCATGTTCGTACCGTGCATATCGAACAGGTAAAGAAATTGTCCAAAATATCATTTTATTGTCAAACGTATGATTGATGAGTGTTTACAATGTGAAACATAATACATGTACTCTCAATTACGTCCTAACAAATCTGAGCTTTCACAATGAATTAACGAGAGTTAGTTGAGAGATTAAACATTGTGTATACTGTATATAAATAATAAGACGGTTTATTTTGTGGTCTGATCCTTGAACCTTATAACTAAACACTCGAACTGTCGAAAACTAAGCCCATTAATATCTTTCTACAAACAATACACGAAGTTTTAAACTAATGAACCGAAAAGTTTAAGTCAAGATTTTAAAAAGAAAAATTAATTTTTATTTTGTTATGGTCACTATCAATGTTTAATTTTTTTCTAAAGAAATTGTAAATTGTACGAAGCAAAAATAGTGAAGTGATGATATTGGGCGTTAAACAAAAAACTGATTTTATTTTTCTAACGAATAGCAATTTAAAGTTTCGTATTTTGTCAGATTCTTGGTAATTCGAATATTTATCACTGCATAATTATGCTTATACTAAGTATCTAATGGGATTAAGTTCGTCTTTTTAACGTGGATGTATTGGGGAATACTTTCAAATTAGTTTGAGAAATATTTAATTCTGGCCGGAAAAGACACAAAAAGTTGGGAATTGAAATTCCCAGTTTCACAAACACCGATGGAATTTAAAGGATTTCCATTAAATGACAGATATGTGAAAAAAGAAATATTCAGGGATGTTTCCTATGATTGGGAAATTGACAGGTAAGTTATATAAATTACCATTGGCATTTAATTTTAACTTTTTGATTTGAAAAACATATCAAACACAGGTCTTGAGATCTCCAGTGATTCCTCAATATGCCATACAGTTGGTTTCCAAGTCAAAATATCTTTAATGATAAATATAATTAAACGGAATGACCCCCCCCCCAAAAAAAAAAAAAAAAAAAAAAAAAAAAAAAAAAAAAAAAAAATGTGTGAAACTATTAAAACGGATACCGTATCGCATAAGGTAAGTAAAAGACGACATTCCGTTACCTTTTCCCAAAACGTTCTGCATAAACTTAATGGATTTTTGGTTCAAGTGGTTACATTTGTAAACGTTGACAGACTCCAATATTGTTGGTTTTTCTTTTTCTTTTAGCTCGTTCTGGTAACTGTATTTCTTGCTAATATACATGTATAATATAAAACTTTGGTGTTGTTTTAAATTCTTTGTGAATACATAATTTTTAATTTGAGATCGCTTTACAATAACATTGTTACAATGACGTTCTCAATTAAAAAAAAGTCAGGTGGGAATCATAAAGCAAACTTGTCTTTTGATTGTGTTTTTCTTGAATATATTCCATAATAAATGGTATCGAAAATTCGAACTTTGACAAAAACATTACTCGGAAAATAAGGAACTCGTTGTCTATTTTACCAGGACTTTTTTAAAACATTTTATTCTCATTAACTTTAAAACATGTGTATTTGTCCCAGTCTTTTAACTGAACGTTAGGTTATTATCAAATTTAGCTGGCTCTACTTATCTCCCCTTATTACTAATAACTATGATGAATGAAAATATCAATATTAACTTGCATAAACAATAATGTCTGTTTCTAGCAGCGTCTAGAAATTAGGTTCACAGAATCACGATAAAACACACAAGAATGGTAATTAAACCAACGTTATTTAAAGGTAATTTTCAAAAAATCTTTTGTAGAAACTGCGGGATAAATCGCGAACATTTTATATTTAGGTCACGGGTTAAAGTTCACGACTAAAAATAAAATCTTTTTATTTACGTTCTAGCATAGCCACGTTTTTGCTAGAAATTTCTCGTGAATCACACATTTAGGTATAAAAGCAAGTTAAATTTCAAGCGTTATCATTTAAGGGACATTCTTTTACTACAACGTTACCGAGTGAGGAGAAATTAAAACCAAGCATTAATTATTTATACAAGATTTTTATAATTTAAAAAGAACCGAGTTGAACTTACCACGATGGTTTTTTTGCCAGTTGAATTTGTAAGTTACGGCGATCCTTACAAGCGGCAGAGTTTATACAGAAGACAGTGCCATAGACCATATTATTGTAACGAAGGTGAAATATCCCACTTAATTCCGCTACTAGTTGGAAATGCTCTGTTACAGCAAATGGCTGGAAATCATGGATGTTCATCACAAAGGCAACGATGTCAGAAGAAATGGATACAGAAATTGAATGTTGGAGGTTTTCAACCAGACGAGATAAAAGTCAACGTGAACGATCAGACGATAGTTGTTCATGCGCTACACATAGAAGGTGGTGGCGATAACATTGACAGCCACGAAACAAAAAGAACAATAAAAATACCTGATAATATTGACAAAGAAAAACTGTCAAGCTATTTGAAAGCAGGTACGTTAATAATTGAGGCTCCTTATATTGAAAAACATTCAGGCGGAAATGAAAAATCAGCGATTGAAAAACGCATCGAGGAAACAAAACACGACGAAATGAATGATGCAACTGAAAAGGAATTGCACTCGGAAAAGGAAGAGATGACTAAAGAAGCATCACAAATAAAGGAGAGTGATGAAAGTAAAAAAGCAAAAAATTATCAAATGAACGTCAGTCTTCCGTCATTTCATCCAAACAATATCGCTGTTACTTCCGATCACGGAACAGTGTCTATCAAGGCGAGAAACGAATATCAAACAGACGGTGTACAAATGTCTGAGAGTTTCCTTAGATCTTTTAAGTTGCCAGAGAATGTAGACACGGACGGTCTAAAGTGTACCATGGATGATAATGGACAGTTACATATAACCGCACCATACCGAGATGAGCAGCTAAATATAACCGCACCAAATCGAGAAAAACAACAGTTACATATTACAAAAGATGAACCGTTATATATTAAACAAGAGGAACAACTTCGGATAACGAAAGATGAACCGTTATATATTAAACAAGAGGAACAGTTTAGGATAGCAAAAGAAGAACATCAAATGTTAAAATAGATTATTGAGACGGATGAGTGGTTTATTAATTAGCGATGATGTAACTTTAAGATGAACATTAGCTAAATGAACTAATTTTAAAATTTTGTGTTTGGTACAATTTAAATATACTTTTATTTTTCAGATCTGTCATTTATCTTTGATTAAAGTACAATTTTTTCCTGAACATTCCAATTCTTGTTATTCAAAAATGTTTTTAATTATGTATAATTTTCTAAAATTTATTATCATTAAATGCTATTTTTTAGTTACTAAGTATTTTGCATGATTTTGTTTCTGAAATTTTAAATATGCTTAATATCATGTTTCAAAAACTTTATTTTCCGATTTAAACAATATTTAAACGTATTTTTCTAACAGTAATAAATTTGTTATGTTAATGTTGTATTTGTTTTGTTTTATTTTAATTTCGATTACATAGCTTATTGTATGGTTTTGCATAGCTTATTGTATAGTTCAGATATGCTACAGATTGTATATACTAGTATGTGTTACATATTGGCTATGACAGTAGCTGTATAACATGTACTTGGTAACGTAGTTGGTAACTACTATATACGACGTAGTTGGTAATTGCTATATAACATGTAGTTGGTAACTACTCTATGACATGTAGTTGGTAACTATATGACGTAGTTGGTAATTGCTATATAACATGTAAATGTAGTTGGTAACTACTCTATGACATGTAGTTGATAACTACTATATATGACGTAGTTGGTAATTGCTATATAACATGTAGTTGGTAACTACTTAATGACATGTAGTTGGTAACTACTATAAATGACGTAGTTGGTAATTGCTATATAACATGTACTTGATAACTACTTAATGACATGTAGTTGGTAACTACTATAAATGACGTAGTTGGTAATTGCTATATAACATGTACTTGATAACTACTTAATGACATGTACTTTATAACTGCTACATGTATATGACGTGTACTTGGTAACTACATATGAATAGTTGGTAATTGCTATATTGCATGTACTTGGTATTTCTATATAACACATACTTGATAACTGCTATATGACATGTACTTGATAATTGCTATATGACATGTACTTGATAACTGCTATATGACATGTACTTGATAATTGCTATATGACATGTACTTGATAACTGCTATATGACATGTACTTGATAACTGCTATATGACATGTACTTGGTAATTGCTGTAAAAACTTGATAAGAGAGCAACTAAGTACAAACAATTACATAAAAAAACTATACAGCGGAAGAATGAACTTGGGAAACGTGACTGTATGTACTACATTTGCCATAAAGCTTTGTAATGAGTGGAAATAAAGTGGCTCACAAATAACTCCCGTTTCAATTAGAAAAGCTAGAATCAATTTATGTTGTGTTAACATGTTCTGTACCCTGATTTTCAATGTTTCAATGATTATTCGCGTATGTAATCATGTATCATAACTGTCAGATATTTGAATTTTTTAAAAGTGAATTGAGTTTAATATTTTGATCAAATTCAATTTGAACTCCGAAATTAAGCATTTAGTTAACAGAGGTATTTGTTGACGCTACTCCTAAGGCAAATAAAGAGCGGCGATAACTATTAAATACTTGCTTTAGTTGCATGTACATAATTTTGAATCATGATTGCCACTTGTTATGTTTAGTTCTGGAATTAGTATAAATACACTTAAACAAGTGTTATATATATATATATATATATATATATATATATATATATATATATATATATATATATTAATAAACTTTTTTGTGAAAAAAAGCAATCTGGAATAGGTTTTATAAATCGATTTTACTCGGAACAGAATTCTGTTTGTTCAGATTCTACCATGCAGGGAAATTATTGTTGTTATAATGTAACTGAACAAAACCAGTTTTAGGAATGAAATAAGCATTTTATATACTGTTTTATTGTATCAATGAGAGAAGTAAACACATAAATAGTATTTTTCTTCAGATTAGATATATATTTCTCTACAAATTCATTTAAAAACGATTAACTCGGGTTTTTGCGACGTTTACAAGTGGATTTTCTCACCAAGAAAAACATATTTTTCCATTAATCTTTAATATCAAAGTAAATAAATTTAAATAAAAGCGATAGATCCCTACAAATATACAAATATGTATTATATTAAGATGTGTACTTGTTCAATTCTTATACATCTTAAAGTATTCAACATTATTTAAATTGATATTTCTGAAATCTTTAAAATCAATATAATATATGCAGAAATGATTAAAAAGAGCAAGCAAGATACACAAGACTATCATATATATAGTTCTCCAATGTCTCTATATTTGTTTTTGTTCTATGCTTGTCAAAAGAAATATTTATTAAGCGGTTTCGCCGTTATAAATAACGACTGATAAAATTGAAATATCATAAGCTATAATGTCAACTCACATTGATCTTACTTACTCTGTCTTCGGGAGGTGGTAGTAGAACCAAATGCTTTGTTTCTTTGAAACTTAATCGACCCTGAAATTTTATTCAATTTTATCCAGCAACTGTAAAACATATCAAGGAGATAGATTTTAATATGCGTTCGACTTAAAACTAAACTTAATTTTTAACAGTGGAAATCCATTAGGCTGAAACCAAAATAATTTCCTTTTGTGTTCAATCCGGAATAAAAATAATGGATATCGGAGGTCTTTATCCGGTGAACTATGAAGGCAAAACAGTGTCTAAAAAAAGAACATATAATTTTATAATACTGAAATTAAAACAGGCAAAATTAGAGAAACTCAGTCAGGCTAACAGGTAGGTAGAAATTAATTTATATGTTTTAAAAATGTTATCGAAATATAATATGCGTGTTTGATTTGTGTGATACTTTTTAAATAAGAACTGTCATACACGCGCTGTAGTTTTAAATAAAAATATCGTAATTTATTTGTTAATTTTATCGTGGAAAACATTTAAAAATGCATTATATTGATAAAATTTTTTTAAAAATGCATTATGACCAAAAATAAATAATAATAATAATAGCACAAGGCAAATGCAAGTTTCTAACAAAATTGGGGAAAAAAACTTTAAAACAATAATTCTGAACGTAGTATTATTGCATTTTATTTTTGGTCTTCTGTTTTTAATGGTTGATGTAGAATCATTAATATCGTTGGGTCAAAATTTCGTGGTTTTGCTATTAACAATTTTCGAAAAAATTCGTGGAATGAAGTTTTAAGAAAATCCAACGAGTCTCCTTTGTAGTTTCAATTTTTCATTGACGTATTTATAAAAATTTCGTATCTTTTACCAATCCACGAAAAAGTGATATTAAATAACCCACGAACATTTGTTATTTTACAGCATATAATGATAAATATCAAAATTAAAGTATTTTGTATTTTGACAAAAACTATTTGCATAAAAGCAAGTCAGTTTTTTAACAATATTGACATTAATAAGAAATTTCCATTGTAAATAAATTCCTTCTCTAGAAGGACAGTTAATATTATATTGATTAACACATACATGCAGTTACCTTTTTCCTATTGTGTGAAGTTGTGAGATTTATCATTCTTGATGGTTCTTGCGCCTCCCAGAACTACTGATTAAATTGGTCATTAAGAATGAAATCAATTTCATGCATGTTTGCAATGTTTGACTTATTTATTTATTTATTTATTTATTTATTTATTTATTTATTTATTTATTTATTTGTTTATTCATTCATTCATTCATTCATTCATTCATTTATTCATTCATTTATTTATTTATTTATTTATTTATTTATTTATTTATTTATTTATTTATTTATTATCTTGATCTGTTTGTTGACATTACATTATTTCATACGATACGGAAGTTTTGAATATATCTTTTAAAAGTATTTTTTTATATTTCACAAAATTTATTTTAAAAAGATAGCATTAAGACATGACTCTGATTATAAGCTTGTAATTAAAGTAAGGAAATTAGTTGCATACCAGTATGTGTACATGTATAAGCATTTTAGTATTGTTAGTATTGTTTTAACAACAATAACAGCAACAATGTCATGCTGTTCCATTTTTTTTCGTTTGGAAGGGGTAATGTTTTGCTATGTGTATAGATGGGTATAGTTAATAATCTCATGAGTTATATCAGCTGTTTTATTTGTAGTACTTGTAGTATACTTAGCTAGTCACAAAACCTCAATCAGATTATCAACTAGTAAAGCGATCACATTTTAATCCCGTGTATAAATGAATTACATTGAAGAATGGAGTGAATTTTTCGTAAGCTTTAATTTTATATGAATACTAGTATTTGAAACAAGATTACAACATATATATATTCAAAGTAGAAAATTGAGTTTCTTTATTACAAAGTTGTTGGCAATATACTCTAAAATGAAGGCATTCACCTTTCTTGTAAGTAAATTTTTTCTCAGATTTGCCCATAACCAATTCCGAAACTCTAAAAAGCATACCATTTAGATGCGGGTTTACGATGTTACATCGAAGAATTAATGCTTTGTGTATTGTTGATTCTATATATAATTGGTAGTTGCTCAAATATCTTCACCTAACCGTTATGTTTACTTGGCTTCGTTTTCGTAAAAATAATGTATTCTTTCAGAAATCTGAGAAGATTTTTAACTGGTTTTAAGAACATAATTGTTCATTGCGCACATTTGTCTTTTCTTGTCTTTATTGCAAATTAAAGCTTTGTCAAATGGTTTTTTATTAAGCTACAATAGTTTTAAGTGATTTCTTATTCAAGGAAAATAATTTGAACATAATTTGGCAATATGCATTATTAAAACACTTTTTATGTCTTTATTCGGAGTACAATTTGTTATAAACAATTCTATCATTTTTAAAATGGTGTATAACAACAATGTGATAATATTTATTGAGGAAATACATATTTTGACATCTAGTGGTTATTTATTGCAAACTTATAAACAATTGTCATAACATAGCACTAAAAACTTCCCTCTATTAAAAGTAAGACTACTAAAAGTTATATATATATATATTCTCTATAGTTATATTGCTATAATGCTGTAAATGTTATTGTCATGTTTTGAGCTAAACTTGAATGTCTCATTTTATAAGGATTTTAAAATTAGCACTTACATCCCCTTTACATGTTATACCTGTATTGGATTATATCCTTTTACTCATATTAAAATATCCTTTAGTTTGTTTTCTTATAAAGTTTAGTTGCATTGGCTATTGTTAACTACAGGAGTTTCAGCTACAAATATCAATGTTCCATTATAATATATTTCAATGGTTTAATAAGCCATGTACCGAGAACTGTTTTTTTTAAGATAAATCGATAATTAAAGTTGAGGAACTACAATACACTCGGGTTCTCAACACTTTTCTTGTGATGTTAAATAATCTATGTAATGACTGGATAACATTGTGCTCGTTTACGTAGTAGGAATTTTTTTTTTATCTCGTTTGATTAAATAATTCAAATAATCAATATAGAGACTTTTTATTCCCTAAGTTTCTTCTAATCATTCTTCTACCTCGTTTGGAAACACAAGTTGGTTCATAAACTAGTATTGCTTTTAAACGAAAATATTTGTTTCTCCAGTAGATGCTCGTTTGTTGTTTTAATTTCATACTTGGCCACAAATATCCTCTCTGTAGTTCGGGTACATACTTGGTTTTGATCTCTCTATATTCAACCTTTGTGTGTTTGTAGTATATTTATTTAAAACAACTGATTGTAAAATAAGATGCCTTTAAGCATTGAGTAATGATGTTTTACGCCCCTGACAAGATTCTTTTTATCAAAACAGTCAGTTTTAAGATAATTGGGGAAATATCACCTACTTTCAGCAAGAAAACTGACAAACTTTCTCAATGCCCGAGTGAGATTCGAACCTGGTTGTAAGAGGCGCTTGTGATCTGTAAGCGTGGACTTACGGTCACTTGACCATCCAGTCCATGGGTCCTACCAAGGTTCTAACACTTGACCGGACTTCATTACAAGATAGTACATTTTATTTGGTTTCTGTCCAAACTTGAAATATTGTATCAGTAATCTCGGTATAGGTATCTTTTTACCATTTTGACA
Source organism: Tegillarca granosa (assembly GCA_029721355.1). Lineage (NCBI taxonomy): Eukaryota > Metazoa > Mollusca > Bivalvia > Arcoida > Arcidae > Tegillarca > Tegillarca granosa. The sequence continues at coordinate 8,931,799 of CM056599.1, forward strand.
GAACAAGGGATACGTGCATACAGTGTCTCTTATTATAGGAATATTTATAAAGTTATGTAAGTGTATTTGACATTTGAGGACAAACTTTTAGCTAAGCCGACGGTTTGGTGTAAAGCCATGTAAGGACGGAGCTGTTCTATTGTATCATTTAGACATTATTAGTTCTCTTATTGTTTTACATCTGTTTTCTCTGATTTTATTTGTTTCATTGAATGTGCTTTTCATTGTTCTTCCTGTTCCAAAGTACATTTCCTTGACCTTTAAATTTCCATTTCAGTATTTTATTTAAGTTATATGAAATAATATTGATCAACCACTGGACAAAACAATAAAAGGTTTGAATAATCTTAAAATACCTTATACAGCTCAAATATTTCGATTTCAAAATAATCCTATCTATTGTCGCTAATTGTCAATTAAATAATTCTTACTGACGTTATTGATATTGACATACATTTAAAATGTATGATGATTAGCGCCAACCCATCGGAGTAATGGACTGATAATGCCTGATATATATATATATATATATATATATATATATATATATATATATATATATATATATATATATATATATATATATATATATATACATATGTATATTGTACATTGATTAATAGATGTCTTTGATTAAGACTATGGTATATCCCCTATTAGCTTCTATTTTCTTTTATCCTGTCAATAATGTCAATTTCAATGAATAATAGAAAATTAAAAGTCAATTTAAAGAGACTGGGACGCACCATTATATGTGACAATGGTATCTCACATAACTTAAAGCATAGCGGAATTCATAATATCATTTAGACTATATTACTTGGTTGATTTTAATGTATATTTCATTCTGTGTTTGAAGAACAAAACTCCAGTGCTAGAATACTGAAAATTAACAGCAAAAAATTGACGAAACTTTAGTTATGAATTGTGACTTCATTATGTTAAATAATTTCATGATTACAAATAAACACCAAGATAGATGATTTTGTGTTAAAGTCATTGTAAAGTAATATACATATCGTAAAAGAACATTTTAGGCAAGAAGTGGATTAAATGTTACTTTTATTCTGATGTAAATACTAAAAACAGCAGGAAAGTCTGGATACTGGCTGTGTCTGTTGTGTTCGATTATTTTAATGTTTAGTTTTGAAAATGCTGTTACAAGCATCATGTCCGAATGCCTGGGAATCATCATTCCTTTTTGAACATCATTATTACAATATTAAGAATCTTAGACGTTATAGACTGCTGATAAATTGAAGCGACCTTGACATTAAATAAAGTAAAGAAATGTGGCCAATAAGCTCAACATCAAAACATGAAGTAAGATGTATTGATATACCAAATGTGGGAAGAATTCGTTTGATTTTGAAAAGGTACGTCTTAACAACAACATAATTATCTTTAATTAAACGCTGTAACTCTTTATTATTAGCAGTAACTTGGACTGTATTCTGGATGATGATCTTCCAGTCGTATCAAGCTACCGTTGCTTTAATAACATTTCTAAAATAAAGCATATTTACATATAAATATATGCTTTTATATATATATATATATATATATATATATATATATATATATATATATATATATATATATATATATATATATATATATATATATATATATGGTTATGAGTTGTGAATGTCATATTGGCAAGCAGAAAGGCCATATATGTGTAGTTCTCTCTCTCTCTCTCTCTCTCTCTCTCTCTCTCTCTCTCTCTCCTTCTATGGATGGTTCATAATATAGTGCATTGAATTTTTAGAATTACTAGAAATCTTAAAAGTTAATGAAATAATATTGATCTTGAGTAACTTTTGAATTTTTGTACTATAACTTACAACGTTGATTTGTATAAGTTTGCTGTAATTAAAGCTAGCTTTATTGTTTAATTTTATGAACATCGTATTTACTTATTCATTAACACAAGAGATAGTTCCTGTTAAGTAAGTATTGAAAACCATAAAGAATGGATACAGTGTTACTTTAATTACCCCGTATTGACTTAATGTGAAGTAGTCCTACACGTAAATATGTACTAATTGATTTTATGTATATGTAACATTCTTAGCTACGTTTTTTTATCTCTCTCACTCTTAAAAAAATTGAAATTAGTTTTTAATTAACCCTTAAGATGAACTTAAAACGATTTTAGGTAATGAACATGAAGTTTATGAGTGATGTATAAAATAAAATGTTTAGTGGCGTTTATAACCTCTTTTTGTCTTTCCCTCTTGTTCCAATTATAATTTACACCCTGTGAAACACAGTCATTTTGTCATTCTGCATTTAACACACATTTATGTGATGTGATGCTTCAGGTAAAAATCATTCGTATAAGTTATACTATAGATTTTTTAATTTTTTGTCCCTAATTAAATCTTACCAATCTCTGATTACGATTGAAAACGAAAAACGCGAAATATGAAATTAAAATACATTGTATTTGATTTCGATGTCATGTACGATTTAAGATACGTCACATCTTCTTCTCAGAAAATTAATCCGCGATATACCTAACTATATTTTAAATTCAATTGACGCGTTTTGCTGATCAGTAAAGCTGCCATATACCACTTTTTGAATGGTATTTTTATGATTAAATTAAGAAAGCGACATATGACAAAGCCAGTGAATATATTTGTGATTGTACGAGTGTTAGAAATATTTTGAAATATTCGAAATTTTTTACGTCACAAACGAAAAATTAAGTATAGTTTTTCGCTTGGCATAGGACATACGTGAATTTTTATACTCAAAATTTTTTCACTTTCTCTATATTCTTATGCAGCGCATCTAGGAAATCAGAAAACGTGTCAATTTTAAAACAGGTAAACCAATGTGATAATCCATTGCACTAGCACAATCTTTTCATTTATCAACAACGCTTTATTTTTTACATACAGTGTGTCCTCTGAAATCGCGATCTTTCTAATAAAATTGCTTCATGATATAGTTTTCAAACCTACACGGATTCTACAAATTTATCTGTTTGATCATGAGTTAAAGTTTTTGTAGTGCTGCCAACGGAAATTAACAATATAATATGTTTGAATGCTAATGAAATATTTATATGCATTTCAGCTGTTCATTCTCCATTAAATTATAAATGAACATTATGTCATTTCATTGTTTACTTTGGTTACCGGACGATTGCATGAGAGATAGAAGGAAAGAGAGAAAGATTTGTTTAAGTTTTAAATGTGTATATTGATTGACCACTGTTTAAAAGTGAGTGAAGGCTATCTAATGGTACAGTGACAACACAACTGGACAATAATTCCGGTGCGAAACCAAAGTCGAAAATAGGTGTTTCTTCTTTTTTCTTGCTTTTTACCTTTTAACTTGTTTCTGTCAAATTATCGTGCACATTTCCAGTTAATATTTTAAGTTTAACATATTAAGTGATATCAAAAACACATTACCTGGAGCTTTTTGAGCTCGGTTGTTTTGGATAATGAAAAATAAAAGATATGTGATACATTCTTTCAGAACACACAGTCTCGTATAAATCTATTACTTGTAATGTATTATTCATCTCAAATCGACATTCTTTTAATTTGCAATTTAGTATTAATTATTATATAACCATTCTTTTTAATTGGAACTTTTAACTTAACGCTGGATTATCTCAACACGATCGGATTTAATATTAATCTCAGTCAATGATAGAGAAACTCGATTTAAATCACAAAGAAAAAACATATAGACCCACGTGTGAATTATAACACTAGGATCAAGGAATACATTAATTAAATTTTGCTGTCAAACATGACAATCTACCGTACAGCCTTGTTAGTAATTGTTGTCTTTTCTTAACGTTTAATAACGACTTTCCGTTAAAACAATAAAAAGTATTGTTAATATCGCCTTAAAAAATTTCAATTCAACCATTCTAAAGCGTCTTTAATTTCACGCCATTGTGTTTGTCCATTGATCAGATTTATTACTAATTATTGCGGGGATTACTCGTACCTAAAGTCGGCAAATTCTGACATGTTGATACTTATTTTTAAAAAGTACAATGTATTTTAAAGACAAAGAAACGGTTTATACATTTTAAGTGAAATTTTTTACCAGCCTAACCGAATTAGTCAATTGTTTCTGGCAGGAAAAAGAAGTCTTGTTAAAAAGGCATAAATAGTTAATATTATTTCATTGTTTTGAAAGGGAAAACATATTTTAGGACCAAGGAAATGACAAGTTCCCTATTTGATTGAATAAGTAGTAAACATTTTTACCGTCAGTATTTTTTTTTTATGGTATTGGAATTAATTTTATAAGATGGAGTGTGGATATAGGTTTAGTTTTAAAACGTTAACATCCGACAGCGGCAGCAATCTAACAAAGAACACGTAAGTTTTTTCTTTCCTTCCTTTCTCTTTCTCTTTTTTTCTTCCCCCCCCTACTTTTGATTGTTTTTGGCCTTTTTGCTTTTTTTCATATTTAAGTAAAATTCTACATACATGTATAAGATTGAACATGAGAGTGGTCAGTCAAAACTAAGTTAGTTAGCCAAGACAAATGGTAAACTATTTATTCAAATTATGTTATAACAAGTTATATCCACTTTAAAGATAAACTTTGCTTTTGAATTATAACTATATTTATCGTGTTCTGTCGCTAAATAATAAAATAAAGACACGAACAAAAAAACCGGCGAATCTTAATAGACGTGTTGGTAAATATCAGATGTCTCCGACAAGTCATGTATATGTATGGAAAACATATGGTTGCTATTGTTAAATATTCATATTGGGTAAGACGCATTATTTTTTTAAAATTAAATAAGTTCTAGTTATATAGCATCACAGATATGATGAAATATTGGTATTAAGTAGGGGATGATTTGGCCTTCAAATAACATAAAACCACTTTATTTGTATAATGTAATCCATAGTGTGTGTTTACCTTTTCTTGTTTGCTTGTCCCGATTTTTGTTGTTTCATGGTGGTTGCCTTGGCTATTGCCAAGAACACGTTTCTTGGATATGAAATCCGTTATTTTATTGATATAATAAATAAGGTGTAATTATATCATTCTTATAAAATAGTCTCTCGTGAATAAAATGTCTAAGAAGTAACTTCCATAAGAAAATAAGATTTATATTCATATAATCGGTATAAATCAGATTAATTAAATTTGTAACATTAATTTATTCGCCTTTTTATTTAGAAAGTCACATAAAATTTTATATGAAAACTCGAACTGTAATTTTTTTCTGCCAATAGAGAACGTTAATATTTTGGCCAAACAATCATGATGTTCGGACATTAATCTGGAAGAATAAATTAAACATATACGTTTAAATTTCTTATATAAATTGATTTTTTTTTTATTTCATTTATATAACCCGCTCATATTGCTCTTACAAGTAGTAATAATACAAAAAAGTAATTTATTACAAGTAAATGAAATAGGACGAAATTTAAATTTTAATTAAAGACTAAATTCATAAATTTTACAACCAGATATTTTTAGTAACATAATGATCAGATCACATGTCATGTTCTAGTTTTAGAAAATTCGTGAAATAAAATATTATTTTAAAAAAATTCATGTGTCATGCACAGAATTTTGAATTTTTCCCAAAAGAAATATTCAATGTTCTGCACATGACACATGTGCTAATTTTTTATGACCGTGTTTCATACAAATTAAAAACTTTAATTTGACACGCGGTGTATTGGAATCTTTAGTGTTTAATTACTAGTATTTTGATCGATTTTTTTCAAATTTAATGAAATTTTCGATTTCAAAAGAAACAGGACGTTTAAACATATTTTACAAAAGTCCGATCATATACATTAAACTTCTTGTTTTTATTCACCATTATCAAAGACAGTGTTTATTTTGAGAAATTGATTTGTCTTCAATGATAAATATTTTAAGTATGATCAAAGAGTAAACCTCACACTTGAGCGGTATAGTCATGTTTCTTGTATTTCAGTCTCTCGGCTAGATGTCCTTAAGTAGTGACCAAATGACCAATATACCTATATAGAAGTCACGTTTGACTTAAACATTGTTAAAAGTTTTGTTTTCAATAATAACATGTGTAAGATATGTCGTCGTTGTTGAGATATGAGATATAAATATCAAACATTTAAAAGGCTAGTGTTATTGTTATAACCGTTTATCATACAAACTTTTGATAGCAAAAGTTTATAATTATATATGTCTTTTTTAACATTGCTCTTATATCAATAATAATAATTTATTAGCATTAAGCAAATAACAGTTTATAGCCCAAACAATGTACAAGATGGCGGTAGAATGCAAAACTTGATGAAAGTGGTATATTAAACACAAACAGTACTGGTAAATGTAAATGATAAGAAAAACAATTTTAAAAAATATAAATAACATTTATTTATGTTGTTTTTATATATGACAATTTGTGAATCGGTTACTAACAGTGATGACTGACCGACCCCGGATTTCAATGATAAGCAAAGCAGCAAAACAAGTGATTGGGTGGTTTCCTTACCTAATGTGAAGTTTGCAATAACTGTATTGATAAAATGTAAATGGCAATAATAAATTTATTTATTTATTTATTTATTTATTTATTTTACTGTATAGTATTTTGAATGTTAGTAAAACAAATCCTTGTGAAATTGCTCTTCTCCAATTTATTGCATATTATACAAAATAGTTTTTGTTTTCTTTCTTGTTGATATCATAAATTAAATGCTTTGTCATGCCCTGTATCGCATTTTATCCATTTAACTTATTCTAGTTAATAGATCAGGGTATCGTTTTTAGCTCAACTGACCGAAAGGTCATGTGAGTTTATGGCATCGCGCGACGTGTTTATGTGCGTGCGTGCGTGTATACGTGTGTGCGTGCGTCGTTAACACCTATTTTCGACTTCTCCTACAAAACTGCTGGACAGTACTTTGTCAGAAGCATACTAGTATATAGGCCGGTGCAATTCAGATTTGTTCATCGCGTTGCTATGGCTACCAAAACTAGGTCAAGGTGACTTAGTGGTCCAAATATCTTAAAAAATGAGTAACGCGTTTTTGCGTTTAATTTTAAAAAATTCGTAAAATGGCTTCAAATTGTTATAACTTGACTATTTGAACAGATAATGACATGGGGTTTTCAGTTGTGACTTTTTCTTGAAATGACCTTTAAAAAAGGGTCAAGGTCACAAATCAAGGTCATGACCTAATTTGTGATTTATGCAGTGTTAGGCAATTTTCTTGCATATATTAAGAGATATATGAATTCAAAGCATTGTTAAAATGTTTCCCATATCAAAGTTTAAAAAGGTACCATGTTTCGTAACTATATGATAATCCATGAAGGAGTTGTTGCCCCTGAAATGTTATTTTTTGCTTATAAATACTAAAATTGTGCATTAGCTTGAAAACTATAAGCTTTTTGTATAGGCATGTATATTAGAATATTGTAGGTATTGATATGACAATCATGTTGATATATGGTTCAAGGATATATGTTGAAAGGTGAAGGTCATAACTGCATACGTCACGGTACTGAAATTGTTAATTATCTTTAAAACTATTATCTTTTTGTATAGGCATGTATATTAGAATATTGTAGGTATTGATTGATATATGGATAAAGGTCATTTGTTGAAAGTTCAGGGTCATATCTGTAGAAGAAGACTGAAACTGTTAATTTTCTTGAAAACTATGAACTTTTTGTATAGACATATATATTAGAATATTGTAAGTACTAATATGACGATCATTTTGATATATGTTTCAAGGTCATATGTTCAAAGGTCAAGGTCATAGCTGTAGAAGAAGACTGAAATTGTTAATTATCTTGAAAACCATTAACTTTTTGTACAAGCATGTATATTAGAATATTGTAGGTATTGATATTACGACCATTTTGATATAAGGTTCAAGATCATGTTCAAAGCTCAAAATCATTATTTGGAAATTATTCATTGTACTATTTAAATCATGCATATAAGCTATTTATAAATGAAATGTGACTAGATATTTCTGATTAATTATTGCTGGATTTCCAAACTTGAAGAAATTTGCAAGTTTTTGGACATTTCCTCAGGTGAGCGTTAAGGCCCATCGGCCTCTTGTTAACAGTGTTTGATTGTACTGAACAATCGAAACATACTTTGCAAACCAGACACCGAGGAAACGAAAACAATGAAGGGGTTAAAACACTTCTTTCATAAAACGTTTAATTGCTTTTAACAAGACAAATGACTATATTAAAATCTGTTGGCTTTTTCTCAGCGATCAAAACGTTTTTAGCTGCCAAACGAAGTCCCTATCCTTGCATTTACAATGGAATAAGGATCGTATTTTAAATTGACACGGTAACTACATGGAACAAAATTCTGTGAGCAAATTCGTAACTACGTTTACTAATTGATTAATCATATACGCAGAATTGCTCTGAGATGGATAAAGTCGACAGACCGTATTTTACTTTGTGCTTTCTTAATTGTAGTTAAGGTTTTTGCATAGAAATTTAAACTTGGACTTAATCGTTAGAATTCTAAAGCATTCTGCTGCACACAGAGCATGTCTATGGCTCAAGCAGTACTATGTCGTGCTTATTATTAGTATTATAATGTTGGTGGAGAATTGTCCGATTGTATAAGTTGAATGGTTTCAAAAGTAGAGCAAATGAGTTTTATTATATGCATTTTGTATTAAATACTTTCTGGTCTTTAACGAAACTTTAAGCTATGACCGAAATAAATATACATGTATGGCACATGAATGGCATTATTAATTTACACAAAATGTATTCTCGAAAAGATCAGACGGGTAGTGTAACGAAAAACTTTGTCACGTCTAGTTAATGAGGTTTGTCGAAGCAGCAAGTACATAGACGCCTTCTGGTTTGTAAAATTAACAATTTTACGACAGATATTTGAACAATTACTGAGATTTAGAAAATGGCAATGTTTTTACAATGATTATTGGTGTATGTCGTATCGGTATCTGCTATTTTATCGGTCATGTTCACGCCATATAAAGTAGATAAGTGTTATGTTAAGTCATAAAGCATCATAAATTATAATTTGTATGGTTTTATACAATATTATGTTTGTATGCACCGAGGCATGGACTTGTACATGTATCATATAGTTAATATTAGTTAATAACGTCGTGTAAATCTCCGCCTTATAAATAAGAACGTCGTTTATAATACTTGACATATATTATGCAAGTGTATTAACTCAGTATTTTTCTCTTTATTTAAATTTCATGTAATAATTTAAACCACATTTCCCACTTCGTTTTTAAACAAACAATAAATTTAAATTCAAACTTTAAAAACCATTTATATTTTCTAATTTTTAATTTTTATTTTTTGACAAGCAAGATAAATGATCATAAAATTTATGATATCGAGCAATTTATAACGTGAGACCAACTCAGTGGTTTTACACAAATATTACATGTTTTATATTAATGTATTACTAAATCAAAAGTTGTCATAATTAATACTCGATATCATCTCATTTAGACATATGATTAAGTCTTATTTGAGTTTTTAAAAATTTGATTAATGTGTTAATTTCCACCAAAGTCTAAAGATTTGAGAGCTCAGCGAGGAGTCAACCAGTAGTTTAACTTACTTCAGCATAACACTGTAGAAGTTGTTAGTTGCAAATAAAAAGACAAATCGAGACTCTAGAATCTGTGACATGTAAATTGAATCAAAAATTTCATTTAAATAAAAATTAATATTAGCTCAAAGTTTTCTGGCGAAATGTCAATAAAACAACTACTTTATACATAAATCAGATAAAATATACACGTGCTAGTTTCCCATATCTTTTAAATATCAATGGCAATACCTTGCAACAACCATCAAAGGAAAAACCTACTAATTTTTAAGCGTTACAAATTAGCATGCATTGAACACTTGTAAACGCTAAGACATTAGCACTGTACTACACTTACATCGCTAAACACCAAGGATTAAAGTAGAAATCACAGTCACAAGTAAAACACTTCGAAATTAACCGATAGAGCAGTTAATTAACATGCATAATGGGAAAGTAAAATGAATTAAAACCATGTGGATTAATCAGCTTTAAATTGTAACTAAATCATTCACACATCAATCAAATTACTCGTATATCCCATGGATTACACTGAACTTTAAGGGGACTTTTAAAATTGTTTACAAGACAAATTCAATACGGCTGTACTGCAATGCATGAATTCGTTGATCTGTAGAGAGAAGTCAAATTTATATATACAAAATATACATCTGATTGGCACAGATATTGTATTGATAAGTCACTAATTGGCAGTATCTATATTATCCAGTGTATAATCTTTAGTATTAAGTAAAAAATATACCGTACCAATACGATTATATACAGTCATATAAATACACATATCATATTTATAACAGTATTTGTACAAGACATAAAATGTACGTAGATGTGGGATCATTTTTCGATGATCGTGTTAAGCGTAATCCCAAAGTTGAGGTTTACATTAACAATGTTAGGAAGAAACTTAAAATCCTCCCGTTTACAGCTGAACGGAAGGTTTTGCTTTCTGATGATGGGATATGTCGAGGGTCTACCTATGACCTGAGGAGACAACACTCCAAAGCTTTATTATCACAGGGTAGACTGTGGAAGAAATCACCAAGTATCAGGTACCTGTACTTTATTCTTATAGAGGTGGTTCCAAACATATACCAATATATACCAATAAGTGGCAATTTGCAATTTAAACTATATATGCTTAAATGTCATATCACCAGTATTGAGACAACCGTTTACGTCAAAATTGCAATGACGTCATTTTTGTTGTTGATTAAAAACAATTTAGTTTTCTTTCTAGTGATTTTGTAAATGTATATGGAGTTCAAATACTTATATTTACATTTGCTTTGCAACTTTATTATATAAACATGTTTGAGACATGTGGCAAATACGGTACAATAACTGACATTGATCACATGATCATTTCACTGTGCGTATGAATATTTCACTCTCTGGACTATTTTTTAAGAAGTTTCATAACAAAACAACACATAGCCTGAGAAAAAAATATACATTGAATTAAATACACAAAAAATTTCCAGTCATCTAAAAAGTACCCTAATTTCTCCCATAATACTGAAAAAGTGTGTATGGTACCATCTGTTCTATAAATTTTATTTCCCGAGCTATAGAATTTCACCACCAGTTAAAAGTTAAAACCACAGTCATAATTGAGTTTCACATTGACGAGTCTGGAGAATATGTAACTTAAAAACATGAAATACAACCAAAAAATTTTCAGAGGGGAGATATCTCATACAGACGAAAATAGCAGATGTTAAAAAAGAATATATATGCAACTGAGACGGTCGACTGTCCTGTAAAAATGTTAAACCGCTGTTTCAAGTGCTTCGATAAAACTGACTAAAATCCCAGTTTGTTCAATCAATATAATAAAAAGCCATGGCTAGTCCTGAAGAGTCTGATATATGGTTCATGTCCACACCACTTTTTAAACGCACATTTGCCCGTTTTTATCCGACATATGCCATGCTGCAAAAGTTGACACTAAATACACTCCTCGCTGTTTGCGGGTGACGGCCATCAGGCCATTCAGAATCTCAATGACCTGGGGTACGAAGCTCGGCACAAATTTGTTTATGTCGAACCATAAACAAGAAGCTTCTCCCAATCTTACAACAGAACTGTCTTAACACAACAGAAAAAACGTCATAGTAACTCAATGTTAGAGTTAACTCACCCTGCAAATGGGTCACAATATGGGTCGCATCATGTGGTCAGTTCCACAAGTTCTACGAATAATAATGACAGGAACTATGACTTTCCAAAGCAGATTACATTTCCGTCATCCAATTAATTCACTCATGGTTTCTTCGTAGATTCCAATTTCTCGCATTGCACTTTTAAATTTCCAAAAATGACAGCGAGAGTGAAACATCATTTTCGTGTCCATCTTCGAGACTGTTCACTTGTTCGTCATCCGCCTTAGGAAATTCGTTTTTTTAAATAATTTCGTTAAATTGCTATGAAAGTGACTAAATTGATGTTTTATATGAAATGTGCAAAACCATGAAAAATATTTTATAATTTTTGCGAGTTCCGTGTTTTTTTCATGTTGTACTATATTTTGTTTACATTGTTACGCTGTTCCAATAATTGACCCCGCTTCTCGTTGAAGGCGGGAAAATTCAAATTGACGTGACAAAAATTCAAAAAAAAAATAAATAATTAATATAATGTAAATATAACGATTGAACAGCATAGCTATGGCAGTTATTGGATTATAAATGACATAGCTTTACCAGGCAAACTCAATAACGCACGTTACATTTTTCAAAATTTATGGCAGTTTTGCGACTAACGTCGAATTATGTCATTTCATTCATACATTGTCACACTATACGCTTGTGAACCCGCTTTAGTGATGCATTTTATACGTCTGTAATTGTATGATATGTGTAGATAAATGCATGTATTGTATTAGGAAGGTGGCGTTTGTTTAAGAGTTAAAAATTTTGTGGGATATTTCTATAAGAAAGGTTGGGTCTGTTCAGTATGTCAAAAATATGACATGTGCGTTAAATAGGACCAGTACCATCTGACTAAGTGTTGTTTTGTTAGATGGTTGAATGATGTTTTATGTCACATCTGCAATTTTTTAACTATTCCTAACGAAACTAATTTTATTATTATCGAGGAACTTAACACATGTTCCCTTTGTGTGCAAATGTTTCTGATCATCTGCATTGCTCTAGTGCGCACTTAATGCGCCTTTTAGAGTGCTATTAAAGTCCATTATACTAATACAGAGCCAACCAGTAAAAACATACGGCAAGGAAAATCGATCCTTTCTCACTTGCGGTATAGGGAAAGTGGACCCTGTTCAAGGAAATTAAATGGGGTGATAATTTCATAAGAAAAATTGTAATCTGTTCAAGGGAATTCATTATATTGGATATTTTTATAAGTAAGGTGGCATCTATTCAAGGGTGCCAATTCTATGGAGTATATGTAAATGTGTGTTATAAAAAACTCGGCACCATAGTTGTCAATTAAATGGGGTTTATGTAAGTGTATATTTTACTGTTGCTGTGTAAGTCACTTTATAAATTAAACGTACGTAATTAAGTAAGTAGAATATTCAAGTAATGATTTGAATAAGGAGTTTTAAATGTTTAAAATGAATATAAACTACACACATAACACCGTTATATAATGTAGAGTTGGAATCAATAAACTAAAATAATTTACCATGATTTTATACTTATATACTGTATATATGGGTTTTTTTATTGAATCTTGATGAATGACAGTTTTAATAAAAATGCATTTCAATTTAAAACTTCAAGTCACATTCAGTTGTATTACAATTACCATAACAAGTACTTGGACCAAAAATAAGCAAGTGCAAGGTCAAGGTCATCTATTGTTATTGGGAATACGGCTATTCCAATATTTTTTGCTTACACTATAAAAGCTAGAGCAGTATATTGAATATTTTTTTATATTAGGATGATTTAAGTGGAATCAGTATTAGTGTCTTTGTCTTTACAGTTGCTAAAGGAACAGAAAATATATATATTCCAAAATTACAGTATTGATTTATTTGAATTCACGGTCTGATTAAACTCATACACTATGCGCGTGAAAACGTAAAATCACCAGTTCTCAGTCGGTTGTTCAATGACTTGCTGAAATGCAAACCCTTGCAAGTCCTTTGATGGACTGATGTAGGTCGTAAGTTTAAAATTCTGATTTGTTCCTGAATTTGTCAGTTGAATGTCGTTGTATAGAAGATTGTTATTAAATGAAACCCAAATTATACGAAATAATTAATAATAAACATCTTGACTGCTTAGGCTTACATTGATGTCTTGTAAAAATTTTTTAAAAAAACCAATTACGTCAAGAAAGTTTGAATACGTTAAAAACGGATGGTATTACCGATAGCATTATGACTTCATCATAATATCTCGAACTGGATCTAAAAGACAAACCATATATTAATTATATATCTAATTTCTATATCTTATTATCCCAATTTATCGTCGCAAATATCAAAATGTATAAGCAAATGTCATTTATCATTTTAGAAATTTCATAATGAACAAATTATTTATATTCACTTACATATATATATATATATATATATATATATATATATATATATATATATATATATATATATATATATATATATATATATATATATATATATATATTTATATATATATATATAAAAGAATTTAATTAAAGTTAGAACATAAAGCGTCTTTTTGTTAATTATGACAGATCGGATAATAACTAAGATTCACATGTAAAATTACTATACAAGTATCTTATATCGTATAATATCGAGAGGCATTAACATTGAACCCAGATTGACATTGTATAAGTTAGTGGAGATTTTAACACAGTAGTTACTGACGGAGAAATTTTTACTTTGTTAAGGAACTTTAATAGTATATAGATTTTGTGGATATAGAAAATATTTTATAAAAGTGTACTTAAGAATACCGAGTTGATCATTTACAGAAGTGACAGGTTTTTATAAAGTGCTTTTAATGAAATCAAATGAAATTGGGAGATGCCGTTTAACATTGTAATTTTAAATATGCATGGACACAGGTATAGTATGTTGTTAAGCTTTCTTTAGTGGTAAACAATGAGAAATGGTAAAATAGAAAATGAGTATATTAATTTTGGTACATTTAATAGAAATCCGTTGGCACTCACAAATTTTATTAATTTATGTGATTATTTAAATATTTGTCGTGTAAATTTTGAATTTTAATAAAATAAGGTATTAAAAATTTGCACAAGTCAAATATAGAGTTTTTGAAATATTTTACAAAAATTACAAATATAAACACATTCCTGTTGCCTCTACTTCATGACGTTTAATTTTTAACAAATTGTTAAAATTGAAAATCTTGCGTGGCCAAACAAATCTTTTGAAAAAGACTGTCCCAGAATAAGCTTTCTTACTTTTATTATATCTTTTGAGTTCACTTTAAAAAAAAGCACATTGATTTCTTAAAGGTTGGTTGATTTGTTAGCTTTTAGAGTTTGGTGCCCCTTCTAAAATTTGAGGAGGCTAGTTCTGGGATGGTTTTGGAAACCCGGGAGTAAACAGACAATCGTCGACCTATAGCAAGCAGATAAACCAGCTTTTCACTAAAGATTAAGCTCCTGATTCGAAACTAAGCTATGAGAACCACAGTCAATTTTCTTCTTCGATCATCATTAATTTCTTTAAATTGTGTTATTAATAGTAAATCATTAGTTATGGCTTTGACTTTTTTCGGGACTTTGGTGGCCAAGTGGTCTGGGGCGCCTGCTTAATAACTACACCGGCGCCTTTCACCACCAAGTTTAGAACTCCTCGTACAAATACTAGTGTAAGAAAGTTATCAGTTCGCTTGCCTAAAGATTGCTGTTTTTGTGTATCTCCAGCATAAAAGCAATGAACAACTCAATATAAGTAAAAATAATGACTGAGACGTAAGGCTACGTTTTCAGCCTCATATTTCTTCGATAATACATGTTTTTCTGTCCGAGTTAACCTTGTTGTAATATTTTATTTAGATTACAAATAACAATTCGATCGAATTTATAACACCTTAGTATCGATTTGTTGATTTTAATCAGCCTGATATATTTACTTTTTATTGATAGATTTATCGGTGAATGCCGCCACATGTTTTAATAAACATTGAGATATATTGAATGTCTTAATATATAATGAAACGTTCACAGCAGAAATTAACAAATGGCAATACCTGGAATATTTGTGTGGTATTTTATCGGAATTTAGGAAAGCACTTTCTTTCGAGTATTGAATAATTAATTACATCGGATTTTTTAATGTCTTGTGAAAATTATCGAATGATATAAAAAGTGGCAAATTTATTTTTGTTTATTTGATTTTTATCACGATCACGTCAGTTTGATCTCTTTTTGTAATGTAAATTGACATGCAGATATATACCTGGTTCGGATATTAGGGGAGTACATACAAGACATTATGTATTGTAAAATTAAATGCAATATATAGCTATTAAGTTCAATATTATTTACACAAAACAATTCGAAGGTAATTTTTTCAAACAACATGCAAGAAAATGCTCTTATTGAAATAAAATGCATTATGTTAAATTTTCAAACGGAAATGCCGCTTATTTGTAAACTCAGGGAAACCAGAAGTAACTCGATGTTCAACTGAAAGGATCAAAAGGTCATCACCAGTATATTAGTACATTGAACGAAAAGTACTTATGCTTGGTGGTACCAGAAGTCACAAGAACACAAACACCTTTGTGCATATATTTACTTAAATATAAAATATAACATGGGAAAATCAACTCTGTATACAATCCAAAACTATAACCTTGGGGTTTAGGTGTGAAGAATAGGGTATTTTGGTCAAAATACTCTTCTTTAGTCACTTAAAAATTGTTAATTAGCGGTTCTTGTTGCTAAATTACGTTTTTGTCACAAAAGTATTTGTTCTAGCGTGTTTTTGAGTGCTATGGATATACTGCTTAGTATGACGTCTGCTGCTTTAAGATTATTTTATGGAATTAAGCCATTAAAGATTCAAAAGTAGCACAAGACATTTTATATGAATTCAACAGTTAGCATCTGTGACAAGAACATGAATTAACATCGTATACGTTTTTGAAGTCACAAGATTTAATATACTTGAATCTGCGAATACAAATGTTTCATCGATTTAGTAACAAAGGTCACGGCTTTTAAGGAATGGATTGTAGTTTGATTTCAGAAAGAGGTTAATTCGTTTCATTTTGTTTGAGGGCTGAGACACTTATTACCTTACCAACTTTTTTCGAAGGTGTTAGCGCGACTGTCAATCGCATATGTGTAAGTGGTTTCTATACATAGATTCTGCATTGTTCGCTTTAGTTTCTATATTAGTCGAAAAGGGTGTTATAATTTTTGATATGCGAGAAAGATTTATGTTGTACAAATATACAAAAAAGCCTCGCGTACCACGATAGCTAGTACTAAAAGTAATCCTAAAATCTTACAAAAAGAAGAAAATATTATATGTTGTCCAAGAATAGTTCGCTGCAACCAACTTCCTAATTACTGGAGTTTTACTAAGTCGAAATAACAGACAATTCTGACTTTAGATTACGGAATACTTTTATATTTTCAGACGTGAACATGAGATGATTGACATGGAGGACCCGGAAATACTAGACATAATGCGGAAGTCAACTATACCACCCTCTTTATCCCTCCGCGCTCCACCAGCAAACATTGCCCTTGGAGGAAGGCGGGAAAAACTTATTGGCATCACTAGTATTGAAGCTTCAGAGCGATACATGAATAAACTCCAACAAGATAGAGACCGGAACAATCAAGCCTTGTATAAATGTCTGGATAATTTACCCATAAAGATCAAGTAAGTCATATTTGATAGATAGATATATGCATTTATTTCCTATCAAAAATAACAACCTGGCCCCAGTTTAACAATCATTCACTCAGTTAAGTGTACTCGCAACTCAAATTAGGGAATATTCCTGTGTCAATTCTTGAGACATTACACAGTTAAAATTTAATATCTAATGTTATATTTTAAATGTTCAGCATAGGTTTGTTGAATAAAACAAAACACTGTCCATTAAACTTATTTTTTTTAAATATTGGATGAGAGAAAAATGGGAATATTTGAGTTGAGTGTAGACTCAATTAAGTGAATGATTGTGAAACTGGGGCCAGATTATCAATATTTCTGTTTATTTAACATGCATAAGTATTTTTATCATAAATTATGAATATGTCTTCAAATCAAAGAAGGATAACTCTAGATTTTTTTAAAATTCATTCTGTTAAATGGCAAATACGTGTTATAATTCTTGGCAAGGTTGCTATCTCCGGATTAATTTCAATTTAAAGGATGACTAAGTTTAATGAAAGGATTATTTCACCTTGTCATTTCTATGGGAGACTAAAATAACTAAATTCTCCTGTGCCGAAAAAAATTCTTTTCAAAAATTAGTAATAATAATGAATAAGCGTTAAATGGAATACAAAGCGTTATCTTATCTAAACAATATTGAAAGACAAAATTGTGTTACTAGTACTTAAACTTTATAATTGTATTTCGGGAAGAACTTTCATTAAAAAAAACTATTTCTTTTTTGTCAGACAAATGACACAAACGGAATCACTGGCTTTCACAGGCATTGATAGTGCTAGAGAAAACCCTCTGCATCGATCTAGACGACAGGATTTCTATAACCCGGACGCTTCAATCAAAACATATAATCTAAATCGGAACTGCAGAAGTCTACCAAGTCCGAAATCTTCAAAATCACAGAGTACTCTACAAAGCAAATTCTCAACCACAACAAATATATCAACTAGGTATTCACAGAGAAAACCTACACGAAAAAGACTATTGGATTCCATAGATCCTAAACTATTCGGATTTGAGTACGATTTAGATTCAATGGACAATTCTATTAACGTTAATAACTACAGCAAAATGGCTCTTCCTTATGTTCCAAAACCTGGTTTTAATGGTCATCCTATTAAAAACAAAACGAATTTGAAAAAATCTCCGGCGGTGCCAACTTTGAGCACCTCAGAAATTATGCCATCAAAGTACAGTAAAGTAATCGACTCCAATCAACAGGTTCGTTTTGTTTATAGTTCTGTCGCTCTTAACTCTAAACCTAAAGCGAACAATCCACTTCCACCAATTTTGAGTGAGAAACGATATCAAAAAGAGAGCACCGACATATTTGCAATCAGCAGTGTTCAGAAGTTTAATGAACCGATCAAAGAGCAATCAGTGACTGACAAACGTTTGCAAGAAAAGTATCTAAAAGCACGATACCAAGAGTCTCCAGGAAACATCCCACTCGTACCTATGCACAGTTTTAATAGTGAAACACCAATTTCAAGAGCAGCACATCAAAACTGTTTAAAATCAGATACATCTTCTGTTAAATCGAACAACAGTAGGCGTAACTCTGTTGACGATGATAACTTAAAAGTATCGATTTCTAAAACGGTTCTACAATCAAGAGAAAATGTAGGGAATAATGGTTCCACTGAAAGTATTGTAAAACAATCTGAAAGTAAGGACGAGGTCAAAGTTCAGCCTCTTTCTGAATCAACACTTCATCAACACGTAAGTAAAATTGATTCGCAGAAGCCAGCTAATCAGACATGTGATCTGACACATATTTCTGAGCGGGAAGATAGTAATTTGACAACACAAAGTGAACAATTGCAGCAAATGAAAATTATGATTCATTATAAAAAGAGTGATGTAGATGACATTAAAGAGAGAAGTGAAGTTTCCGATTCTTTTGCTGTACCGGCATGGGTGTCTGACGCTGAAACTGATAAAGAGGATACAAACCTTCAAAACAATATTCAAAAGAAAGAAACATTCAATGATAATAACTCATTGCAAAATATAGATGATAATTCAAAAGTCAACGTAGTAAATGACGAAAATAGCCCAATAAGCGATGTGAAAGGATTTCATATACATCCGAGTGATATCCCTGATAAGGAACATATAGCATCTGATTTTAACACAGTTGAGGAAAATTCAAATATTTTAGGTAAGATGGAAAAGACAATCTCTGACAAAAAAGACAATAAAAATAATTATGAAATTCAGCAGGAACATTTAGAACATGTAGAAATCTCCAATGAAAACATAGAAACCAATGAAAGTATAGCAAAAAGTAAAAATCAAAAAGATAATGTTGACGAGGATGAAGACGACTTTGTTGGTTCAACATTCCTAACAGCGCCTGTAAACGATAAACCAGAGTATAGTTTCCAGAAGATAAATCCAGAACAAATAAGGACTAATGCTATAAAAAATTCTAACATCAAAATTATAAATAATGTGTCTGCGATTCAGAAGTCTCGGACAAATCTGGAACCAACCAATCAGAATCGCACACACAGAAACAATTCGGATTTAGTTTAATATAACATATTTTCATTTGCTCTAGTCAGTCATAAACAACATTGACATACATCGTCTAGATTGCTTCAAAATAGCTTCAGTAGTTAGTAAAAATGATTGGACCGGAAAGGGGCTCCAAAACAACGATGGCTTTATTTACCGGTATCTACCAGTATTATCACCCGCTTGTCCTCATTCTTTTTTTCTAGTCCTGTCATCAAACCAGCTACAAATCGTTTGCCATGTTGAGTTTCATCCATTATCAAAACATGGAATTCTTAACTCAAAGTAGTTGTATCTATGAACAAAAGTTTCTTAAAAGAAGAAAATCGAATATGAAAAACCAAAATCTAAGTCTCTGTCTCTTGTAAAGGTAAGTGATTCAATAATTTCATAACTTTCATTATTATTATTATTTTTTTTTGTTGTTGTTGTTTTTGTTGTTGCTGTTGTTGCTGCTTTTTTCTTTCTTTCTTTTTTGTCGGTTTTTTAAGGTGGTTTTAATACAGTTAAAGTTACTCTAAGTATACATCTGTTTTTACTATCTGTATATTCCAGAAAGAAAACGGTCAGTATCACACAGGAAAGGTTCTATATATATATATATATATATATATATATATATATATATATATATATATATATATATATATATATATATATATATATATAAAAGTTCTACTACGTTCATGTAATGTCCAAAGAAAGATTAATTTTAAAATAAAGAAGAAGCAACCAACAAAATATATTTTTGCAAAAAAAAAAAAAAAAAAAAAAAATTAAAAAGTATATGATAAAATATGTAATTAAAAAAAAAATGAGATGTACCACAATTTCCTTTACTATTTCTTACATCTATAGATTAGTTTTCTGTTTTGGATATTAAAACACGGGCATTCGTATCTGAAAATATGTCCTTTGACAAACCAAAAGCCATAGCAACTAAACCCAAGGAAACAAAATAAAAAAAAAAGCAACACGTAATGCGAACTTATTCAATGGATAAATCAGAATTAAAAATAAAAACATTTGAAATCCTGATATAAGCAGCTATATATAAAAGTGGAATTTATAGACTTGCTCTGTTCATATGCTGTTAATCCGTATCGTGTCATGGTTAAGTTTTCAGCGTTAGGTAAAAGGGTTTTGACCGAATCATTTACTCAAGTGTGAAAAAAATTTCAGTTTTTGCTTGTTACAATCAATAAGTATTTTGAAATATCGAGTTGACACCGCCTGGAATTGAACGCCCTTCCTTCTGCTTGGGGGCGAGCACAGCAAAATTGATACCGTGGCGACCTGTAACACATTCAGTAGATTGTACTTTATACAATAATTTGGTCAATTATATTTATGAACAGTTTTACAAAAAATCGATAACCTTGATAGTATTGTTCTACAAGAAATCAGTGGTTCGATTACAGATCGATCAATCAAAACTTTAAACGCGCAGTCAAGCGCGATATCAGATTTCAATATCGGGTTGTCATGACCTATATTGCCCGTGTTTTGTTAAGATATTGTCTAGGCGTGTGCAGGGAGGGCCTATTTAGATTTTTATCTATATGAATAGTGTCAGTTCATACAAATAACTAGCTCTTTAATTCACAGATGTTAAGGGTTTTTTTTTCCCAAATTTTAGTTAAATAAGTAACGGGTTTTTATGATAAATGAGTGAGATAGAGTCTCACCAATCAGAAGTAGGTTAATCGATACTATAACGTATTTAATTTTATGTATTGTTGTATTACGTCCCTTTGATTGTTTGTTCTGTTTTGTTCTTGCTACCTGTTGCTATGACTACTACTAGGAACACTAAATTCGGACCCAACTTTCTATTTAATAAACTAATACCGTTTACAATCAATGAGTATTATAATGACTATATATATACATGTAAATAATTATTGGATATAAGTCGAAAATGTATTGTCATGCCCAAGTTTCAAAGGATGATAAACTTCGACTAAATTTTTATTAACAGACACTTATTGTGTTAGTTAGAATGGTTATAATATCGAGCATTACTAAGGAGAACAACTTTACCAATAAATTCAGTGCCCGTGGTAGATTTTATAATCAGTGGGGCAATATTTGTTTTTCTTTTTTATCTTGTTTGTCTGTTATCTTAGTAAGTTTATTATTTCATGTTTTTGGTGCCTTGGTTACTGTCAAGTACATGATTTCCAGTTTATTGTGATGGCAATTTATGCATTGCTTCACCTTATCATTAGAGTCTGTTTCTTTGAGTTGCTTAAAGCGCCACGATCATGACAGATTCAAATTGAACTCAATCCGAACCTAGTGTGAGAAAGTTTGTCAGTTTTCATGCCGATGTTGAATGTTTTTAAGTGTTCTAGTTTCCCCAACCATTCCCAGATTAAGCTAGCGTAAAACACAATACCCTACTCGATTTATTTCCAGTTCTAATAGTTAGGATAATTATAAGTGAAACTATATCAAGTAATTGACAGTTTATTATATTGAATTATACACCTGATATCCGTTTTATTTTTTGTTTTCTTTGCAATTCCAAACATATTTAAATAAACTTTGATATTGCTAACCTATTTTAGCCGTAAGATGTATTCGTAACTTAAAACCCAAAAGTATGGTGGTTTATTTCTGACATCGACATAATTTTAGTCGACATAAAATTATCTCAACATGCCGCGATACTCATGTTGACAAGTCGTGATAATTACCTCGATATTTCGATTTATTGTTTGTTACTTATAATTATGGAACATAAGTATCGCGGCATGTCGAGTTATTTATCTCAACTTTTTATTTTGGTATCAACTTTTTATGATATTATCTTGAATTGTCCATATATTAAGTCGACATGTTGAGACAATTTTATGTTGACTAAAATTATGTAGATGTCAGAAATAAGCCACCATACAATTCAACTTTAAACAAACTAACTCACAATCGCAAGTTTTTTCCGTGCATTTACATTCGGTTGTTATCGACGGTGCACAATTTCCTGTTACGACTTAAAAAAAATAATAAACATCCGATTTTCTATGATATTTGAAATATTTTGTTGTCACCAACAGTTAAACAGATAGTTCGTTAATTTTTAAATCTTTAAGATTTCAAAAACGAGCAGAAAAATAAAATACTTGGCACCAGTTTGTCTGAGATTTCCGTAGCATGATATTTGTATTGTATTCGTTGTAATCCTCTATTCGCAAGGTTTATTTTATTTTTGTTTCAGTCTATTGTTCGACTTCTGGACTCCATTGATATTTAATAATTCCTGTAGATGGAAACATTGTCTACTATTTAAATTATTTTTGAATAGCTCAATTTGTTTTCAATTAACAACTAAAAACTGGTATGGTCTGAAAACATCTCTCATATCTAATAAAACAACTCTTAAAAAATTCGCTTTAAATTTTGATTCGGTATTTTATGAACTTCTGTTTTATCCTACAACTTCCTATAGGATCAAAGTATAAATTTCATTGTGTTAACTTTGTAACGATAAAAAACAGTTTATTTGGAAAATGAAATAGTAAGTATACTCAAAAGTAACACGGGATAGCCACGTCGTATCAAGCGCCAGCAACGGATTGCTCTAGCTCTCCATGAACTTTATCTGCTTGTTCATGTAGGTGGTTTTTTCAAATAAATAATCGCTGTTAAATTTTTCAACAAGCATTTTAGGAAATAATAAATAGACTTTATCCTGATATACATATTACTTGGAATGCTTTTTTCATCACTACATATTTCAGGTTATTATCATATTTAACAAACTAAAAGTAACTTTTTTTTATTTATTTTTTTTTCATTTATATGCATACATATATAAAGCTACTTTCGATGTGTAGGTTTTATAGATCTAAGATACCGTATTAAACCTTTTAGATGTATATGTAGCGTAAGCGTTCGCGTTTTACGCACTGTTATGCCGTTTCTTCCTGACTAATGGCGTGTTCATTAATTTTTATACCCCATTTCTGTTAAAAACGTGAAGCCAAATTATCGCTTGGATAAGCAGTTACTATTATATATAGGAGTATATACAATGAACAACCCACCTGTTTTACAAAGCAATAAATGGATGCTTTATTTGTTCAAAAAACACAGCCCAAACACGTGATAAAACACAAGATCCTTTCCGAGGTCAAATTGCTGACTTCACGGGTCAGGTGCTCTCTATAAAAGGATCATTCAATCAAAAGAAAGTTCCACTAGATATAAGTTAATGATCTGTGATTTATGATAATCCTATCACACTTAATCTCGACTTAATCTGATTTGAAGGTTAAACAAGTCGTTCCATCAGAGAGATTATCGGATTAAGCGGTTTTATACATAATGACGTAATTGATTAATCCATTGTACTTATCAACATACAGATCAATAAATATCAATGTTTACCACCCTAAACTAGATCTGTAAATTGTTGTATTAAAGTTTAATTTAGCATTTATACCTAAGATACGTATCAAATTTTCAAAGTGACCCGCCAGATATTACTTCTTGTTGGAAACGCAGATGTAGAATTAATGTGTAGTATGGATAAAAAATTAATAATTAAATACACTGACATTCACAAGTGAAATAGGATACAAATGGTAAAATTGTGAGAAGAGTAAACTAAGGTAGGGTTATTTTTATATTGTCTTATTTGTCCATTTGGTTAGGCCTGCTTATCTCATTATCTACCTTCCTGTTTTGGCTTTTTTGGGGCATCATTTTTGAATTACTAGGTTTAAATTTATGAGCGTACTTTAAATTTTAAATCAATCAAAATTTGATATATTAATTTATGCATATAGGTATAATAATAAAGTATGCAATTTCTGCATAATTAGACCAACGAAGGAAAGAAGTTGTAAGTTTCTATAATTGACGAATCTTTTTGTACAGTATACTATCCTTTGAATTAAATGTATTCCCGTTAGTTAAACTGTGATACAATGAAGTTAAATTATTTAATTCTACTTTAACATTAACGGTAGCTAATAATGTAAAGGAGTGTATTACTAAAAGAAAAAGTAGTTAGTTAAATGCATTTAAGATTTCATAAAGACCGACTACATCTCTAGAAACATTTACAAAAAATGAAGACGGTATTTTTTTTTTTCGTATTAAGTCGTAAGATTTTTAACCAAGGTAGCAAGCATTCGAAAGAACCCTCGCAAAGTCTAAATGGCCCAGACCTCATATACTGAAATCTAGGTTTTCAGCATCATGTTGCTGCATAGTACTACAGATTTTACTGGAAATGTTGAATAAGGAATAGTTGATTTTAAGATATAGCGTTTTGCTTTTTTTAACAAAACTATGGAAACCAATTTTGTTGATTTTAAACAAATTAATTTCTTTAAAAATTATGCATATGCCAATGCAATCTGATTTATAATATTGTTTATAAAAGTATTAAGAAGCTTCTCCAGAATAAAAACCTAGGTGTGTTATTATTTTCTTTTTTGAAAAATAACCATTGTTTTCCATTTTCAGCATTTATTTTTAAAAATGAGAAAACATGCATACGCAAAATCAGCTAAAAGCGATACAGCTTTACTTCATATCAGACATTCCCCCGTACATACACCACCACACATCAGAGATTTTCAGGAAGAGAACCTTTTATATCAGAAGCATAATGCCAGTGTAACAAAACTACTACGACAACGTCAAATGAATGCCGACATGTACAGATGTCTGGACTAACTTACCAATACAGATAAGGTCAGTATCGTGTATAGATGAAAAACTTTGTACTAGTAACATGACTCCCCCTTTTAAGAAAAATTTAAAAACAGAAAATAACAAATTTAACATGATATCAACGTAACAGGAAAATTATTCCGTTCGCGATCGATTGCCTTTTGTAATCAATTATGATTGATATTCCTCGTATATATTGGTAAAGCTACTATTGTCTTGTTCAGTAACACGAAACTCAATGCTCTTTATATAATCAGCAAACCTGAAAGATCATACAAAAGGTATCAGTTAATAGAGTGAACTCTCCGAATGTGGATGACCAGAGGTTCGAACACAGACTGGGTCTATCTTTGAAAAACGTTAGTGACTGTTCATTCGTCTAGCTCTTAAAAGAATTATTGTATTCGTCAGTTACAAGGACATAAAATCCATATAAACAGCCAATAGATTTTTTCTTTCGTAATTATCGTAATTGTCTCATATTATGACATTTATTCATTTCGTTAGTAGAGTCAATTGTTAACTCAAATGATTGCATTAATCCACAGGTTGCAAAAAAAAAAATAAATAATAAGTTTAACAATATCAGAGCAAATAAAAGGACATTTAAGGAATTATCGTTTCTTCTGATTTTCTTGGGCAACCTGAATTCAATAAATCCTTAAAACATAAGATACAAACTTACTTTCATTTTTGAAAATTTGATATACATGTAGATATATGAAATTTGAATACACATACAATAACGTACAACTATAATTCTAAACAATATTTAATTAAACATTAATTTATCTGTATATTAAAGCTACTTATTGTACATGAGTAATTAAGTATGATGTCCGTTTGTCGATATCACAATACAACATTTATATTCTGATATTGTAATTATTTAATCTAATACCCCGTTTGCGTGGAATTTAAAGGAAACAAAACAGTACCTGGTTATAGGTGATAATACAGAAAAAAACATCACTATTTGCATCGGGAGAAAACTGCATGCAAATCTAGCAATCTAGAAAAACACCACAATAACCTGTATTAGAAAGTATTATGTTAAAATTGAAAATAATCAGTAAAACCAGACGAAACCTTTAACACGCAAATTATGAGATTCATTTTTTTTTATATTTGAACACGAAGGCTTGGTGAAGAAAAAATATCAACTTATTAAATTATCAAATGCTAAGGTACGAAAGGACTAGAGTGGAGTTAATAAAAGATTGTTCAATTTATCTCCAGCCTATCAATTCTTATATGGTTAAAAAATAACAGATTACCCGAAATAACCACTTAAATATTCCTTCGGCAATTGAAAAAACCTACTTTCAACAAGAAAACTAACGAGCCTTTTCACATTAGTATCTGCTCGACGGAGATTCGAACCAGGATTTCAAAAATGAAAGGAGGAAATTAGAGCTTTACCTTTTTACAACAGTTTGACTAATAAGTGTGTGTGTGTGTGTGTGTGTGTGTGTGTGTGTGTGTGGTAATAACCTCTCATCATTGTTTCACACATAAATG
Organism: Tegillarca granosa; assembly: GCA_029721355.1. Classification (NCBI taxonomy): domain Eukaryota; kingdom Metazoa; phylum Mollusca; class Bivalvia; order Arcoida; family Arcidae; genus Tegillarca; species Tegillarca granosa. The sequence goes on from CM056599.1 coordinate 8,958,972, forward strand.
CAACAGAGACAAACAACAAAGGATGCGTGATTTACCAATATATGAGCCACATCAGCTTAATATTTTGGAATGACTTAGCATGATTTCTACTGTCAGTTACACTAATGTTAGATATAATTTAAATATCGATTACATATTATCCAACTTCTTCAGAACTGTTGTTAATTTAGCAATAATTATAAAATTTTCGTAATTTCGTAATTATAATCCAGGTAAATTGATACATTTATAAGCCTTGGGAGACTTGTAACATAAATCTACAAACAATAATAAAGGCAGAATTACGAGATTAAACAAAATATCATATGAAAATTATACGTATTATATGTTCATATATTAAATGTTTTTCTGAGATATTAAATACTTGTATATTATAATATAAATTTTAATAAAATATTTAATGAATGTCCATGACACGGGTTGAAATAATAACTCTATTGACTTGGATAAAAAACCTCTTTTTTTATTTGCAAGGGTATAGTAATGTACTCATGCATGGCTAATTCGAAGCTCAATATAAATTTTGATAAACTCGATGTAGGTATGCCGTTATTGATTGTTTAAAGAGCATGGCGTGTGTTCGTTAAAAGGACAACTTACAAATAAGAGTTAATAGGCCTATAAATGATGTAAAGTGTCTTCTTTAGTCTAAATGTGAATTTTATTGACCAGTTAATGCGATTAATGACAGTTTAGAAATGAAAGTATTACTTTTTCGACTTAAACAAGGCCGCAAGCAAAAAGGTGATTAAAATCTAATTGGATAAATATTTATAGGATATTTCTCAAACACTTCAAAACCAAATAAACGAACGTGTTTAAAATCAAAGAACAACATTGGATTCTTATTGGTCATGATTGTTTAAAAACACTTGAAATCATAAAAAGTGTTTTTTGTAACAAGAAGGAATGTTTAGTATGAGAGTAGTGAATATTGGGATATGTTTAAAATACATTTATGAAATATAATATGGATGTCCTTGAATATACATAATAACTGATTAGAAAATTGTCGGAACACTATCTACGGAAGGTATGTAAAAGATATAAATATATTATTATCTAACAACGTGTGTATTTTTATATGTTTATTTATAAAAATATCGAAAATTTTTAATAAACCAAACGCCAAATAGTGACAGTTTTAGAACAAAAAGAAAGAAACAATCCAATTCGTTAACATCTATATAAGCAGTACACTTGTTTACATTTAATATTGGTAAACGGACACGTACAAGTGTGTTTACATGCTCGGAATATGTTTAAAGCAAACGTGTTTAATTACAAAATAATGTCAAAGGTTTGTTCATCATACAATTATAATTCAGATTTTAATTTAATCCTATTACGTTCCAGATTAACGACCATGTCCAGAAACTTATACTTATGTGAAAACAAACACAGTCAATGGTTTATTGTACTTTCAGAAATATTATGTTGAGAATATGTTATTTCTCTTCTGTAATGGGCGATAACAGCGGTTGTACATATAACAAAAGTACTTTTTACTTTATGGAAGACAACCTGAGTATAAGCATCAATAACATCACGGAATTTTTCAAACAAAGCAAAAGTTGTAAAAATTTCTTTCGTATTATGTAGTTTGACACTTGTTCTGCATTACTATTTTATCCTATCATTTTCGCAATGACGTACTTTTGTTTTAGGAAAATCTATGTCATTGTAAAATATCTTAATAAACAAATTAAAACTAGAAAAAGTAGTAAGTCGATGAAATAAAATAGAAGAGAAAGGAAAGATTTTAAAAACAAGCTTAGAAGAACGTGACATAATAAATATCCTTCATCATTTCCGGTTTCATTGGAGATGTTCATCTAGTCAGTTTCACAACAATGAAACAGATTACAATATTTTTGAAAAAATCAAATATGCCGGTGCCATGTGCTGAAGTTGTCATGTGCTGATTTTGAATGCATTATTTTCATAGAAATTCAAAATCAGCACATGACACCTATTTAAATTAAAAATCATATCAGAACTAAAATATTTAATAAAAACCACTGACAAACCCCGTATGACAAATATTGCCCAATAACAAACATGTATGCCAATGATAACCCATTAACAAACCCCGTATACTAAATCTAGCCCACTAACCATCCCATATACCGAATAAAGCTATTACAAACCCCGTATACCAATTAATTAGTCCCAACCAAAAAACCCTGTACCAAATATAGCGCAAATATAACAAATATTTCCTCCTAACAAAACCCGTATACCCCGTATACTAAATCTAGCCCACTAACCGATTCCATATACCGAATAAAGTTATTACTAACCCCGTATACCAATTAATTAGTCCCAACCAAAAAACCCTGTACCAAATATAGCGCAAATATAACAAATATTTCCTTCTAACAAAACCCGTATACCATCTATAGCCCACTAACAAAACCCGTATACCATCTAAAGCCCACTTACAAAACCCGTATACCATCTATAGCCCACTAACAAAACCCGTATACCATCTATAACCCACTAACAAAACCCGTATACCAGGTAAAGCCCACTGACAAACGCCGTATACCAAAAAGAGCCCACTAACAAAACCCTTTACTTAACATGGCGCAAATGTATTAAATATTTCCTACTAGCAAAACCCGTATACCAATAAAAGCCCACTTACAAAACACATATACCAACTACAGTCCACTAACAAAACCCTTATGCCAATAAAAGCCCACTAACAAAACACATATACCAATAAAAGCCCACTTACAAAACCCGTATACCAGTTAAAGCTCACTTACAAAACACATGAACCAGTTAAAGCCCACTTACAAAACTCGTATACCAAAAAGATTCCATTAACAAAACCCTTTACCGAACGTAGCGCAAATGTATCAAATATTGCCCACTAAAAACCTCGTATACCAAATGTAGCCAAATAACAAAACCCATATGCCTACTAACAAACCCCAATTATAGCACACTAACAAAGCCCGTACATTGAATACTGCCGGCAAAGAAACCCGATATATCAATAAAGTCTTCTAAAATAACAAATCGAAAAACCTAAAAATAATCGAAACCATAATCGGATATTCTATCGGTAAGATATCTTGGTATTTATGTTTCAGGATATATGCTTATTGCCTTGTCGTTAACAAATCTAGAGGTGTACACTTTTCATTGTTTTCATATATAAACTTTATTAATTTAAATAAAATGGGTTCTCAAAACAAAAGGGTATACTTGCATTTTGAATGAATGGATAATATTATAGTAAAAAATTCGGTTACTTTAATAGGTCGTACTTAAAGTAAAGAGTGTAACTTGATAAAGAAATACAAGTAATTGAAATTTGAGAATTTTTTTTTCCAAAACTGCCTGCCATTATATCGAACAAGTGAAATAAGGTTAAAATTTCCATATTGAATTACTTTACTATTTCTTTATAAATTGTGTTTAAGATAACCTAATAATTCACTTGTTTCTTAACTATTATTGAGTTAATGACCCTTAATTATAAATAATTAACTGTATAACAATACCAATTCAAAAATCGAAATACAGAAAATTCTCTATTGTGTATTATTATAATAAAAAGTCACACATTTCAAAAATAATTTTTTAATATATATATAATTGTGTATACTTGTCATCATAAATTTTTATAGAAAGGGATTGAATTATACAGCTCAGCATTCATTAAACAAAAAGAGACCTTAATTTTATTTGGTGTTAAATTTCCGTGTCTCACACACACACACACACACACACACACACACACACACACACACACCGATGTTAGCTACACGTACACACAAACACACACTCCGATGTTAGCTACATGTTCCAACGTAAATAGCATTACAGCATTACCAATAAGTCGAACTGATGTTAAACATCCTTTTCATTTTTCTTATCTCACTTTAAATGTTTTTTATTTTTAAATTTATTTTGAGAAAATCAATGTCAAGTTTCTATAATGTATTTTACGATTGAGCTTGCAGCCGATGAAACAGTTAAATAATGGGGTCATCAATTTCATGATTACTTTTATCTGTGGTGCTTTTTCGGATGTTTTGTACGGAAGGTATATGACCTTTTTATTTAGATGCGTGCTAGATATTGGAATATTTCACGTCTAGAATACCACATTATTACAAGTGTAAAGAAAGATTGAATGAAATGACAGGAAAAAATTCCGATATATAACTTTGCTATTTTCACTTGGAGGTATCAGTTATGAGGTATATTACAATAGAATTATTTAATTAGTTCTAGTGTTCTAACTTCAACAAATTAGAATTGTGGGAAGATTGAATTAGTTATAAAAAAAGAGAAAATATTCTTTAGCCTTTAAGAATGTGATTTCAGATTTGGTCTGTAAAAGACAAAGCTTTTGTATTGAATATAGAATCTGTTCTATTTTAACTATTACTTTAAAAACTTTTGATTTTAATTTTCTAGTCAGCTTTAGATATACATCTAATTAACACCAATGTTTACAGTGCTTACAGTATGTACAGACTACAAATAGATTTTTTTATTTGACCAAGTCTCATTTATTTTGTTATGATGACAATTCTTAAGACATCTGATTTAAAAAAAATTAAATTAAACATTGAAGTACCGTGGACTATAATATAAGATTACGTATATAATTGTGTGATTCGATAGTTCAGTTGAACTTTACTATCATTAATCAATTAATTGACGATATGTTCCATATATAGACCAGACAATTTCTATTTATACTTATATATAAATATAATTTATTTGAGAATATCTCAAATTTCATTCAGGACGATCTGTGTTATAAGAAGTCCTTGGAAGAAAAAAGGCAATGATGACATCAGAAATGTAATGAGATATGACTGTAACTTATAACAATCAAATAAGGTTTCCTAAAGCACAAGTTTAATCAAAACGGAAGCATTGTAGATCAAAAATGTTGGTGATATACCTAACGATTAGTTTGTACAGGCATTCCACAAACAAGGAATCAGTTGTTGGAATCTTTATTAATATAATAATTAATTTGCAAAAAATTTAAAGATAAATTAAAATAATGTATTATTAAAAATATCAAAATTAAAAAACAATTTGGTTTTGTTTTATGAAGCTATGTTCACTTTTTATTAATTAAACAAAAAAGAATTATAAAAAATTAGATATTATATTAAAAAATGAATTTTATGTCCTGCAACTCATATTCAATGAACCGTACAAGACAGAAATCAGTATGAGAGTTAATTATATATAAGTTGTTTGTTTGTTCAAATTCGTTTGATTTTTATTTATTTTTTGTTTATTTATTTTTATTTATTTTTTTTATCTTTTTTTTTTTTTGGGGGGGGGGTGGGGATGGGGGGGGGGGCTCCTTTATCCTCCACTATTAAAGGAAGTCTTCCACTCATTATTAACGGTAAACTCAGACGATAATAAGAAATTAACATTGCTTGAATTTGTAACGGTGAACAGCCAAATCAATTCAGAAAAGAAATGGGTAAGCGACACTGCTTGAATTTGTAAACAGCGGGAGATTTCAATACAACCCCGGCATTGGTAAACATGTTTTTAAAGTAAATAAAAACAACAACTACATATTTCCTCCAAGTAAATAAAAGAAGAAATAATGTATTGTACAAAGGCTACCTTGTTGTTTGTGTACGCCAAATGTCAAATATGAAAGCTACTAAGAAAGTTTTCGAACAAATAATGTACCTAAAAGTATGGTTGTATTTTCATGCTGGTATATACAAAACAATTGACAAATAGCAATTATTATCAAACCCAAATAAACTTAGTTTCATATTTTAAAAATAAATACACAACTTATTTATAAGTATGCTACAGTCCATTATTATAGTAAATAGAAATCAACTCATACTGTTAGTAATAGGTCTATTTTGAATACTTTACGATTTATTAATTTGAGCATTCTTTGACACCTCTGAAATTTGCTTCTTGATTAAGTGTATTAAATGGAGTGTTTATACACCTTGGGAGTCAACATTATATATATAACACCGAGGTGCGATATTGTATTTTTGTATTCATACTTCAGAACATATAGTACGAGCCGTCTCCTAAACTATGTAGACATTTTTGTCAGTCTAACGAATTACTACGATTATAGATTATAGGAAATACTTCAAATTAGATCGGACTCGTAAATGTGAAATATTTTATGAATGTTGTATTGTCTTGTCATTTGGTAGTACAGGTAGGAATATTATATAGTATATAGTATACATTTATATTATCCACGCAATTATTATTATTATTATTATCATTATTATTATTATTTCATAAAGTTTACACTATGCACATATTTTACACTTTCATTGGCTGAATGGTCTTAAAAGGTCGCTTACGGTTCAACCCAACCTCTCACCGTCTTTGTTCAATTCTTACTCGGGCCTAATGTTATTAAGTCTGCTAGTTTGTTAACCGGATGTTGTCGGTGTTTACTAGCACTCCGGATTTCTTCACCATCCAAAACCTAATTATCTAAATAAAGGCGAAATAATTTTGACTTTTAAAAATTTAGACATCGTGAATATCTCTGAATGCATTACTTATGTTAGTATTAATAACTTTGCACAAAATAACGAAGAAACGGCTAAGTTTAATGAAATGAAACAAAATACCTTTAATTTGAAACATGTGAATATATCATTTTTATATCTTATCAAAAATTGCTGAATACAATTGGTAGGTCTGATAAAATTATGTCAAATAGTTATAAATAAATATAACCAAAAAAGTAAGGCAACCCTTCAACTAAAGAATTCGATACCGTATAAAAAGAAAACAGTCAACTGGTGTGTTTTTGTAAGATAAAGGGGTAAAAGTTGTATTTATCTTACTTAAATAATTTAAGAAAGACACAATGGATATTAACAGACATTGATTAATTCATTACTTCAATCGTTGTTACAACAGTTACTTTATGCAACTTAAGTAACGCTGTGATTTTTAATAACATTGATGAGATATGATATAACATTGATAAGATATGATATAACATTGATAAGATATGAGATATTGATGAGATATGATATAACATTGATAAGAAATGATATAACATTGATAAGATATGATATAACATTGATAAGATATGATATAACATTGATGATATAACATTGATAAGATATGATATAACATTGATAAGATTTGATATAACATTGATAAGTTATGATATAACATTGATAAGATATGATATAACATTGATAAGATATGATATAGCATTTAGATCTGTTTTAGGAACTAGGATCTCAAAAAAAAGGAAAAAAAACTTTTCTTGACAACAGCGGTTTCAAGTGAAAATATTTACAATACCTATTGAATTCCTATGATGAACTCATTGTAGAAAATTTAGAACATTAGGCAATGACACACTATTTTCCACATACATTGTGTGTATGAATACACCTAAATTTAAGATGGGGATTCCCGTGACCTACTTTTATCAATCTATTTTTAACATTCAAGCCATTACATTTTATATTGTTATTTACTTAATTATACATTGAAAATGAAAGAAAAAATATTGAATTTTAAATAAATAAATAAATAAATTATTTGTTTCGAGTTTTATTGTATACTTAAAAATATTTCCATCGTCAGGGTGTTCTAAACGCTACACGGCACACTGCTTGCGGGCCACTACCATACAAGCTATGAGCGATGCCGGTGTTGAGACCAGACAGATAATGTTAATGAGCGATCATCGTAATGAGGCTTCTCTCAGGAGCTACTCTCGCGACTGTTCGACCATTCAAAACATGCTTTAAGTTCGCTTCTTTCATCAACTGTCACTGGTAATACTTTTGCAGTAATTCCCTCTGCCTCTAACCATGCTTCTTCTTCTTCTCTACCAGCAACTGATAATCACGTGATGGTTCCATACTCTGACCTGTGCACAACACAGTCCAACAAAACGTCGCGCATTGATGTTTCAAATACCCTGTCATCCATACAATCGGGATTTTTGACAAATTCAACGTTTAATAGCTGTAATTTAACAATCAATATGAATTTTTAACTTTGTTCGTCTATTCGAATAAAATTGTATGAAATGTTCTTTTGTTTCCAGCGTACTATTTTTTAAACCGTCTATTACGTCACACAATCAGTGAGAAGGCGGGAATTATATTGATTGATATATTGGCTGTTCCCAGTATGTTTACATTGCCGACAGATTCGGTATATACCGGTTTTTCTTTCTTATTTGTATGACGCAATCGAGAAGTTTGTAAAAAGAATGTTAGAAAAAATATTGTAAATATAAGAATTGACTGTCATTTTTTCCTGGGTTATCAAGGAATGAACCAGATTTTAAAACTAGCAAATCTGATGAACTCAATTCTTAAATGATAACAGTTTGGCTATTAATAACAGCAGATTACATTTGATTTTGAAAACGTTCTAAAATAAATGCAGTGTACAGATGCCCTTTTCTTGAAAATAACGTCTTTATAAACGGTCGTGTCGTCTTAAGCGCGCTCAAGAATCACAGTGCCTCTTAACACCTGAATTCGAATCCCATTTCGGCAGATCCTAGTGTAAAATGTGGTCAGGTTTTTTGTTTTCTCCTTGAACTCTGGTTTCCTGCACTATTCGAGAAGTTACATTCTTGATATAAGTAAAAAATCTTGACTTGGACGTTAAACACTCGAATACACTTCCCTTTAATGTTCATGCGTAATGCGACAACAATATCGGTTTTACGTTTGTGTACTGAAAAAGAAAAATCTTAAACTCACTTACAATATATATTGTAATAATATTATTATGATCAAGTTTAATCTGCAGCAATAAACATTATAAGTACATTAATTTGTTTTCAAGGTTGGACAATAATTTAGATCATTTTAATTCATTTTGGACTTTAGTATTAAATCAATCGCTTTTTAATGTACCTTGATACCATACAAATTAAAAATTATTGGTTTATCATAGTAATGTAAATATGTTCTGTTACGAAAGTCAATACTAATTCAAAACACCCGATGGTATCCGGATTTCATGTACAAACACTGATAAGTCAAAAGTAGCTCTAGCCAAAGTACGATGTGACTTTTATTTCTAGATTGAATTTATATTGGAGGTAAAAGTTGATTTAACTTTGGTTTGATATATAGTGATCCAAGTCATATTGTATGTTGCATTTTAAAGTTGCCGTTATCAATTTTCACAACATATACATGATTTTTGGGAAAAAAGATTTAAGAATAAACGTGAGTAAGTTTTTATTGAATAGTTATTGATACTGAGCAGAAAGAAATATAAAATTTTGAAAGTAGCCTTAAAATTGTTCTTTGGTATGTGTTATTAACTAAGATGATATATATATATATATATATATATATATATATATATATATATATATATATATATATATATATATATATATATATATGATATATGTATATCAACAATTTATGTATATGTATGATTTTTAAGGAAATGAAACGTGAAACTCATTAAAAATTTTGTTTGTATTTTTATCGTTTGAAAATCCCGATATTCTACAATCAAACAATGAGATCTCTACTTAGTTCGCAGTTTTTTTCTCTTTACAAAAATGTATTTTTGACAAAACGAAACAGAATTAAAACATTCTGATTTTAGAAATATAGAATTTTGTTTTAAAAAGACCACGTGTTACTTACTTTTTAGGAAAAACCCGACAAATCTTGGGGTGGCAATAATTCATTGATTAAGGCGATAGTTTTCAAATGCAAGTCATTCTTTCACAGAGAGTTTGACCCCTGAAGACTGCAAGTGTGTAAGGGGTTTTCCTCGTCGTGTGCCTCTAGTGGTTGGCTTGATGCCTTTTCATTGGACGGGTGGTCTGCATTATAGCTTCGACAATGCGGATAAGTGTACTACTTACTCAAGTTTGTCTTTAATGTGTTCTAGTTATAAATAAATCAAAATTTTCTCTAGACTAAAGAGAAATTGACTTGTCACAAATAGCTTAAATTGCCGATGCGACGTAAAATCAACTGGCATAAAAAAACTAACAAGAGTTAAAAGTGACATTAAGCAATCCGAGTATACTTGTACCTACATTTGGTTTGGTTGATAAGTTGAAAGATTAATAAATAAATTGGTTTGTAACAATGACCTTCGTTTGATTAGAGGTATAATTAAAAGTAATATTTGTTTTATTGTAATGTTCCAGGCAGATGTCATGTATACCTGATATGTTACAGCCCGCTCCATATACAACAATGCGGAGAACATGAAAAGAGGCGTATAAGACGTGAAAGAGACCGGTTACGAACAGAGATAGCAAAACAGGTAGATAAATGGATGACGTCAACGCCTGTTACTAGTAAATTCCTACTACAACCTAAACAATCACAAGATGGCTTAAGAAGTCAAAAACGTTATCGACTTGGTGAAAATAGTGATCACAACGACGTATCAACGTCAAAATCAGAAACTCGGACAATTTCTCCAGATGACACGCTAATCGCGCCAAAATCATCACCGGAAATGAATCAGCATGCTGGGTCACCAACAAATTACACAAAATCTAGTGATTCGAAGTATAGTTTAGTAACGGGATTTCGAAAACAGTATAAAGTAAGTACGTTAAAAGGACCACAACAAGAGTCACCAAAGAGATATAAAAATAGTCGATATCTGTTTCATAGAAGTGTTCATGATGAAATAGAATTTCAAAAGCGGTATAGACGATTGTTTGATTTAAACAAACATCTTCAGTTTGTGAATTCAAGTCTAGTCTCAGGAAAGAATATAAATAATCAGCTACCGCCAATAGGCTCTGGGTCTTCTTCTAATTTTGGAATGTTTGAAATTAATTCAGTTCAAAAACATAATGATCCCATAGTAAATGATGAGTATTCAGACGACAGTGACACTAGTGATTATGAAAACGCGGGAAGGACTAAGAACACGATATCAACAGATCTATCACGATATCAAAAATTACCAAATATAGCAGTGCAATAAACAGATACATCCTTATCGAAATAGTGTTCAAAATTTAGAACCTATAGAAATCGAGAAATTTAACAAATTACCAGATATTGGTAATACCTTCGAAATATGCTCTACTTCAAATAAGGAACCGAATCAGATCATTCTAAAAGACGAACCATTTGGTACATGTAATGATTCCGGAATAGGAGATCGAACTGTCACTCAAGCTTCAGAGTGTGAACCTTATCCAGAAATGAAAATATCCGTGAACATTAAATTTAAACAAAGCGAGACTAAAGCTAAAGAGGAGATCCACGACAATGCAGAATTAAATATTTCTTGTGGGTATGACGGGTATTGCAAACTTCCGAACACATCACACGACGACAATATCGAAAAAATGCTAAGTTATTTGAAGACTTGACTTTAACTTAAGCGACATATCAATCAATAACGTCATTTCTTGTGCTGATAAAACCAACACGCTGTTAGCTTTCATAATTGAGTGGGCTTTAGTTTGAGCTTGCGGCTTACAATCTTCACCGTCTAAGGTTAAATTTCACACTAGCAGATCCTGGTGTAAAAAAGGTTTGACAGTTATCCTACCGCAGGTCGATGTCTTTCACCACCTTTCAAGATTTGACAATTTTGGTATGGTTAAAAGAATCTTTACTGGGGCGTAAAACACAAATACTCATTTTCACGCTGACAATTGTACTATTTGCAAATCACTTGAATTTTTAATCATAAAAACTAGAACAGATATTAACTTCAATTTAAACATAAATGTTTGTTACACTTTACAACCCAGTTAATGTTAGATATCATTTCACTGATAATCTATAAACCAATTTTGTTTGATCCATTGATTTTTCAAAAAAAAAATAAAGTGTTTGGAATTTTAACCGATCAAAAATAAAAGAAGCATATGATAACGTTTCCCTTACAGAGAATATTTTTAATTCAGTATCGCTTATTAACGTTTGTTACATCTGACCTTCATTTTGATAAATTTTTATTTATTTACACATTTTTATATTGTTAAAATCATTAATAAAATAGTATAGTTTTTAGAAAATTTTATTTTTTAATACATTATTTTAAAAATTTTAGAAATTTGTTTCGTTAAGTGAGCAGTGTGGTTTGATTGGAAATATTCATCGTGTCATTGTTGACGATATGTTAATGAAGTCTATCTGTGGTCGAAAGTGCCATTCACCAAAAGTAACTAGTCGCCCTCTAGCACTTGAGTTTTAAGTCCGAAAGTTTGCTGTTTGTAAATGTTTTACAACCAAATACCACCATATTAAACTGGAAGCAAGAGAGAAATTCTTTTAGAACAAACAGTACGTAATCAAAGGCTGTGTGTTACATATAGCTGGCTGTAAATTTTAAGAACGATAACTCGTGAAATAAATCTAAACTAAAACTGAACAATAACCTGTGTATTTGGAACTTCATAAGATATTTTTAGGAAATTTATTTCATCATTTCGGTTACAAGCCAGCATTTTTTTTTCAGAAGACGGAATTGAAAACCAATACACCAAAACCTCTTGTAATCCCTGGTTTAATTGTAGATGTTCATCTAGTCAATCATGAAAATATCTGAGTGTTGGATAGCAAATTATTTCATTTTAAGATCTCCAATAGATAATCGTTTTAGTATTTAAACAAGTAACTAGACGCCCGATTCTGTATTGTAGCACTCGCACAGAAATGACACGAAACCAGAGCAGCTGTCCATATGCTATACCAATTATATTTAGACTTCTTTTTATTCTCCAACCAGTTAAAGAGCTTGAGTATGTTAATAAACAACAATATATATGTTGTGTTATATGTTTATTAAACAATTATACAAATATCCCAGCCCGTCTTCATTCTTTATCCTAAGATTTCTCCACTATTGTCTCTGAAAACAATCCATACAATATCTAGAAAACAAAACTTGATTACATACTCATTTTTTTTCTTTTGTTTGTTAAGAATTATTTTAAATATTAAATGTCATGACCTTGAAATCAATGCAGATCAAAGTATTTAGTGAAATCAATTTGCTCGGAAAATTTGAATATTTAGATGATATCTAAAACAGTGATGATAAGGACTCAATTTGACTTCAAACGTAAATGCATGCATTGAATTAAACAGAAACATTATTTATATTTATCCCATTTTGGCAATTATTCAGATTTTGCAAATACTTAGCGCAAACAAATTTTGAAATTTTTGCAATTGTTATGTATTTTTCTTCATCTCACAACGTATAAAAGTTGTTCTTGTTTTTAATCGTACTTTCCAAAGAAAGAAATCATATACTATAAAATACCATTTATATGCAAGGGACGCAAATTAATTAAACATGCTTCAATGTAACTTTGACGTCATTTATCATCAAAACATTTCCTTGGAAACAACCAATGCAACCAAGAACACTGAACAATGCAATATAATTATAAAACGTAAAACAAGAAAAAACAATGCTACCTCTAACATACAGATTATAAAAATCATATGTGTCATTATGACAGAAAAAGTTTTGATTGTTTAACCTTCAAGATGACACTTGATTCAAATGTTCAATAACAATTGAATTTCGGATGCCAAATCAGACCCATATCATATAAATTCATCTATCGTATTTATAAACTATTTGTGATTTTCCCAAAGTGTTTGTGATAGTAAATTATGCAAAATTTTTATAGCCAAAAATTCACAAATTTGTTTGATTTTGATCAGTTCTTTTGTTCTAGGCGTAACTAAAAATTTCTTTTTGAGTTAAAGATCCCTGTAATAAACACCTTACTAGGGTGCCCTTTTTGTATATCCATTAAGGAAAGTAGAAAGGTATGCGCAAGGCAAATAGATGCATTGATATCTAAAAAAAGTTATAGAAAGACTTTTTAAGTTCGTTCTAAAATGAAACGTTTTACTTTCGCATTCATTTCACAAACAAAGGACAGCTGAGTTGAGCATCTGTCATCAGCCCAACGTGAATTTACTGATAGATATGTAGCAACGCAATTTGAAACATCAAAGTTGTTTGGTTCTTGTCCTCCCCAGTATTTGACTGTTATAGGTGCTTGATCTGATGCGTAAACCCATTCTCCTTCCATGATCACGTCGGTAATTCCAAGCCAATATTCTCTATCTAAAATAGTAATACAAGTTTTTTTATTATGACGATTAATTTATTGATTGTATAAAATTGAAAAAATTGTCAGTTTATTAGCAGTTTATTATTTTGATATATTATCTTTTCTTCAAAGGTATTCTAGACATTTGATACACAATGGAATTCAAAAATTTAAAGAGTATTTTCAGAGTTAAACTTCTGTCGAAATACTCGAATAAAAAATGTGATAGAAAATACGAATAGAGAACAGAAAAGCATTCTTTTTTCTTTTTAAATTCAGAATTTAACATGCTCTACTATGTTTTTTTCTAGTACTATTTATAAAGTTTACAGCAGTTCAAACATAGCAACGTAACGTAAAAAACCGTTACATTGAAATCATTACCTCAAATTCTTCTTCCATGCAAAAGTCCAACAATACCTATTCATTTATTATTTCGAATTGTTTATGCATTTCGATATTGGCAATAAATTAAAAAAAATTAAAATAGACGGATGGTGGCTAGACCATGTGAACGTCAGTAGTTAATAACTTAACATAATGTTAACTAGTGTTCGAGGACTTTAGAAACTAGAGTATTGTGTATCGGGTGGGGATATATAGAATTACGCAGTTGCTGTGCTCTTCCTGTGATAAAATTTGCCGCTGATAATGTTCTAGGTTCTGCTAATTTTGCGGAAAATGCCTTGCAAAACCCCTGTAAAAATAAAATAAGGTTACGTCTTTTGGGTTTACAATTGTAGTCTTGTAAGAGCAATCAGTAAAACTTGTAAAACAGAAATAGGTCTTAAGTATCGTTATATCTCAATGTAATTTGACAAAGTTCATGGATTAGGCTTAATAATTATATTTTATATGTTTTTCCTTTCTGTAAAGCAAATACCCATTTTCATACAAACTTATTTAAAGTTGAAAAAGACAAACCTACGCGCGGTACAACATAAAACATAAAACATTAAATGTTGTCCAAAAAACAGGAAACTTGAAAATGCAGAAACAGCCAAAACGAAACAAATAAATTAATAAGAACACCATGTTTAAAAAACTTAAGCAAAAAAGCTGACTGAAACAAACGTAGGAGAAAATTTAAAAATTAAATTAAACACTTTTTTTTCAATACATATAGATTATGAATATGATACTGAATTCTTCAAAGCCATTGACACATCTTTATAAAGCAAATACTTACTTCAGCATCCACCCAACTCACTTTTTCTCTGCTGAAAAAATAGCAGAGGGATTCATGTTGACTCCATCCTGATGGACACTGGGCAGCTAAAATGAACATTTATCGTCATTATCTTATGCTGTACAAGCATTTTTTAAAGTATTTAAAATTTTGCATTTCCTGTTAACCGCGGAATTAATGCGTTAATTCCGTCACGTACATAGCGTAAACTTCATCTACGCGACATCACACCTATCTACAGTTTAGTAAGCCGTAAGCAAAATCTTAAACCGTATCAAAAGAAAGACAACCGTAATTTCTCATTTTTTTTTCTCATAAATCAATAAAACTTAATAAGAACATGCGTTTCGGTTATTAATTAATTGCCCTGTTTTAACCAAGTGCATTTTTTAGGTTTCTCGATTTGTATAAAATGATAAACGTCTTAGAACATGTTTTTCATACACAAGTTCCACAGGGTTATTCATCTTTAATATAATAAGACGTTTAAAATGTACAGTACACAAACTGTACACTTACTAAACCAGTACACAAACTGTACACTTACTTAACCAGTACACAAACTGTACACTTACTAAACCAGTACACAAACCGTACACTTACTAAACCAGTACACAAACTGTACACTTACTAAACCAGTACACAAACCGTACACTTACTAAACCAGTACACAAACTGTACACTTACTAAACCAGTACACAAACCGTACACTTACTAAACCAGTACACAAACTATACACTTACTAAACCAGTACACAAACCGTACACTTACCTAAACAGTACAACAACTGTACACTTACCTAAACCAGTACAACAAAACTGTACCACTTACTAACCGTACACAACTGTACACTACTAACCCGTACCCGCACCCCCTATACCACTGTAACTAAACCATGTTACTACTTAAAGAACCGTACCTGTAACTAACCCAGTACACAACACCGTACACTGTAACTAAACCAGTACCAACCGGTACACTGTAACTAAACCAGTACACAAACCTACAACTAACTAAACCGTACACGTAACTCAACCAGTTACACAAACCGTACACTGTAACTAAACCAGTACACAGACCGTACACTTACTTAAACCCGTACACAACAACCCTTACACTGTAACTAAACCAGTACACAAACCTACACTAACTAAACCGTACACTGTAACTAAACCAGTACACAAACCGTACACTGTAACTAAACAGTACACAAACCATACACTGTAACTAAACCGGTACACAAACCTACACTAACTAAACTGTACACTGTAACTAAACAAGTACACAAACCGTACACTGTAACTAAACCAGTACACAAACCATACACTGTAACTAAACCGGTACACAAACCTACACTAACAAACCGTACACTGTAACTAAACCAGTACACAAACCGTACACTGTAACTAAACCAGTACACAAACCGTACACTTACTAAACCAGTACACAAACCATACACTGTAACTAAACCAGTACACAAACCTACACTAACTAAACCGTACACTGTAACTAAACCAGTACACAAACCGTACACTGTAACTAAACCAGTACACAAACCATACACTGTAACTAAACCGGTACACAAACCTACACTAACTAAACCGTACACTGTAACTAAACCAGTACACAAACCGTACACTGTAACTAAACCAGTACACATACCGTACACTTACTAAACCAGTACACAAACCATACACTGTAACTAAACCAGTACACAAACCTACACTAACTAAACCGTACACTGTAACTAAACCAGTACACATACCGTACACTAACTAAACCGTACACTGTAACTAAACCAGTACACAAACCGTACACTGTAACTAAACAAGTACACAAACCGTACACTGTAACTCAACCGTACACTGTAACTAAACCAGTACACAAACCGTACACTGTAACTAAACCAGTACACAAACCGTACACTGTAAATAAACCAGTACACAAACCGTACCCTAACTAAACCGTACACTGTAACTAAACCAACACACAAACCGTACATTGTAACTAAACTAGTACACAAACCGTACACTGTAACTTAACCAGTACACAAACCGTACACTGTAACTAAACCAGTACACAAACCGTACACTGTAACTAAACCAGTACACAAACCGTACACTGTAACTAAATCAGTACACAAACCGTACACTGTAACTGAACCAACACAAAACCGTACATTAACTAAACCGTACACTGTAACTAAACCAGTACACAAACCGTACACTGTAACTAAACCAATACACAAACCGTACACTGTAACTAAACCAGTACACAAACCGTACACTGTAACTAAACCAGTACACAAACCGTACACTGCAACTTAATCAGTACACAAACCGTACACTGTAACTGAACCAACACAAAACCGTACATTAACTAAACCGTACACTGTAACTAAACCAGTACACAAACCGTACACTGTAACTAAACCAGTACACAAACCGTACACTGTAACTAAACCAGTACACAAACCGTACACTGTAACTAAACCAGTACACAAACCGTACACTGTAACTGAACCAATACACAAACCGTACACTGTAACTAAACCAATACACAAACCGTACACTGTAACTGAACCAGTACACAAACCGTACACTGTAACTAAACTAGTACACAAACCGTATACTAACTAAACCGTGCACTGTAACTGAACCAATACACAAACCGTACAATGTAACTTTCCAGTACACAAACTGTACACCGATACTTTACCAATACACAAACTGTTAACTGCTACTTTGACCATTTTTCTCACACTTTTGGATTCAAACCAAGGCATTAAGAGTCGCCGTAATTGGTTAACATTTTAAACATTAGGCCTCTGTTTCTAGCAAAAAGTTGAATGTACAAATACTAGTATGTGGGGGCATATAATGAATGCCTGCGGACTTTGAGAAACGTATTATCTACTATAACGCTTATCGACTGAATAAACTTCAAAACATATATAGTAAAACCGGATAACTAGTCACGACAGTTACTAAATATAGATACAAATATCAGGTCTTTATATGAAATGTCTGTGTGGTGGTTTAATGTGGTACAAAAGACTTTTTAAACAGTCTAAATGGACATGTGGTGGTCGCTAAAGTAGATATGACTGTAAATCAAAGCCAAATATGTTTTTTTCCCCTGAAAGCAAACCCTAAACGTGTACGGTATCCATTTAACTATATAATTGTATTGAAGTTGGAATGTAAGTCATCATTTTACTTACAGACAATATTCCCAAAGACAATCGAAAATACAGCCACAGTTAGGGGAACAACCCACATTGTACATACATACAATTGTTAAATGTTTTGATGTGCAATCATGTAGTTGATCTACGATACCTGTTATCTTATCTTAAATCCTTTTATACAACATCATATAACAATTATGAACAAAACATCGTCACCTTGCTTTAAAACAAAAAACATTTAAACTTTCAAACACTGTATCCTTTAATAAACAAAACTGTTGACAACATCCAAGACGGTATTCTAAAATTTATAAATGGTGTTCAAATATGAATTTCTCCAATGACTCAGAAACGTAACAATAGAAGACGACGTAGGTACACAAACACCGAAAAGTGTAACGAAGTTGAAACTACTGAACCGCCAATCGACATGAGTTCTCTATCAGAATCTGAAATACTCAAAATTACTAGTGTTATGAAAGATCTGGTTGTTAAAGATCTACACGAAATAATTATTACGGATATCAACCAAATTGTTCATTCAAAAATATCCGAAAGGTTCGACCAACTTGAGCAGAAATTAATTTCTTTACAGGATGAAAATACTGCAATAAAATCTGAAAATGAAACATTAAAAATTGAAAACGCAAAACTTAAGGCCGATATGGATCAACAGGAACAATATAGTCGGCGTAACGCTATTCGTATCGCTGGTATTGCGGAAAACAAAGATGAAAATACCAATAAAATTGTACTCGATATCGCTAAACGAGCCAACTTGGACATCACTCTGTCCGACATCGATCGCTCCCATCGAGTTGGACCTCCAAACATGGGCCGTAATCGTCAGATAATTGTGAAATTTACCAACTATCGAGCTAAATACAAACTTATGAAGTCAAGAAAATACTTCAAACGATCGGCTGATCCTATATTTAAATCCGTCTATATAAATGAAGACCTAACAAAAGCTCGATCTAATTTATACAATGCTGCAAGGACATACGTAAAAAACAAGCATTGTCACAAATGTTGGACTTGGGACGGAAAGGTCTTTGTTACTGACACAAAAGACCGCAAAATCCGTATTGACTCACTAAAAGATCTTATCGTCCTATCCCAACCTCCAGCTCCACATCATGGTAAATCCTCATCTCAAGCTACTCATAATGGGCAATCCCAAACTAACAATCCAACAGTGCTAAGTTACGCGGCTGCGTTATCAGCTACGTCGCATATGGATGTTACGTCAAACTCTGTCTAGCCACCATGAGCTTTATCGACTAACTGATTATTTCACATATCCATATAATGACTTTATATTTACCAGTTACATTAAATTTTGCCATTCTCCATATACTATGGATTTCTTGGTATTCCCCTTCCAAAAACCTCATTTTTCCTTATTATCATTTATTTTAAGATTTAAAAATCATATAATATCTTATAAAATTAAATTTCAGCAAGACACGACACTGACTTTTAATGGTGTACATTCTAGTCGTGATGTTGTATGCACTTTCGACATCCGTTTCCTCTCTATTAGTCTTAGCCGTCATTACCTTTTTCAATTTGTATATATGTTACTTATGTTATATTACTTTTTCATATTTCTATATATGTTATTTGTGTTATATTTTTGAATTGATTTCTATTTTAACGCATCCAGGGTCATATATTGTTACACCCCCTGGCATTTGGTTATCCAGGTTTTTGCATCCAAACTTTATTTTACACAAGGCCTTTCTTGTATGTGATTTTTTGCCATTCATAAACGGTTTTACATAATGCCCATCGACTGTAAAACCTTCTTTACAAGAATAGATCTGTTTTATTTAGTCGCATACGGCAATACAAAAAGTAAGAGTACGGTTTTGCATAATATTAATGTCACCTTGTTACAGATATTATGTTATATGTTCTTTTGGGTTTGTTTGATGTTATTTATTATGCTGTATATGAAAGCTCGTTGATGTTTATGTTACATTTTGAATATTGTATATACAAAACTGTAAAACTCTATCATAATTTCTGGAAATTTAAAATTTATAACAACTCACCATACTTAATCAACACTTTAATACATCGACATACTCAGTACTCAAACATTTTACTTCTCTGTTTTTTACAATGGATCTGGTTCTTAATCTACTTATCAGGGGATAAAGAAACTAATCCCGGTCTGTCTATACTTGAATCATCACAGTCGTCTTCTTATTTAGACTCAACATTTTTTTCAAATTTGGCTACAAACAACAATAACTTCTCATTGCACAAAGCTTCCTTTCGAAAAAAATGCAAATTGAATGCGAGTTTTCGTCTCATGACATTATCGCTTTGACAGAAACATGGCTTAACACACGTACACAGGACAGAGAACTGATGTTCGACAATTATAAGATACCATACAGATCTGACAGAATTATGGACACAATCGGCGGTGGAATAATCGTTTTTATTAAGGACAATTATATTCAAAAAGACGCCCCGATTTGGAAATTCCTGGCATTGAAAATATTTGGATAGAGCTTAAAATTCGCAACAATTTTATTCTTTTTGGCACTTTTTACAGACCACCCAATTCTGGCAATGATTTTTGGGACAAACTAGAAATTTCCGTAGACCTAGCCGATGATAACCAGCCCGACCTACTTGTACTCACCGGCGACTTCAGCGAAGATCAATTAAAAATTTCAAGCAATAAAATCAAAACAATAACTAGAACTAACGGACTACAACAACTTACCAACGAACCAACACATTTTTGGGATGATTCCTCATTATTGATTGATTTTATTCTTATTAGTGAATCTGAACTTGTTGACAACTCAGGATTAGGTGAATATTTTCTTGAAAATCAAAATAGATACCACTGTCCTGTGTTTGCTACTCTCAAACTTTCCAAAATATGTATGACATCTTATACTAGACGAGTCTGGTACTACAACGGAGCTAACATAGACTTATTCCAGCAAATACTATCAGCACATGATTTGCAAAGCGACTTCGACGACAACATTAACATAATGACAGACAAAATAACTCATACGATACTTAAAGCAGCTTCCGATTCAATACCAAACAGAATTGTCACAATAAGACAAAAAGATCCGCCTTGGCTTAACGCCACAATAAAAAAAATGTTACGAAAACGCAGACGTCTCCACAACAGAGCTAAAAGCACTAACAGACAAGAACACTGGGCAGCTTTTAGACAACTCCGCAATAAATGTACGTACAGCTAAATCTCGCTTTTATAACAAAATTTCATCAAAATTAGAATCTGATAACTTGCACACAAAAGACTGGTGGAAAACAGTAAAACTATTAACAGGATTTAAATCAAACACTCATATTATACCCACCTTATTACAAAATGGCGCGACTTACGACAATGACATAGACAAAGTTGAACTTCTTAACAACTACTTCTGTTCTCAGTCATCACTTGATGATACTAACTTGGAACTTCCTCAAACACTATCAAATCTAATAGATGACCATCTTACAAATGTGCATATCACTGAATCTGATGTCTTTGATGTTCTTATTAATATCGATACAACCAAAGCATCAGGGCCAGATGGAATAAGCCCTTTCTTTTTACGAAATGCTGCTAGCCAACTAAAACATCCTCTTTCTGTTCTATTTAACACATCACTTTTCAGAGGCAAATGTCCTGATATTTGGAAATTAGCTAACGTAACGCCCATCTTTAAAAAAGATAAACCTGAAAGAAATCAGGGTTATTTTTCTTGATATAAGCAAGGCTTTTGATAGGGTTTGGCATAAGGGACTGGTCCATAAACTAAAACAAACTGGTATCAGAGACACCCTTCTAAAATGGTTCCAAAACTATCTCCAAGACCGAAGACAAAGAGTAGTTTATATTGGCAATTTTTCTGAATATAAAGAGGTTCGAGCTGGCGTCCCACAAGGTTCTATACTTGGTCCTCTTCTATTTTTCATATATAATAACGATATCACTGACGAAATCAATGCTAATATTCGTCTTTTTGCAGACGACACTACTCTATATCTAATTGTTGAAAACCCCCAGTCATCTGCTCTAATTCTCAATAATTCTCTTTGCACAATTCACACCTGGTACAATAAATGGCTTGTTTCATTCAATGTACAAAAACAGAAAGCATGGTAATCTCTCGCAAAAAAAAATAAACCTGTACATCCTACTCTATATATGAACGATGTAAGTATCCTGGATACAGAAACGCACAAACATCTTGGCATAATGTTTTCCTTGAACGGATCGGGGAAATCACACATAGATTATATTAAATCAAAAGTATTACTAAGAATAAATATCTTACGTAAATTCAAATTCATTCTTGACAGACGAACTCTACAATCACTCTACTTTAAATTTATACGACCATTACTTGAATACGGAGACATTATCTGGGACAATATACCTCTTTATCTACAAAAAGAACTTGAATCCTTTAATCTTGAAGCAGCCAGAATCGTTACTGGTACCACAAAACTCTGTTCTAAACACACATTATATTAAGAAACTGGATGGGAACCGCTTTCTCATAGAAGAAAAAGCACAAACTTATTCAGTTCCATAAAATGTTCTACAACTTAACTCCTCAGTACCTGTCCGATATTATTCCAAACAAAACTCACAGAAGCACAAGGCAATACAATCAAATACCGACTATTTTATGTCACACCGATTCCTACTATAACGATTTTCTTCCTTCTACAATCAGACAATGGAATGAACTTCCACAAGAACTTAAAGATACTCCTTCTGTGAAAACCTTCAAACGATTACTTAATTTAAATCTTACTAAACCACCCGCTTTTTACAGCTATGGATCGAGAATTCAACAAATTTATCACACCAGACTACGCACTAACTCCAGCTCCTTAAAGTCTACCCTCTATAATAAAAATATCATAGATAATCCTTACGGCGACTGTGGCGAAATTGAAACAGTGTCTCATTTTCCACTGAGTTGTAATCTTTATTCTCATCCAAGGAATAGATTTTTAACTCCACTACCATATCCGCTTACAACTGAACTACTACTCTTTGGTGATAATTCTCTAACGTCCACACAGAACATTGAAATATTTAAATCCACACAAAAATTTATACATTTTAGCAAACGTTTTCATTTACACTGATATTGTTACTTGTATCTTTACGATTCACAAATAATATGCAAATGAACACTGTTACAGATTTTTAATTTTATTACCTACATGGTATTAAAACCATTATAGTTTTTTTTCTGGATGCAAATAGGTTAACGTTTTTTTATTTGTTTGTTTTTGATTTTTTGGTATTTCTTTCTACCTAAAGGCGCATTTGAAAAATTATTTTATAAATACTTTCAGGAGACAGTTTTTATAAGTGGTTCAACACTTGTTGCTGAATCCTATTTGTCATACTCCATATTGTTTACTTTTTTTTCAACATGTAATTACTGAATTTGACAAATAAAATATGTTTAATAATAAAATTTATGAAAACTTTTATGCTATCCTACAAAGGCGGTCAAAAACAAACGCAATAAAACACTTTTAACAGACTCACACGTCTCTTGTTTACCTGCGAAAATATGTAACAGACTCTTCCGTGTAGAATAGCTGATATATTGTTAAAGACGCATTTTAGCATTTAAAAATGTCACAAATGTATCACGATGCTTTTGTTACAATTTTAGGAACCGCTGGAGGTTGTTATTTATTGATCGCTACACTTCAAAAGGGGAGCTTACAAACTTACAAGCATTACATCATATTTACGTCATTTATGGTATTTAGGTTCTCTTCTCGTTTAATGCATTCTCGCATTGGCGTATATAAAAATATATTTGTAGATCTATGTTATACCCCTTATTCATTTCTCTATTTTTTGTATGTTCGTTTTTTTTTTTATAAATTATTACCTTGATGTTTATCTAACTTTTAAGTGTCAAAAAATTAAAACTTTCTTCTATACTTTTTCTGAATATTCTAAATTACACATTTGTTAAACTTGTGTAAGCTAGACCGACATATCAGTCTGCTTATCTATAAAATAGGGGGAATTTCGGACTGGTTTGATATTTTTAAAATTGCTGGCTGGAATTGACCCGTTTTAAGTGTCTTTTAGTCATTGTTGTGTCATTTAGATTATGCAAAAATTGCGTGACATCTGTCTATTTGTGAGCATAGATTCTTACGGTTTTCATCGGGATTTGTTTACATATTATAAATGTGATTGTAATCAGTAGACTTCGCAACAAATTGTCATATGCCAATTTTAGCAACTATGATTTTTTTCTGTCAGCCCATCCTGTTAATTTTTCAACGGAAAGCTCGGAAAATTTGTAAACCGGAAGCAACCATGCTCACAAAGGGATGTACTAAGCAAGAAAAAAAGAACAAAAACTGGTCTATTGAGCTGTTATTTGTTGAAGTAGTTTAGCGGCGTTCAAATAAAATTAAAAGGACTTAAATATGGACAAAATACAGAAATCGTTCAATTCGCGTTCACTTACTATTTATGTATCAGACAAAAAATGACAGACTACTATTTTAAACTGTAATACAGCTTCAATAAAAATAACATAGTAATTTAGTTTACGCGACAGATACTGATACGACATATTTTAAGGCAAAATAATTAAATATATCTTTACAAAAATAATACGAAATATAATAAGCAAAAACAATCTAGTATACGGTAGGGGTTTCATTGGTTGAGTGGTCTTCAAATACGGTTAACGAATCACAACCCTTCTTACCGTCTACGTACGGATTTCAACTGGATTCTAGTACGATAAAACTTTTCAATTCGCTTTACGAATTTTTGCACAATCAATACACTGGTAACTTCAATATAATTAAAGAATCTTCCATTGCATTGTTTGTAACCAACATACCTTATTTCTACTAAGACAAAAGATATCGAACAAAATCCCGATATAAAATAAGTTATCTATGCAGGTATAATTGTCTCCGAAGCATGTGCTTGATTTCTTTTTAAAAAATGTGTCATAAGAAAAAAAACATGAAATCAAAGTTAGGTAAACACAATTTTAATTTTCTTTGACAATAGCTAATTCAAAAATACAAAATATAACAAATAATCACAGACTTTTTGTTTAAATGCACTTGAAATGCTGTAAAACTTGATTAATCTGTTGCAAAACAAAATGCGAAACAAGAGATGTCATTACCAGAAGGCATTGTTGAACGGAAAGGTAGAAAGATAATCTTAACCTTTGTTATTTACTTGTCTGTTCTGATTAAATAGAATTGAAGAATAAACATTGATTTTCAAATAAAATTCGTTTCACACTATACGATTGGAACCTGAGAAAAACACAAACCTTTTCAAATGTTTATTTTCATATTCAGGTTGCAGATAAATAAATATATTTAATGTAATCTCTCATATTATGTCATATTAGACTCGTCATAAAGTTAGAATGTATAAAGATGATACAAAATAAATCATATAACAAAATAATAAGTTGTTGTCATAATAAATATGTTAAATACTATTTTAAAGACTCTATCAAACAAACACAAAATAATTTTTCATTTAGCAAAAAAAATATTAAATATGTTTGTAAATTATAAAATTCAAATCAAACACTGCAAGAATTGTAAAAAAAACTAAACTCAAACTGTAATGAGTGCTTTAAATATTGTATATACCTCAAAGGTATAATATATCCTTCCCCAGTGACCGGTAAAATTTCACAATGTAATGATAAATTAAAGATGGACCTCAATTATATATCACAAATGAAATGTAAGATAGATAACAATCTAATTAATAAGTTATTAAACTTTTAATGTAAGAAACTGTTCAAGTCCATTCCGAGTCGGTCGTAATTAGGGATACAACATGGGTTGTTAATTATAATTATACAAAACAGCTTTTAAACAATAGTGCTAAACTGTTGTGATGATCTATCAAACGCTTACAACAATATTCAATAAATGTATTCCATAATATATTACATTTCGGGTTTTTTTTCAATTTTTGAGATTCCATTCAGCACTCATGAAAGCAAACAAAAAATATTATGCATTTTTAATACAACTCTAAAGTGAAATCTAAACTTTTAAATAAAAATGAAAAAATAAAGTTGTCAATAAAGATTGCATCTATTTTATTAATGTTATTATATAAATATAGTTGTGACACTGAGATTCGAACCTTCGTGCTTTAAAAATCTATTTTCCTAGCATCATGAGCATTAACAAACTGACGGACTACCAATAAAGTCCAAATATATTTGCTGAGATCAGGCTCTCTTAACCTCTTACACATTTTCGTCCACGACTTAACGCAATAAAACTAAATTGCTTAACAAAGAACAATTATATCAAATACCAGTTAATACATTATGAATTAGAATTTAAATTAACTTGTAATTTTTGAAAATGATTTTATTCAAAAACTGATTATGGCGAGCGTATATTTTTTTCAAGCTGCGAAGAAAAGGTACAAAGAATCTTTAGTTGAAATCTCTACATTAACAAACATCACCAGCATATATCAATTGTCAATAAATGATTGACAGACAAATTCATTATGCGACTTACATTCATAAATAAATTCAAATGACAGATGAAAATTGGACAATTGTCTGAACGAATCTAAATATATTTTATTCCACTAGATTTATATTGATGTAGAAACTATGTTATTAAACTATAGGTTTACTCTTTTGAGTACAAAACATTACCCTGATGTTGTTTATTCACAGTACTCTTTGTGAAATTGTATGGATAAAATGGTTAACAGTGTCAAGCATGTTTTTCTTATGTTATTTGTTTGTGTGTTTAAATATGACTTCAACAGATTTTTTTAACATGGCATTTAACGTTATGGACATTTAAATATAACACCATATGGCACATGTTGACAAAATTACTATTCAACTATGTATGGACAAAATCTACAACAAAACAGTACACAAATATACGTATAATTAATCATAAAACCACCAAACACCTGTTTTTAAAATACAGCTATAACAATCTTTTTTAAAGGTTTCGTTATTGATCTATAAGAAAATATCATGAATTAATTTTTCATGAAACTTCAATATTAGCGCTTTAAAGTCACATAGAACAATTGTCGATTGTCCGTATATCATCATCTTTTTACAAATACTAATCTTTGAGATTAGATTTTAAACGATACTCTGAATTTAGAGGTTAATCAGTTTTGCTTACAGCAGCAATGTTAAATATTTCCTTTATATTTTTCTTTTAAAAAATAAATCTTGATAAACAATTATATGATATTCTTGGTTTTAAAGATTAAATGCTAACAGCAGTGATATAACAGAAGTGATATAACATGAATGATTGTAATATAACATGACTGTCTATAAATTATGTTCTTTTACAAGTATTAACTTTGGTAAAAAAAAATATATATAAATAAACTTGGTTAAGGAGGATAAACTTTTAAAAGTTGTTCTTATATTCTTATATCATCTCTCTTTAACAAATATATCATATGATACAAGATTATA
The DNA here is from genome assembly GCA_029721355.1 of Tegillarca granosa. Taxonomy (NCBI): domain Eukaryota; kingdom Metazoa; phylum Mollusca; class Bivalvia; order Arcoida; family Arcidae; genus Tegillarca; species Tegillarca granosa. The sequence goes on from CM056599.1 coordinate 8,986,946, forward strand.
TGATACTCTTGATTTTCGGTTTTGTTAACAGTAGTAAGAAAATTGTAACACCTTGGATATTTTCTATAGATAAGAGCATATAAAGATTAAAAACAATCCATCACATATAACAAATACAGATAAAATGTCAAATATCACAGACATAAAGCTTAAAAATACTTGATCAAACTCACATCTATTACATATCTTAACCTTAAACCTTAAACCTATCTTCAAATACATACTTTGCCAGTGAATTTTAAAGACTTTACCTTAAAATACAAAAAAATAAGAAAAATTTGAAATTTTAACACCCAATACAAAATTAGTGCATGCACGTAGCACCTCACTCATATACAAATTTTGCCAAGTGGCAAGTAAAATGCTTTTAGTAATTATAATACTCGTTCAAGTTTTTAATAAAAAGTCACACATTTCTAAATTAAAAACAAAAACACTAACAACAACCACAACAACAACAAAGTTTTTTACATGTGCTTTCAGTTTTTTCTTTTGGAACTACCTGATCTCTTGTGAAAGTCAAAAAGACTTGCTCCAATGTAGTTTGATGCACAGAATAGTCTTCTAAATTAAATCTGTCTTTAGCTCTTTCAAGTTCACCAAATACCTTTGCCAGTGGTATATCTGCGTCAGGAATCTGGAACTGAAGATAGCCTTGATGGTCATCAAATACCTTGCTATTTGGGAATGTTGTCTGTACGAAATTCTTCATGTTCATTTCCGTGTTGTAAAGATCTGCTTTATCTGAGCTCAATCGTACAATAAGCGTATATCCATGACCGAATTTATTCTTTAGATGTTGTGGACTTCCTAAACAGACGAACTTTCCATTTACCATGATAACAATCTTGGTACAAAGTGCATCACATTCTTCCATGCTGAATGAATAATAAATTCAAACGGTATTATAAAGATATTTAACGTTATATGATGATAAACAAAATTTCTATTTTAAACAAATATTACTTTATCTTTTTGTCAAAGACTAGTGTCACTGAAGAGGAATGAATTTCCGAAATCTGCACATATGGCACATCAAAATTTAGCAGGTATTTGTTATATATTTACATGTACCTTGTATCTCATCAAAATGAATGTGGATAACGAAGTTTTGATAATGGTAAGCCGAAAGTCGACCAAAACTAAAAACCGCTTAAGTTATGTTGTCTTTGACATGTAAACGTGTGAAAATTTGTATAAACAAAAATATATCAAAAAATGGTTCGTTACTGACAAAACGTACAGGCATTATTTTTCAAAATGTATATGAATAAATGCATTTCTTCAGAAATGAAAAATATGTTATATATACAGAAATAAATAATTTTTTACACAAAAACCTTTATGTTTAAACAATAAAGGGCTGGTTGGATGGATTTGATAGGTTCTAACCATATCACTTTCGAATCAAGAAACAAAAGAAAAAAATTAAAATGTACAGTTTTAACATGATAAACGGTTAAACTATCAACATAGAGTGGTAAATTACCTATGGGAGGTCAAAATTAAAGTTTTTCCACTAGCTCTTATTTGTGACAGAACATTCCATAACTTTCTTCTAGCACCTGGATCCATTCCTGTTGTTGGCTCATCCAACAATACAAAAGGTGGGTTTCCTACAAGTCCTATAGCAGTACTCAACTTTCTTTTATTTCCACCACTTAAAACATAAAATAGGTAAATGTTGTCAGAACAATATTTTGGCGATAAGCGAAAAAAGCTAAACATTGTATTTGGTTTTTAAAACAACCAAGGGCATGCTTCACCAAAGAAACAAAATAAAAATATATGAAAACAGAAACAATTATTGAAATAATAATTATTCCTTATTAATATTATCACTGCTATAAAACTTTGGACTATCACCTTCTAAAGGACATACTGGTTGCAAAGGCAGTATAGAACCAAGTGGCATAGTTCAAGTGTTCTTGTAGGTCCTAAATGACCAAGGTAATAAAACAAAAACTTACTAGTCCATGTCCAAATCAACCCCCACCCCCCATCCCCCCACCCCCGAAAAAAAATAAAAAAGAAACGGGTCAATTAATAATATACGTGAACTTTCATCAAGGAAGTGAGGCCGGGTGCACCGGAAGGATACGCAAATCCTGTCTCGCCTACTACACTCGTCACATTTAACATCTTTTAATCTATAATTAGGTACATAACATGTATAGTTTATAAATAACTACCATTCTATGATTATGTTAATTACAAACAATTACGATTTTTAAGTATATAGATCGATGTTGTTGTTGTAATAAGATACCATTATCGCTTATTTGATAGATTTTTTTTTTTGTAAATACAAATTTTAGAATACCTTGCAACTGTTTGATCACTGGCTTTTGAAACTACCAGTGCTGTGTTGTAAATAACAAACACACACACACACACACACACACACACACACACACATTTTCTGTATCAGTCAGGGAAATTAGACGTTGGCGAAATAATTGAACATTGACGCACACAACTTAATATGTAATGATGTTTGACGACATTGTCACCAATTACAAGTGCTTTTCGCCGCTATATATAATCAATATCTGAATGTCCTATCGTTACAAATAATCATGTACGTTTAATTTAATCTAATTTAGCTTAAATTCAAAATCGTTTTTAGAAAAACAGGTTGTCTTGCACAGCAACTACAGAATAGGGTATAAATAACAATGTCTCTCAAACGGCGTCAGCTACACGTCAATGTTTAATATATTAATTGCAGTGATCCGCTATTCTAGAAATGACTATTGTTACGACTGAAACAACCCTGACTGGTACGTAAACCCCATTTTATTTATCCATCGAACATCTTGAAATATAAGAGCAGAAACATTTACCTGTAATAAGAACAATTTTTATCAGCGTATTTTCGTAACATCATCACATCAATTAGATCAGACACAACACGTTTGATATCATTTTCCTTTACACCTCTAAGTCGTGCGTACATTGTCAGGGTCTCTCGTCCAGTCATCTGGTCGATTAAAGCATCAAACTGTGGACAATAGCCGACATTTTGTTGAACCTGAATCAGTTAAGAATAATGATTTTTTCTATAATCTACCTTTATCGCAAGTAAACTTTCACATGTTTTTGCTAGTTTGCCCTTTCATCTCAAAAATATATAAAAGATAAAATATTCTATTAAAGCGGTAAGGTATAAATAACAAAAAACTTAACATAAAATAAATAATATGAAATAACCGATTTATATTACAAAATATTTATCAAAAATGTAACATTCAAAGTTTCTAGTCGACATTATTGATACAAAACCATGTAAGTCATGTTAACCAAAATTTGGAATTGTGATTTTTTTTTTAACATACAATTGGAATTATAATCTATTTATGTATGAGAAATTATAATAAGCATTTCGCAATTTGTAAAATGCTGCTTAGAAAAATACTTTTTAGAGCTCTATACTAAATAAATGAGTTATGAGCTTGCAAATTAATTCATAAAAACTTAAACTTGACATCTCGATAAAAAACGACTGTTAAAAATGACAGAGACTATAAAATAGAAATATGACCTGTTTCAAGTGTTGCTTCACATCATACGAGTTTAGGTATGCATTGCCACTTGTCACGGTATGGTCTCCAGTCAACATCTTAAACGTAGACGTCTTACCAGCACCATTCTGACCAAGCAATCCAAAACATTCCTCCTTCCCAATACCAACACTTATTCCCCTAACAGCCTGGATTGAGCCGTATGACTTATACAGATTTTTCAATACCAGTGCGTCCGTTTCCATCAGCTCAGATATATCACTTGAATTTATTCTATCTCTTTCTGCCACAACATCGTCGTCCTCCGTTGCTCCACCTTCCAATTCCATTTCCTCGTTTGAAGGAGATATACTTGCGTTTGCACCAGATCCGTTTTTCCCGGCAGCATAAAAGCATTTATAAAACACTCCATATTCAATTAAAAATACAAGGATGAAATACAACAACCCTTGTATAGTCATAAAAGTTAGGTACCTCCCAATTCCTGGAGTTTCCCAATGCATGTAATTGTCGTAAAAAGTAAAACAGTTACTACCACATGTTGCTGAAAATAAAATTAAATAAAACTAGTATAAATATAGTTTAAATAATCAAATCTAGAATCAAATCAAGTAAAGAAAAAACGGCTTACACTTGCTTTAAGTGTTACATGTACTTCTCAAGTTAACTCTGTCACGTCCCAACAGAAATTGAACGCTATTTTTATCACTGAATCACAAATGCCCAGGTGAAGAAGTGTTTTCGTCGAACAGCGCAATTTTTTTTCAGTAAAATGATGTATCTGTTTAAAACTAAATACCGATTATTAACAAAAAAAAAAAAACAAAACAAATACAAAAAACAAAACAAAACAAAAACAAATATGCAATTACTTATTTTTACGTCTTTGGTCGTCTACTACGTTTGCACCTCAAATATAGTGGTTAGGGTGTTAGTCTTCAAACTCAATTCGTCTTGCCTCTGTAATATCGTCGGTTGAAAATGAAAAAAGGTGTTTCCTTTTGATAGTCCTTTGCTTGTTGGTTTGGTATAACTATAATGGACTGAGTGTCTTCAATGTGTATCTGCGACATTGTTGGCAAGTGAACTAGAGTGTAAAGGTCGCCACTTGGCGTCCACAAGTAAAATGCAGGTCAGAAACGCTGTACTGTTACGTAACAAATTGACTTGTTTTTAAGATTAATCCTCAAAATTTAAAAAAATTGTCTCGTCACGAACTGCTTAAAAATTGCTATTGTGATGTAAAACTACACTTAACCAAAAACCAACCAACCAACTTTGAAGCGCTTCCTTAGCCCCAGGAAACTAGATTTGATGTTAAAAAAATAATCGATAGTAAATCAGACTAAAAAAAACATGTAAAACAATGTACATATATAAAACAGTCTTACCTGCACAGCAAGAGAATGTTGTGTTTGGGTTACTACAGATTGACTGGTAGTTGTTCTCCTCGCACAAAGTTTTGTATTCATGGTTGACATACATGTCCATCAAAGCTTTACCCAGATTGTAATGTGGTAATAAAATGGTGAAAATCCAGTTTAACGCATCAGCAATATCCTCAGTTCCAAGAGACGGTATGTCCAGTACATATACTGCAACTAAAGTAACTAAGCCTGAAAAGACAAATTATGTTATAAATAAAATATATCATACAAATACCAGTGAAATCTTGCTGCGTCAGATGTACATGTTTTGGAAATTCATTCCTCATTAGTGACCCTAAGACCGAAAAGTTTGACAGATAAAAAAATAAGCCAAGCAATTCAAAAATAAAGAATCTTAAGTTCTAAAATTATATCAACCCAAATCCAGATCAGGAATGTTTTGCATGACGGAAGAAACCTTAGTTTTAAAATAATTTCAAAATTTAGGACGGCTGAAATTTTTGCTGAATGGTGATTTTTCTGACAGCACAAAGTACTAATTAATTTACTCAGAGAAGGAGACATGTTAAACACAGTTCACTGAAAACACACGACATAAAAAAGCATATTGTTTTCATACTAATGTTTTTCACAAAGGCTTTATGATTACTTTTCTTAAGAATTTCTTAAAATTTTATTGGTGATTGAAATGGTTTTACTGAAGTCTTTATGAGCAAATAACATTATCACTTAACCAGGTGAAGATATTAATTAAAACTACGTTCATTTATACAAATATACCGTATATAACGAACCCGTAAAAATATTCAACATTGTCACTGACACAACACCTGTGGCTGGACTTGTAAACATATAGTGTAGAAGATAAACAAATGGTAAACAACACCATCCATATATAAGGAACAGCAAAATAATAATGCCAATCCTTCCACCATATACATAAGCTTCAGCCTGGAAAGCTACAAATGCGATAATTATTCCGATCATTGGTACGAGGTAGTTGATCACATCCCATGTAAAATTTGACACCCAATAAGCAAAAGGACTCACTCCGCTGACGACCTGAAGATGTTTTGCCCCCGTGAATCTTTCTTTGATTGGAAACAAGACAAAGCTTGCAGTTAGAAAAGCCATTCCAAACAACAAAGTGAATGCGATTGAAAATCCGATTGTTAACGCGGACGTACTGGCAGCACTATTATCTGTTAATGCGACTGGTAATGGATGGTTTATGACTGTCATCGAAGTCGACGTGCTATTGTTTTCCTTCAGAAGCGTGTCCATCATATAGTTCAGCGATATAGCAGGAGTATGTAATGGTTCCCCGTTAAAATACGCAGTGTATGATGGATTTGAAGATCCGGAAGCAGGAACAAACTCGGCAGCAACTATGTAGCTTTTATCGAAGGACGATTGGCCAACAGACTTTGCTTTAGCTATTAAGTAGTCATCAAATGTTGTATAAGTTGTTTGAGCATTATAATCATCGGCCGAATGTCCAGCAGATGTTAAACTATTTTTGTAAGTAGTTGCAATAGCAGCTGTAGTTGTTTGACCGCTATAAACAAACGTTGTTCCACCAAATGATGCAAGATCAAGAGTCAAAGCTGGTTCTTCGGCGTCAGGAGAATTTGTTTTTTCAATCAGTAAAGCAAGCACTGTAAATATAATCGGCATAGCGAGTTGAACAATGGAAATTATCTTATTACGATACGTGTGAATAAATTTCTTTACTAGCATTGCGTAATATTGCTGAAATGAAAGATGAAGTCCTGTGTTTTTCTCAACATTTCTGGCAAAGTCTGAAAATATAATAATATCACTAATTATTAAAAACATGCATATATTGTTTGGTGTATTCAAAGTAATTTTTGTAACCACAAATAAGAGTAAGCAGGAAAAACGTAATAAAAACGATTATGTCTTTTGCCATTCGACACATGTTCCATATGTATTAAATACATTGGTGCTGCTGGGCCACTACTGTAAATATAGCTGTAATTATGCTGTTCTTAACAAAATTAATTCGCTAATTGGTGCAAATCTAGCTAATAAAGATGTTCTAAGCAATAACTAATCCACTCTAATACAAATAAATTTTTTGCAAACATTTTTGTATGTACTCGCGAAATAATTGTGAATTGCTTAAATATAATGTTGATATAATAATTTGCAAACTTACTAATTGTAAAGATTATTTTTACCACGACAGTATACTAACTATCGGTTGATCTAAGACATTTGTCTGGTCTCTAACTGTGAAATATTAAATGCCCATAAGTTACAAAAACAGATTAAAAACATTGGAATCTGACACTAAATAGATGCTACAGCAAATCAGCAAACTTACCTATTGTTTGATTTTTCTCAGCAACATTGTTCTTCTCTGCTTCTTGTTTTGGTTTAAAATCTACAGCTAAATCGTTTTCTCCTTTAGCAGGACTCACATTAATGCTATTGTTTGGAAGTTCTTCAGTTTTGAAGCTTTGATTATCATGTCCATCATTTGTTAACTTTTCTTTCGATGATGATTTAAAAAACCTTAAGAAACTGTCGTCGTCATCATCTTCTTCATCTTCGTCTTTAGCATTCTCACCAACCCTTAAAGCACAAGAGATTTTTGTGAAACACTTATGCCCCCACCCTTCCACTCTCCTTGGACAGACATTATAGGGTGCACAAGCTTTTATTAAGGGCAGTATACATTATGGGCAGTGTACATGGAAATGAAATTGACATTTTGAACTTAAAACCAATAGGGGTCATCTACCAGTACTATCTGAGATGTATAAATCTATCAAGTATGATGTGTCTAAGCTAAAAAAAATTGAATTATAGGTTGCACAAACATATAGACCTTCAGACAGGTTTGAATGTACTTCTAAATTATAAATAATTATCAATATAACCATACTTGACAAACCATATTAACGAATTGTGGACTTGTAGCTCAGGTACCTCAATTCAAGAGCATTGAAGAAATAGTCTACTACATCACATCATTGGCAAAAACATGTTTCTCATGTTATATCAGTAATTAATTTGATCAACCTTTGTAGAGATAATAAACGTAAAGCAAACAATTGGAATTTTTTAAGTCCAAGGGGGATAACTATGTCAAAAATTGCTCGATCGTACCCAAAACAGAACTTGACCTAGATATTCTTATGATAAATCTGTATACCAAATTTCATATGTGCAACCTCATCGAAGAAAATGAACGGAAACTGTTGGTGGACTGACAGACCGACCGACAGACAGCAGCAAAGCAATATGCCCCCTTCAAGAAGGGGGGCACAATAAAATCGAAACATTTATTTGGAAAAGGCGTTTTTTATTTCAGTGTTAATTAAAAATGAATTTGTACTGAACTTTGCACTTAAAAACATTTAGCATTTGCAGCATTTCGAACTGTGAATATACAAATAATCGATAAAAAACAGATATTAAAAGCACTTCTTTTAGGAAATAGAGTAATAATCACGAACCTTTCTTTGAAAAAAAATCCACTACAAATATACAAGCAAATATACAAGTACTATAGACGCAAATAAAAGTGCTTAAATAAAACATCTTTTAATTAATCCACTAACTTTAGTAGATTGTTGTAATCATTTGATAGAAACTTGTTTATCTTTTCTCAGCTAGCAAGGTTACACTTACTTCAAAAAGACTTCTTCCATTGTAGTTGCCGATGTACCAAAGCTTCCGACACCAAGGGCTTGTCGCTTGTTTTCTAGTTCAAGAAACAATTTTTCAAATTTGGCAGACTCGTCAAATGGCAGTATATAGGACAGTTCTGCACTTATTTCACTCTCCAAAAAGGCTCCAGGGACATGACTCTGTATCATACTTGTTAAGTTTGGAACATTGCAAGATTTGTCCTTTACGATTACCAAATGATAACCAGCACCTAAAAAGTATTGTTTTTTGATAATTATTTTCAATATTTAAAATTTTTTAAAAATTTTTCTTTATAATAATTTTATATTCTCTTATTTAAAAAAATAAAGGACTTAATGAAAATCGAGTCCTGTGGTTAGCGACTCAAAAATATTAAGCATTGCAGAAGTATAAAAAAGAAATTAGATTACAGAAGATTTATGTATGCAAGTACAAAATAACGCTGTACATGTGTTTTTCTTTCTATTTTGTTGGCGTTGATATAAAATTGAATCTTATTCTGTTCAGTCACGGTTCCGTAGCTAGTAGTGAAAGCACCCATGACTACATGTAGCCTATTCTTTATCAAACAATCTGCAGTTCTGTAGCGTGCATTAAGGCATATTACTTCAGTTTTAAATCTTTCGAGAAAGATAATGCTTATGAAGTAGCTTTAACAGCAATAAAACGGGCTACATAAATCCCATCCATAAATAATAAACTTTTGTGATTTGAAGTTTTTTTATTTTTCACTCAAATTTCTGTTTGTCATCAACTTAAATTTCAGACGATTTTCATACAAATTAGACCCTTCTTATTTCAAAATAATGGGAATGTGTTATAATCATGTATAATGTTATCAAATTTAACAAACCCACAGTGACATACCATATGCTTTCTTCAGGAAGAGTGAGGTTCCACAACATTTCACAACGCCTTCAGACATTATGGCTATCCGATCACCAAGCAAATCCGCTTCATCCATGAAGTGTGTTGATAATACCATTGTTCTGCCTTCTCTGAATTTCTGCAGAATATCCCACGTTTGCCTTCGAGCTTGTGGGTCCATACCAGAAGTAGGTTCATCAAGAATAACGATCTGTGTGTAAAAAGTTATTGATTTAAAGATTGTTTATTTGAACTAGTCTAAACCGTTTGACTGTAAATCATAACGTCAGTCGTTAAGTAACAAAACCGGTGAAACAATGGTTGCTCAGATATTCCAATTTCACCTTCAATACACAAGAAAATGATCACAAAAAATTCAAATTATTTACTATAAGAAACTTGTTTTATTATTTGACCGCAAAAAAGTCGAACTTAGGTTTCCTTCAGTTCAACACTTTTGAAGTAGTCTAATGACAAGAAACCACTGAGGTAGCTCAGTTGGTAGAGTGCTCGCTCCGTAAGTGGGAGGTCGCGGGCTCGAACCCCGGCCGGGTCTGACCCAAGACCTGAAAGTGTACAGTGACTGTTCTTTTGCCAAGCACTCGGCATTACGAAATGAAAGTCACGGTTCTTTCGGATGGGAACTTAAAATAAACAAGGTCCCGTGTCACTGGCAGGCGTGGCACGATCTAAAGAAACCCTGCTGTATAATGCGATCAGCGCAACGCACAGGCAAAGTTTCTGCATTTTCGCCTACAGCTGGCGACGTCTCGATATAAGTGAAATATTCTTGAATGGGACGTTAAACACCATTACTCAACTCAACTCTGATGACAAGAAGGAAACAAGTTAAAGAAAACTTTACTTTACAACACTTAATAGACAGCAGGATATTCTAGCTTAATACTTTATTTTCTTTTACATCTTTGATTTAATAATCATATTAATCTCTTTCTAAGCATAGAAGTGGCGCCAACATATGTTTTGTTTGTCAGTGTACATCTGGGAGTTTAAGAATTTATGAAATGCAAATTTACAATTAAAGTGTTTAACAAAGCTTAACATGCATATAAACAACTCACTTTAGAATCCCCAATTATTGCGATACCAACAGATAACTTTCTCTTTTGTCCACCTGATAAAGTCATTGACTTTTTGTTACGCTTAGATTCCAGGCCTAAGATTACAATCATTTCGTCTATTGCTTGTTTTATTTTGGATTTCTCCAATCCTTTAAGCTGCAAAATATTAAAGTTAAATTCATAAAAACATTTTGGATATTACAAGTTCAAGTTTTGTTTCATCAAACTAAACGTACTCTCTCTCTCTCTCTCTCTCTCTCTCTCTCTCTCTCTCTCTCTCTCTCTCTCTAACGACAACGAAAAAGAACATATCTAATGTTTCCATTATTTTGACTAAAGCTATGAGAAGATAAAATAAACTTTTAGTGTAACACAGGCATTTTTTCTAAACATATGTAAAATTTGGCGAGCATTTTTTTAAATTAAAGTTATGTATGTTGAAAGACAAACTAGACTTACATCAGTAAAATACTTACAGATGCATAGAAGTCTAAGTGTTCTTCTACTGTCAGTGTATCAAATAGAATGTTATGTTGTGGACAAAGTCCGATACTCTCACGAACACCTGATATGTTCTTCACAATATCATATCCATTCACAGAGGCAGTTCCACTTGTTGGAGGAATGAACCCTTTAAACAGAAATATTAAAAATTAAAATTAAATAAACAGGTTTAAGTCAAATAAAACAAAATAAAACACTTGATCCAAGTGGAATAATGGTTATAGCGGGCCGGTTCCGATTTGTATTCAGCAAAAACGTCTCAAAATCTCGGCACATGAACAGCAAGATATGCTTTTTCTGGGTAATTAGGAATCGACTTGATTAATAACCACGTTATATAACGTCACATATAACTATCCATTGTTAAAATCATGAGATGAAGTTGCGTATGATAAATCAATTTAGGTTCTTTAAATGCGTTTATCTGTGACATGTTCAGATGGATAAAATCAAACTTGAGCTCTTATGCAATCAACCCCCCCCCCCCCAAAAAAAAAAAAAAAAAAAAAAAAAAAAAAAAAAAAAACAGGAAAATGCAAAAACATCTCAAGCACACTAGTTTTATAACTAAAGATTGTAGACAGGTACTTGGGTGGCTGTTAATTGGGGTGATTAAGTACTAAAGAAAGGTCTTACCCATCTCAATTTTTCTTAATCAATAATTAATAAACACATAATTATTTAAAAACAAGAAATAAAAGGATTCTTTAAGGTACTATTAGTATTGTTACCTGTCAACATAGACATTGTTGTTGTTTTTCCAGCCCCGTTATGACCAAGTAAAGCCGTTATTTGACCTTCGTACATGTTAAGGGAGGTACCACTAACAGCAATCTTTTTCTTCTTTCCTTTTCCAAATTCCTATACAAAAATTGGTATGAATGTTTCTTAGATATGATTTATAAATGACAGTGACAAGTTTTGGGGAAAAAAGCGAATTTCTGTTATGTTGAACTTATTACATTAAAGAGCAATTTCGATACCAGTAATAGTGTTACAAGCACCGATAACATTTGTTACTTATATCGAGTTGGTCGGTTTGTGAATGGTTGGGGTAAACCAGATCGCCTCATAAAACCCATCGACCGTCGACAAACCAACTAACAAACTTACTGACAATAGGATCCTCTCGAGTTGGATTCAAATATAATCCGTAATAGGCACGGTTATCCGAAACAAGGTTTTACAAACCGCGATTGCTTTATTCCTTAGAAGTACAACGTGATTGTCAAAAAATGTTGCCGTTAGTTATGATGACAAAAACAGTTCATAAATCTGGTGATTGCCTTTTCATCTTATGTATTGAAAAACAATCTTTATTTCATTTTATCTTTTAAAATATCGCTTAAACTTCAGGGCCTAGGGGCCTATAACCACTTATTAAATCGGGGACTGATAACAGGTTGATCAACATTTGTTGTGGCACGTTTTGCTTAGCCAGTTGTTTTAGCCTTTTTCTGATCATACTTCTGATCATACTTTCTGATCATACTTTCTACACTATCTGTGCACATTAGTACTTTATTTATCACAAGTCCCAATGCACTTACCTTTCTTAGCTTATTAATACTTATACCGACTTTAAGGTCGGTGGGATCACGTTCAAATAATTCTGGTCTGCTTGTTTTCGGTCGAAGTTCGTCTCCATAAACCTCATCTGTACGTTTTTCTCCACACCAGTATGTTTTCTGGAAAAAGAAAAAAATCAATAAAAAGGTCATTAGTATATCAAAGTAATAAAGGAAACTAAAGCTACTTTAGCAAACAGACCTGCAATAATAAACGAAAAAATATATTTTAATCCACAATCAGACGTCTTTAATATGTCACTGATAATAACCATATTGATATAATGTGCTATACAATTATGTATAGGTTCATTATATAGTATATTTTAGACTTAAGAATAAATAAAACATTTTTGTATTGTCAAACATATAACATGCAGACATAAAAAACTTACTGTAAATGGGAAATACAGAGGATTTGGTATACCATATTCTCCTGGCTTGACGTTATCCACGTACCATGCAACCAAGAAATACAGAACTGTATCAAAGATCAACATGGCCATTGCCTGTAGAAGGGAAAAATTATCATCCACAGTAGCGGGTTTACTAAATGATGACCATGTAGCTCCAGCACCTGTATGTTGATTAAAATAGTAATTTAATTGATGTAAACCATAAAATAAGACATAACTAATGCCTTTTTATTAAAACCAAATCAAAACAACATATTTTTGTATACATGAGTTGATAACTCCAATTCAAAAACAATATGAAAGGGGTCTCTTTTAAGTTGTCATAAATAGCATTTTGCTATTTGTCATGAAGGTAATTATTTTACAACATTTATGACTTAATCATAGCTAATTGGATAAACATCTTCAATAAAACCGAGATGATGCAATATTTGATCATCAATTATTGCGATACGTTCTGATAAACGTTATTTTAAGAATATTTTCTTTCTCTTTCATTTTAATCTTTATGCATTATAAATGCAAAATTTAACATTAAATCAATAATTTTTCAAGTGCGTAGTCTGTCTTTATGATATCATATTTGTGGGTTTCTTCAAGATAATATCGAATAGAACCCCGATTTCATTCAGTATATAAAATATAAACATATTATTGAATGTTATATAATTTATTAACTGCGTTTCAGTATAATAATCTACTGATATGTGGGAGTTACTCAGGTATGTGCTTAGCTCGCTTTCACGAACTGGTACAACAGATTGAGAAGAGGATAATTTCCAATGGAAAAAAAGACAGTCCATTGTAAGATCAATCCCCAATATACGTGTACTCACAGGAAACTATATCATTAACTACCTGGATTGGTTAAAACAACGTGAAAAATAATAAACAAACTAAACTTTGGTTAAGACCTAACTTATTTAGAGAAGTACGAAAAGTTACAACTGACCCTAATTACCGGCATTGTACATGTATGTATGTATGTGGACTTTGAATAGATAATATTAGTTTATAAAGCAGACTGATGGCATTGTCTGCAAAATATTAACTCATAATTTTGATATTGTAAAACATCATATATTATATATATATATTGATAGATAGATATAATATGAGCGTTAACGACAAATGAAATATATGAAAAATGCATGTGGTTTTAAATACCACGCATGCATTGGTCGAGTATTTAGACTGAAAATGAAATTGATTGGGTAAATACTAAAGGTTTATATTTGAGTTACCATCAATAATACATGTACATGTATTTGTTAAATCTACAGTATATAATGTAATGTATAAAGTAGTTTCTATTCAAACATTTGTTCGTCATATTTTTTTACATGAAAATCGATTTTAGCTTGTAATTCGTGCAGTTATGTTAGAAATAAAGTCAACGTCATCAAGATTTGTGTTAGAAAATCTCGAGTTATGATCAGGACTCAACTCGGGTCCTCCAGCAACAAAGTCGACCGTTTTATACTAATTTAGCTACTAATCCAATTACAGATTAACCCTTTCCGAGGGTCACGTAGGAATTTAGTCTCATTAATGCCTTTTAAATATTGAATGATAATTGTGAAAGGTAGTACCATGCTATCTGTGATTTTATTGTTTAGCTTGTCTAGGAGATTGACGTTTCTAAAATTTATCAAAAAGTCACGTTTCTATAGTCAAAGGTTAACATAAATTCCTTTTTTCTTCAAATCTGTCATTTCTGTAATACATGTAAGATTGACTGTCTATCATAAAATTTCCGTCTTTTTAAAAGTTAAAAAGTTTAAATAATCATTAGTGAAATAATATACAATTTATATATATATATGTTTCTTAATTTTTAAATGACAATGAAGTGAATAATATTATATCACAGTTATTATTGATGGTAAGCTGAAGAAAAAAACGCTACTGGCCAATTTGTCTTTTATTAACGTTAAAAGTTAATGAACTTAATTTGTTTACTAGGCACATGAAGGTATTTTAAAAGTTACAATACAAAAATTGATTACAAATAATGCTATAGCGTTTTTTTTAAAGAAAACGTTTCGCATGACCTATACCATCGAATAATCATCGAAATGGCCTTAAATACGACAAGAAATCTAACTTTTTTGTTTTAGTTATTATCCATTAATTCATTTTGTAATGAAACTTTTTTGAATTTAAAACAGTAAAGCAATATTACCCGTTCCTTCATAGAGTCCTATAGTATAACACCCAAAAGCCATAGCCATCTGGTTCAACAAACAGCATGCTAGTTTGGCCCCGGTCGACATGTTCTCATAATCATCATTCAAAAAGAAAAATGGCATATAGAATAGGAAAAATAATATTCCAGCAGCTATGGATGCAATGGTAGCTGAAATGCAAAAATCAAAACGATTAGAAAAAATATTCCAGCAGCTATGAACATAACGGTAACTAGAAGTATATATTAAAAACAAATACCAGTTAAATTTTGATGTGCCAGATGTGCACATTTCGGAAATTCATTCCTCATCAGTGACACTAAGACCTAAAAGATTGATAGATAAAAAACATACACCAAACATTTGGAAATTAATGAATCTAAAGTTCCAAAATTATATAAATAATTTATATCAGACAATAGTCCGGCGACCATGGGTGGCAATACCAAGACGCAGTGGTCAGTAGTAGCTGAAATATAAATCAGGCAATATTCAAACATCTATTGAGGCAATGGTAGCTAAAACTTAAATAAAACAACATTTCTACCACTACTGACCCAGTGGTAGCTGAAATGTCAATCAGACATTATCCCAGCAGCTTTTGACGAAATGAAATCAAAACAACATTCGTAACGCTAATGAGCTAAAACGCAAACGAGCTAAAACGCAAACCAGACAATATTAATTCAAGCAATTATTGACCAATGGTAGTTGAAATGGAAGTTTTGACGTTTGTTTATAAATAAGTGATTTCACTATTGAAATGTTTCTTTGTTTCAAATTCGATATTAACACTCAAGTTGTACATTTCACGTTTCTGTACAACCCGTGTTTTGTCTTGCCAGTATTTTATTCAACAAAAATATTTAAGACATTTCTAACAATATTTATGAATTTCTGAGAAATACTCAGGAGTTGTTTACTGAGGAATGCGCTTAAATATGCCTTATCAATTCTGTTTGGACCTAGTTAGATAAACATATACAATTAAGCTTATGTTAGAATAATAAGTTTTTCTTTTCCGGTCACTAAAACTTTTTTCAGGGAGTTTCTTTTTACTGAATTTAAATGACATTCAAATAAAACATATAATGAACTACTACTTCAAAAAAGAGATATTTTTGTATTTTTCTAAATCAAATTCTAACAAAAGAACTAACATAAGAGATCAAAATACTTTTACTTTCAATTCACTTACCTGTGTTAAAGAATGCGCTGATCATAAAGCAGAACGCAATGATGGATAAAACATACAGAAGTAAGAAGACAAATACCAGAGATCCTGCTGACTCGTTAAGTATTTTCCCATTCTGACCAATCTTTATAGTAAACAGTATGCTGTAAGCAATACACACAATGAGAAGATAAATCAGCGCCTTCAAAAACCAGGAAAGCCAATAAACTGAAGTCTTCAATCCCATCATTTTCATGGATTCCTAAAATGTCAAGTAATTTAGAAACATGTACAATTTTCGTAAACGATTTATGTGGATTAATTGATAATCGTACACAGAGAGAGAGAGAGAGAGAGAGAGAGAGAGAGAGAGAGAGAGAGAGTTGAGTCTGTGCTCACCTGAAAATTAAGTAAAATATTGCGGAATGATGCAAGTATTTTTATTTTTTTTAAATTGCAATTAACAGCACAGCCATCAATATTAACAAGCCACGATGATTTTAAAATTAATTCTTTAAATTAAGTAATGTAAATATGCCGAATTTTGATGTGCCATATGTGCACATTTCGGAAAATATATAATTCATTTAATTTTCATCGACATCGTAATTCGAGACTACAAATTTGAAGAAGTATCTAACCTGTTAGATGAGTAAACCATATGTGCTAATTTTCAATGCTGTAAAATTCAGAAATTGATATATGACAACTATATTTCTAATATAAACCTATATGTGTACTTAAAACTATTTACCTTTACAGTTGGATTGACAATGGGCTCCTTTACTTTTTATATTTATTTTTTATCTTTTTTAACCTTTTACAATTGCAATTTTATCGCTACTTTTAAACGACAATGGTATAAGTTTACTGAAATATGAAGAACTGGAAGGAGTGTTTTAAACTTACTTACCCTTAGACGCTTTTCTTTTTCGTATGTTATGTCTCTGGTAAGTTGTAAAGCATTGAGAATAAAGCCAAGTAACAAGAAGAACGGAAGGTTAAGTTGAAGAACGGTAAGAAGATTGTCTTTAACGTAAGGCGGGAATGGTATCTTCTGTAGCTGTATATCAACTGCTGAAAAATTTACTGGTGAGGAAGCAAATGTGTTGACAACTGCTTTGCTTACTGAGTATTGTAGGCCTAGAAACCCGGTGGCATAGTAATCTGAAAGGAATAATAATACAATAAACATGTTTGTTTTTTTTAAACTTTTTTTAGATTTTGCTTCATGCTTCATAGAAAACTGAAAATCTGATAAGGCTCTAATCGTCTTCTTTAAATAGGATCCGATCAGGTGACAAAAATTTAGGAAAGTTTTTTTTCTAAAAATATTTGACTTTTGGGCGGCCAATGATTAAAATTGTGTTAAGCAAAGTGTGTATTGAAAACAGTGAATATATCCAAAAAATAAAAAGGAATTAAAACAAGAAAAACACCTTTATAAACTTACATTTATACAATCGGTTGTGCCTGGTCGACGCTCAGTAGATTTGCACTGCATGTAAATGAGCAAACAATTAGTACAAATTTCCAGTGGTTTGGCTTGAATATATTTGGAGAACTGTTTATAATTTATTTATATACTTTTCACAATAAGTGGTCTCTAAAAAAGCAAACACACGCGCCCACGTGTTGGGTCATTTTATGGCATTATGTTTTATGTTATTCTAGAATGCTACAAATGTTTCTTGTTTATTTTATCCTTCACAATTTTTACTGTCAAAGAAATGTTTTTACAATTTACCTAAATTCTAAGTGTAATAATATTTATAAATCTATCTCTCATATAAGGTTTCAAGAACACATACTTCAGTAGAAACTTACTTGGAGTCCCTCCATTAGAATCGTTGTTTCTGGGATCAGGTCTCTGTACAACTGGGTAAGTGTCGTCTGTTCGCCACCTATCACTTGTCTTCAATCTAGCTACCCTTAACTTGTATTTTACTGTAGTCGGTAAGGATACTGTGTAGTCTTGTGTTTCATCAAATACTACGGCAGCCCATACAGAACTAGAGTAAGCATTGTATTCAGTAAGCAATGCTGACTCGGATGCGTATCCCGTAACTATAACAGAAAAACGTTATGATTAACTGTAAAATGTAAAAGACATAAAATCAAAAATCCCGCCTAATTCCCTTTTGAGGGCTCATTGAAAGATAAACATGAACTAAAACGTTTACACCATCTTTAACACAGGGAAATAAAGTCTCGCATTATTGTAATTATTATTAGCAGTCCAAACCATGAATCTGTCAATAACAAAACAATATGAAATGTAATACCAGACACAAGACATTAAACATGTTCATACATCCGACTGCTATCCTTGTACCGGAGATGTTGAAATGTTTTCAAGTGTTTTACAGATGGAGAACTTGGTATGTTCTTATTTTGTAGGTCCGGATAATTTTTGAAGTGGTAAAAATCCCTTTTTCGAAGCTTTATACATTTTCAATAACTTTCTAGAAAAGCGTCCGAGAAACCTGCCAAAATAAGGACAAACTACAGGTTTTGTTTTGACAAACAAAAAACAAATAAAATATACACATATATTTTTTTCTTTAACCAAAACTTTTACATCACAAATCATTTCAAAAAGGGCATCAAACAGGTCAAGAAAATAACAGTTTTCTAGCAATGCTGGCATGTGATATGCTTTTTCTCCAGATTCTTTTAGTTCAGAAGAATGTAAATGGACTCGTAATAATGATACAAATTTATTTTATACTTGAATGTGTAGACGTGCTGAAACTGACAAAAAAAATGAGAGCAAACTTTCGTGTTTAAAATGAATATACAACCTGGGAAGGCTTTTGAGTTACAAAAGTTACAAGAGTTTGGACACTGTTTAAATTAAGAAAAATAAAGATTCAAGTGTGTGTGTGTGTGTGTGTGTGTGTGTGTGTGTGTGTGTGTGTGTGTGTGTGTGTTAGAAAGATTATGAATCGTGTAGCAAAAAGGGAAACTATAAACTATATTAAGTATAAGGATTTTCAGTGGGTTAACAGAGAGAGAGAGAGAGAGAGAGACAGAGAGAGAGAGAGAGAGAGAGAGAGAGAGAGAGAGAGAGAGAGACTTACATGTAAAATTCGACCCGAGATCAGTTTTCACAGTAGACATCAGGTTGGTAACAGCTAGTTGATTCGGTGCGTATAACACTCTGGATTTTATCAATGATGGTGGTTGTTGACTATCTACGGTAAAGCTTGTCCATACTGTGTCAGTAGTTACATCTGTATTCGAAACTAATATCCGTATAACAAGAAGAAGAAAAGCAAAAAATATTGGCATAAGAATCTCGAAAACCGTCACACATATTTTCCTTTTCTGTAAAACAAAATTCTTCCATAACAACAAAAGTAATTGCGATCCAAAGCCCATGATTTCTTAATGATTGTAGCTCTTTTATAATCTTGCTTCCGTGCTTTATAAAAACCAGGAGTACGGATTAATAACGGTAAGATATGCTTACATTCTGACCCTTGTTGTACCTGCAATAAATGAAAATAGAAACGAATGAGAGAATTTACCTTAAAAATCGATTTATCTAGTGTTACCTGCCATATTTCTACTGTATTGATTCTAAGATGTTCGTATATGTAAGTATTTGATGAAATGAGGGAATAACAATAACAATAAGACTAATCTTTTGAAAATTGATCACTTAGCAAAAGGAGTCTTGATATCAAACAAATGATTTGTTACCTGTTGACATTTATACGATATGCTGAAAATGAAGATCATTAGCTTGCTTGCGTCTAAAAATAGCTGACTCTTGAAAAAGCAAGAAAATACAAGTTCCTTGAAAATTACAAAAAAGTTCAGAAAATGTGTCCCTGAGAGAGAGAGAGAGAGAGAGAGAGAGAGAGAGAGAGAGAGAGAGAGAGAGAGAGAGAGAGAGAGAGAGAGAGTTGAATACCATTAATCAGAGACTTGTGTTTGTAATTAATAATTTATTAAACATTATATTTGCATTTAATGCATTACAGTCTCAGTATTTATTCCATTAGTCACGAAAATCACCATTTTTATCTGAATCATGAAGCGTTCAATACATTTCATTCGTAAACCTGCCGTTTGCTTTGAAATTAAAACAATAGGGGATGGTTGTTCCGAGTACTTACGCAATAACATACGAGTCCTAGCTTTTTGAACCTAACGTACTGCTTATTAAACTCTATTAGTTAGAATAATAATAGGCAAAAATGTAAATCAAATAAAAAAAAATTTTGAAGACCTTTATGTTATAAAGTTATGTTTGTATGTTAAAAATTGCATAATATAAGCAATAACCCTCACGAGAAATTAAGTAAAAGCTGTCCACACAAAATGATTACTACAATCGTCTTTGATTGATGCAATTCGTGCATGTTTAAGCCTTGCGACATAACCGCTATAATTTTTTTTTATTAATCATATTTTATTCGTCAAATTCAGTAAATACATGTTGAAAAGAAAAAAAGTAAACAATATGGAGTATGACAAATAGGATTCAGCAACAAGTGTTGAACACTTATAAAAACTGTCTCCTGAAAGTATTTATAAAATAATTTTTCAAATGCGCCTTTAGGTAGAAAGAAATACCAAAAAAAAAAAAAAACAAACAAACAAACAAATACAAAAACGTTAACCTTGTTGCATCCAGAAAAAAACTATAATGGTTTTAATACCATGCAGGTAATAAAATTAAAAATCTGTAAGTGTGTTCATTTACATATTATTTGTGAATCGTAAAGATACAAGTAACAATATAATATAAGATTTTAAGGAGCTGGAGTTAGTGCGTAGTCTGGTGTGATAAATT